>CM053785.1:548177077-548632077 GCA_028749045.1 Cupressus sempervirens | reverse complement strand
CAAGGATTACAAACTATTAGGTTTATAATACCTAAAACTCTCTTACCATTGTATTAGAAAGGAAACCCTATGTAGATAGGTTGGCTTAACAACTATTTGTAGATCCTTATCAAAAGATGATTAAATCCTTTAACAGGGTGACACTTCATGTTAAGTGTTTGTAAATCCTTTAACCAGGTCACTATTGACACAATGTAAAGCCTTTAACAGGGCATACCATTAGAAGTGGTTGAACAATATTGCTACAATGATTTTGTGGGTATCATCCCCACCCCAATTTTACCTTCTTATTTCTAGAGGGTTTCTGGGTTACCAAATTCCAGTGTTATGTGTTGTTGATGCATGTATTAGTTTCATGTTTATTTGATGTGTTTACATGCATGCAATTTATTTTCAGTTAAAAGTTTTATTGGTTAAAGTGTGATACTTCTGATTCACCCCCCCTCTCATAAGTATTCTTTCCATATTTGAATATTCCAACAATTGGTATTAGAGCTTCAAGGTTCTCACAAGAAAAAGCCTAATAGCTTGGAGGAAAAGATATAAAGATGGAAGTTTCAAACTCGGAAAGATCATTGAAAACCAGGTGATAGATGTTCAACTTGCTCTACATAGCTTGGAGGAAGCTAGAGATAAATTGAGAAATTCCTTGAAAAGAAGGAAGGATCTAGCCATAGCTGAAAATGAGATAAACTACAAGGAGATTGATACCACAAATATATTTTCCAATGGAGATACTAAAGAGTTTGATGCAGCAATCCCAGAACTGATGGAGAAAAACAAAGTTCAAGCAGATGAGATAAGATCTCTCAAGATGGAACATGAATCATAGGCCATAATGTTATGTGAAATCACCGAACAAAAGAAAAGAGCATTTGAAGATAAAGTCATGATGGAAAATGACAAAAGAAATCTTGCAAACAAACATGAAGAAAAATGTACTGAACTGACAAGGATCTCAAACAAGTAGATGGATACACTTGCCCAAATGATGAACCTTCATCGTGAACTCAATGTGAAAGACATTGAGATCTCTACACTGAAGATGCAAAATGAACAATTACAGAATGACTTGAGAAGAGAAAAGAAAATTTCAGAGAGCTTTAACAAACCCAATGAAGCCATCAAGTATTTTGAGAAATTGCTGAAATCCCCAAGATCAACCCATGATACATCAGGACTTGGATACAACAGCACCGAAGTTGGAGAATCATCAAAGAGTGTTGAACAAAGAAGCGACAAAGATAAGGATTCAAAACCCACTTGTCATTACTGTAATAAGAAGGGGCATACTGGTAATGTTTGCAGGAGTAGGAGAATCAATCAGCCAAACACACATAAAAGCAAGAGTTACTGTCACAAGTGCAAAATGCAAGGACATATGACGCAAGATTGCAGATCCAATGTCACAAGGACACAAAGATTTGATGGACATTGTCATAATTGCAAGAAATATGGACATAGGGAATTTGAATGTAGATCAAAGCCTATGTGGACATCAAATCAGCCAGTAAAAACAAAAGGGAATGAAAGTCATTATCATTGGGATTACAACACCAGGTAAAGTTGTCACTATTGTCAAGAATATGGACATATACCCTAGAATTGCATAAGAACACATTTCAGGGGGAACTATAAAAGATGGTTGAGTCAAACCACATGTTTCAGTTACTTGAAAACTGGTCATATCAGCAGGAATTGCCCAACAAGGTAAAAGGCACCAAGTTCTGAGTTCAACAATGGAAAGGCAAAGATAGATGTTGAATACATTAGAAGTGAGATGAATAAGACATGGAAGAAGAAAAATGAGTGCAGCACATCAAGTGCAGAGATCACTTCACCTAATGGGTCAAGTGATCACACTTCATCTAATCAAGCAAGAATGGGTGTGTGGGACTAATATACTAAGTTATATTATACATCAGTCTCAAGACATAGAATAACTGCAAAGAAGAAATCAGCATAAGCAAAGATGCTAAGTCAAAATTGAGAGTCTTGCAAAATTTGCTGAAGTTGTCTTCAGGTGCCGAGTTGCTAACAGCGACCGAGTTGATAGATGATGTCGAGCTATGAAATATCAATGAGAGCCAAGTGAAGTGAAACACAATGGGTGCCGAGTCATGTGGAAATCCTTCAGGTGCTGAGTAGACAGTTGTTAGCACACTAATCATTAATTGCTCTATTTTGAAGGGTACATAGGTTGATTTTTGATCTTTTCTCACCATTCAAACGTGAAGCAAAGACGAGAAGAGCGCAGAAGATCAAGGGTAGCTTAGAAGCCATTTGTAAGAATTTTCACAGTGATTCAGCACAAGTTTCATCGATTTGAGGTATTTTACTTGTGTGTTGAGCTACGTAGTGTTTATAAACTTGTTTAAACTGTAAACCCTAGTTTGGCAAACAATGGCATCTGGGTATAGAACCACTAAGGGCAAGGAGAGTCATGAAATACAGTTGGTTAGTAATGAAGTCAAGCAACCAGAGTTCAAGCCCATTCCAGAAGTTGCATACAAGAATGATCCCGCAGGTGCATTAACCGTTCTTTCTGATAAAGTTGTCATGGTCCAAGATGTTCGTAGATGTTATAACTGCAAAATTGGAGCCATAGGAGATCTAGAAATTTATAATGCATATGACAAGCTATGTGAGAACAAAATACTAAAAGATGAGTTCTCAATAATCGACAGAAAGGGATTGACCAAAACCCTAGAGTTTCCAGTTGTTTTCAAAGTTGAATGGGTACGCATAGTTTTGAGCAGAATACATGATGGAGCCTTTTGGTTAGAAACAGGGCCAGTGAATTTTACCAAGAAAACTGTTCATAGGGTTACTGGTATTCCAACCCTAGAGCGGCCAAAGACCCTGCATAGTGACAAAAAGGAAGTAATAAAGAGAAACACGAGTGCTAAATGGAACAATAGGGGAATGACTATTGATACAATCATAGAACCCCTACTAGATTTTTCTATGAGAATCATTTCACACAAATTCTATCAGTCAAGTAGGTTAAATAGTGTGCCTTGTATAACAGTTGATGTTGCATATAAATTGGTTAAAAAGGATCATACCTATGATCTAGCAGAGCTCATGTTTCAATAGATTAATGAGAATTTGGGAGCTATAAGGAATAGCAAGAGAGCTCATTGCAAATTTGGATTAGTTTTGGTGTGCATGTTTTTCTATCTGATGAAAGAATTCCCTTCTATGGGTAAGGTGAAATGGAATCCAGATAAAACAATTGTTGAACAGATCAATGGATATATTGAACAGATGGGTGATAATTTTGATGCCCAAATGACTAGCTACTTTGAGGACTTCAAACAGTCCATGAAACAAAGAATGAGGATTCCAGTCTCATTGACTGAGAAATATGAAAAAGACATTTGCTTTCTTGTAGATATTTATTATACTTATATACAGGCAGTCATACCTAGAGTAAGATGGCTTAGGCCACTAGGTTATGAACTCGATATTGATCAAGCCTTTGTAGCAATAATAGCTCTCCTTGTAGAGGAAGTTGACAAGAATGCAAAAGCCTTTGGAACTTATGATGTTGTCAAATCAAGGTTGGTAACAAATTTGAAGACTGCCTCAGTAGTAAAGAAGAAAGAAAAATTGGTAAGGAAAATCAAGAGAAAATTTGGTGTTGAAGGAGAAGGAACAATAGAAGAGGAAGAAGAAGACATTGAAGATGAGGGAGATGAACCTCAAGGTGTGACTCAAGGGTTTGGAGAAGATAAAGAGGAAAGTGTTGAGTAAGAAGAAGTTGAGGAAGCACAAGTTAGAACCAAGGTCACAAAAAGAAAGTCCACAACTCCTCCTGCTCCTCAACACAAGGCAAAGAAAGTAGCTGCTCCTACACCAAAGAGACCTACTACAAGGGCTGCAACACAAAAAGCCCAAGAGGAGGCAAAAGAGAAGAAGAAAGCTTCAAAGAAGACTGCTACTGAGCCAAAGAAGAAAAGAAAATTTGTTACCCATCCTCAAACAGATGAAGAGAAGACTGAGTCAGAGGACAATGCCCAATTTCAAGTGGTAAGTCACAAACCTCAGACTGCTATTGATAAATTATGCTCAAAGATTAAGAATGATGATTTGAAAGGTTTAAAGAACTTAAATTTACCAAGGAGGAACAAAATCAATTAGAGGAATCAGTGTATGCTATGATGGGTGATTATAAGCACACACCTCTAGAGTTAGATGACTCAATGCCTAAGGAATTATACAAAATTGTAGAGGATAAATGGCATTTTCGTTTGCAAATGGAAAGGGAGATAAGGGAGTCAACATTAGCTAGGTTGTTGCCTGATTTGACTAAGGATCAAATAACAAATGCAGTTAAGAGGCATAACAATAGATTCACTCCCAAACATAGAGATTTTAGCATTTTGCAGAACAAAATTGAGGATGTAGTTACAAAGTCCACAAGATTGTGGAAGATAGTTTACAAGAAAACATAAGATGTTTACAATGAAGAATAAAAGGTAGAGGCAAGTGCCAGGAAAAAGGAGATGAAGGCATCAGGAATTAAAGAAAAAGAAAAGGAACAAGTGGAGAAGAAGGTTGAAGAAGAAAAGGAAGATGAAGAGGCACACACAGAGGAGAAAGAGGAAGAGAAAGATACAGCTAAGCAACAAGATCAAAGTGTGCAAGACACATAGCTATCACCTCCTAGTCCTCCTCATGCCATCATCACACCTGCAGAGATTATCAAAATCAAGGATGTTACAGACACTTCTGGTCCAAAAATCAATTCATTAACTGTAGAGGATTTAGCAAAAATCCTTGACCAATCAACACTAGTAGCAAAATTGTGTTCAAGACCTATATTGGTCAGTGTTGATGAATTGGAGAATCCAGTAGCTAAAAAAAAGGCAGTCAAGGTGAAAACACAAGAACCACCTTCGACCATACAATCTACTGGTATTCTATTCCTTCCTCCACCACCTCTACCAAGTGTACTCACTGATACACTTCAGATGCCAAGTGCAGTAGCAGGGGAAGTCAAAGAAAAATCTAAACAGCTAGTAAGTTCAACCCCACCTATTGATCACCAAAAGGATAAACAAGCTGAAGAAAAAGATGAGACAAGTAAGAAGGAGGAGTCTACAATACAAATATTGGTTGCAATACCCAAATCTGGTACTCCAACACAGACTCTTCAACAGTCGAGCACTGATAGGTTACCATTACAAATCAAGACACCAAGCTCAAGCTCATCAAGGGCAGTCAGGAAACTTCACTATGGAGTTCTTGAGCTTGATGAAGAAATAAAGATTCCACACTATAAATCCAACACTCTCACTGAAGAGAAGATCAATGAAATTTAGAGTGCATTGGATAGAAGAAGGAGACAAGAAGCACTAAGAAGAGAACACAAGCACAAGCATACCTTGAATGAAATCAAAGACATATTCATATAAGCTTTCAGCTTACAGTCTCTAGATGAGTCAAGGTCAATCATAGAGCAACTATCTAATATAGTTGACTAGGTGACTAGTAAAGACCAGGATACAGACGCCAAATTACTGGAATGGTCAAAAAGAAAGTTTCAAGGCAAGGTAAATGAGAAAATATTCGGTGATATAGCACTATCACAAGTGGAGCTGGCTAAGAAAATTGAAATAGTCAAAACTGTACTTGGAAACATATTTTCCCTGTACAACAAGTTCTCTGATTTTTCCATATTCACACAAGACACTAGCCAGAGAATACTGAGCTTGGAGGGAAATCTGAAGATTTCTAGCATGCAACTCCCTACAAATCTAGCTCAGAGTGAGAAGCATTTTGCCCAATCGCTTCACACACAAAGAGAGTTAGCTATCTTAACAGCAGAGGAGGCAACCACCAAAGCCAAATTGATGCAAATTCAATCCTTAATCACTCCTCATTTGGAAGTACTTCATAAGGAGCAGATGTATGCAGAGATAGTCCTCAAGAAAGACCCCGATCTTTCTACATTTGATGGACTTGTACACCTAGCAGCAGAGATTGCCATTCAGTATAAGTCATTGGATGTTGCACTAGCAAATTGGGATGCAGCTCTGAAGGTACTCCTTGAAGTAAACAGTACATTTTTGGCCAAGTATGGCATTTCCCTATCGAACCCTTGACATAAGTGTCAAAAAGGGGGAGATTAAGTATGGGGGAGTTAAGTGGAGATTAAGTATGGGGGAGATATAAGCTGAGAAGGAGATACAGAATGAAATGGTAAGTATGATGAAAGGGGAAGAATTTTGAAAAATTTTAATATAACATATTGATCAGAATGTAGAAATAGGACAGAAGTCATTGAGTGTACAAAGCATAATCAACTCACAAGGAGTCATAAGGTATATTGTTATTTGTTCTTAAAATTTTTGAGCAAATAAGAGGATGCATGAAATAATGTCAAGACCATAGGATCTTAGTTAAGTGTTTTTGCCACTCATGTCAAAGGGGGATATTGTTGGTTTAAAGAATAATTTTGACAGCTAAGTGTCAATACACTTAACCATTTTTCACTATACATGCCGAACAAAGAGTAGGAGCCGAGTCACAGTCATGTGCCGAGCAATCCAATTTCATCAAGTACCGAGCAATCCGGAATGATCAAGTGTCAAGTGATATCAAGTGCTGAGTAATATCAAGTGCTGAGTGGTCCAGAGTGATCAAGTGCCGAGTGATATAGTTTTGTTTAGGTGCCGAGCTATCCAAGAAATAACATGTGCCGAGCATCAGTAATGCTTCATGAGCAAAGTAACTCAAAATATCAGCATAAGAGTTTGTAATTGCACAAACTATGATGTAAACCATTTTTGTAGTTGACACAAGGTAAATCTCGAAAGATCTAGAGATAAGAACGAATCTTTTACATTTCCTATGCAATCTGCATGTAGCCAATTGGAAAATTGGAAAGGCATGCAACCAATCAACAAAAGGCAAGCATTGAGCAAGAAATTGAGATTCAATGTGGATCGTAGATCCATACCTAACCCTAAGTCTTCAGAGTCTTTTTAAGGAAGACAAAAGTATCACTGTAACAAGGATGAAAGAGGGAGAATAGTGTTAAAGGGAAAACATAGTGGAATTCAGTAAAAGGAGACATAGAAGGTAAGAGTAGGAATTCGATATTTAGTTGATCAGAACAAAGCAAAGGAGATGAACAGAAATCAGATCTCAGAGGATTGAAATCAGAGAGAGAGCCAGAACAAGTGCTTGCATTCAGCAATCAAGGATTGCAAACTATCATCTTTATAATACCTAATACTCTCTTACCATTATATTAGAAAGGAAACCCTATGTAGATACGTTGGCTTAACAACTATTTGTAGATCCTTATCAAAAGGTGATTAAATCCTTTAACAAGGTGACACTTCATGTTAAGTGTTTGTAAATCCTTTAACCAGGTCACTATTGACACAATGTAAAGCCTTTAACAGGGTAGACCATCAGAAGTGGTTGAACAATATTGTTGCAGTGGTTTTGTGGGTATCATCCCCACCCCAGTTTTACCTTCTTATTTCTAGAGGGTTTCTGGGTTACCAAATTCCAGTGTTATGTGTTGTTGATGCATGTATTAGTTTCATGTTTATTTGATGTGTTTACATGCATGCAATTTATTTTCAGTTAAAAGTTTTATTGGTTAAAGTGTGATACTTCTGATTCACCCCCCTTGTCATAAGTATTCTTTCCATATTTGAATATTCCAACAATTTCATCCGAGGAAACATTGGATGAGTAGCTCAGAAGATTGATGTTCAAAGGGAGATTGACACATCTATCTAAAGGAGTAGATAGAGGGTATGATTCAATCAACCTTCAATGATCTTAGTCATATTGATTCAAAGGGAGTATACCATATTGTGATGGGTTCTTCAGCGATCAATAAATTGTAACAATCAAGAGGACTGTGATTCATGAATATATCTCATGACTATGTGATTTTAATGAGCCTAACCCTTGTGTACATCATGAGGAAGTGACGACTTCCAAATGATGTCAATTATATTTGCAAAATTTATCAAAAGGTGACGATCTTACAATAACTTACTTTTCTATATGATGGATATATTACGATATCTATGTAGATCATGATAGATTATACTTTGCATATTATTTGTTTATATGGTAAGC
Organism: Cupressus sempervirens; assembly: GCA_028749045.1. Taxonomy (NCBI): domain Eukaryota; kingdom Viridiplantae; phylum Streptophyta; class Pinopsida; order Cupressales; family Cupressaceae; genus Cupressus; species Cupressus sempervirens. Next base: position 548,623,962 of record CM053785.1, on the reverse strand, counting down.
ATTATGAGAATGTGTGTGCACATACCTTATAAACATTTTTTGATTATATGTTGAATGTTATGCAAATTAATGTTGTAGAAGCCATTACATAGAGTACATGGTGAATATCATATGAGTTGATGTTTCAGAGGCCATTACTCATAGTACTTAATGAATATCTTGCATCTAATTTTGGAGGTCCTTACTCAAAGATTATTTGGTGAATATCATATGTTGATATTCTATAGATCATTAGCTTATTGAGTACATGGTGAATATCAAGTATTAATATTCTAGAGACCATTACTCAGAGTATTCAGTGAATATCATATGTTTATATTCTGAAGGCTAATACTCATGGTATTAAACGTGGTATCAAAATAGAGGAAATTTTCTCTTAATGTGTTATTCCTAAATATTTCCAATAAGTAATATATGTCATGTGTTTATCCTCTTTAGCTAAGAGGGAGTGTTAATTTTTGGTAGCTTCAGTTAGATAAACTCAAGAGGTAAATTTGAAGTTGTGTGTGTGTAGTTAAATCATAAATTGTTATATTAATCAAATGTTAATGAATAGACATGGCCCATGAAGGGACATATCTATCCATATTTCATCCACAATATAAAGAGAGATAGATTTACTTGAAACACACATACCTAACAGGCAATTTTAATACATTTGCAATGATCTCAAAATCTCAACAAATAGAAAACTCTTTGCACTTATCGGGTGCAACTCTGTAGCTTAAAAGATTTTAAAATTAACTCTTATTTTGAAAGAATAATTTATGAGAATAATTTTAATCAGAAAATATAAGGTAATAAAATTCATCTCAAAAAAATAAAAAGAATGTGTGGATTCAAGAACCATTCAAATTTCACTATAATGATAAGTCACATGATTAATTACTATGATGAAATCATTAAGATCGATTGACTCCTAACAATTTCTCTCTACCATTTTAGATCAAAAGAATTTTATATCATGAACAAAGAGTCAACTAGCATATCCTTCATTTCTACAAGAAGACAACAAAATTTCATTCATAAACCAAAATATTTACTAAATAGATGATTCATATATAAAATTGCAGAATTCCATAAATCTATTACATTCTATGTCATTTCAAATAGATCCAAAAAGTATAACATAAAATGTAATTTTTTCTAGTCCAATAGAGAGGTGACCCTCTCAAACTCATGAAAACATATTCAAATAGCCATGTAGGGCATCCATAACTCAGTTTAGATAACTAACTCTTCCCAGAGTTAGTAAACTATCATCAATTTTTGCATAAGTTTTAGAAATAACTACCTAAAAAAAGAAAATGACCTATTGGCCAATAGCCTCTACATCTCTATCTAATTGTCATCTAGGGCAGTAGGGATAGCATGTCAATCTAGATTCTTAGCAAGTCCTCCACCCACTTCCTTCCATTTCTTGTGCAATGTTGTAAACTCGATAAGTTCCTTTTGTTGTGGCAGTCTTAGGTGTTCCAACCTCAACCTCCACATGTCCTTAACCCTACGAACATAGTCTATTTTCCTTTTGTGTACCTCTAGATGATCTCTATAGATGATGATCATGGAATCAAATTAATCAATAGTAGTGAAATCTTTTACTAAAATTTCTATAATTTCCTTCATAATTTTCATTCTATCTTGGAAGGATGCCATTATTTCTTTGGTTCCCCGATCACGATGATCCTCATTTTCCATAATCCTTACATCAATATATTTGATGTTATTATCCAAGATTTTCTTAAGGCACTCCATCTCTTTCAAAATATTTGATGCTTCATCTAGGCCTTGTTTAGTGATTACATTCCTCCATTCCAAGCAAACCCTTGCCACAAATAGGAAATCATCATCGATGTCAATATTTGGTTTCTCTACCAATAATTTTGCTACACCGTAGGCTTGAACCTCATTGATCTAGATGATATATTCATAGACATTTAATTTTTTCTACCTCCCAAGCATTGAGTTCAAATTGTAGTTCACCAGTCACTTTTTTTGCTCGTGCCTTAGTCTTAATGAAATCCAAAATATACTCCATTGGCCATATTGAGTCTACCCAATTATTGAATACATTGGCAACATACACATCTCTCTTTATTTGATAAAAAAAAATTTCATTGGCAGGGGATGTGACATTTATTACAAATTTTGTACCTACCAAGACTAATGTATTAGGATTTTGGAGGGCATGGATGTACTCAACCATCAATCACAGGGATTTCTTTAGGTCCATCTTATCCTTCTAATCTTTCCAAATCCTATTAGAAATATTCTTGTTGTTGAACTCAAAAAAATCATATCCACTACCCTAGTTGCAGGCTCAAGATCAATCCTTTCTACTGTATAATCATGTGGAAGGATTTCATCTTGGCTCTTGTCATTGGTTGGTGTTTATACATCTACTACCCAGTGCTCAATTTTCTCCTCTAGTTCAAGCATAGTTTCAAATTTGGGCTTCTTACTTTTGGGTATTTTACCCAGGATTTTATTGATGATATCTTCTACTGGAATAGTTACATGCACTAAAATTTTCTTTTTGCTGACTAAAATGTTGAACTAATTAGGTGCAAAGGAATTACCTTTGGTTTGAGGCACTCGAGGTTTTGAAGGGTTTCCAATAGCCAATGCACTTGAACCCATAACATTAGCATCATTGGTTACTTACTTGTTCCCTTGATCCACAAATTTATTAGGATTTTATACAAAAGATTATGCAATTTGTTTTCCCTTGTCTTGCTCCTTGTCTAGGTCTATTATATCCTCTTCCTACGCACTTTTCTTATGGCTCCATGAATGGGTAACCTATTGTAAAGGTTGAATTTGAACTTGAACTAGTTCTTTTAGTGGGGGTTCAACTTTAGACTTAGGTTTCTTATTACCTATAGAGGGAATGGTACAATTTCAGTAGTATGTGAGGGAGACAACGTTGAACTAGAACTAGTTGAAGCTATTTGAGGGGATTGTTTTGTTCCCTTCAATTTGAATTGTCTTTTCTCTTTGAGCCACTCTTTAGTTATGCTGATGATAGAAAGAGTTCTTTCATGGAGATCATCTTCCTCTGGCTTTCCCCAATCTATCTTGGATATACGGAAAGATTTGACTTGTTCTACAAATTTTGGATTTTCCACTTCTTCATCTATGATTTCTTCAACCCCAAAAATCTTCATTGGTGGTTTGAACTTTGTGATTTGTTGCAAAGTGAACCTAGACCACTACCTCTTTCTTACCTCTTTCTTACTTTGAATTTATCTTCACAATCTACCCAATAATCCTCCACATGGGGTTCATGGGCAATTGAGGGACCAAGTTCAAATTAAGACAGGGTGAAACCTTTATTGTCAAACTTAGGTCAGGTTGAGGAGGGCTTCAAGTTTGTGATTTTTAGTTTAGCCTCCAATTTAAAAGCATCTTGAATGCTCTTACAATGATAGTGACCATTATTCAATAGGGAAGACAAATCTCAAACCTCTTCTAGCCTTGCAATTGTTGTCTACATTAGCAATTTGTCTACATACCTTAATCAATTGTGCACAATTGTCTAAACAATATCTAGGTAACTTTAGTGGTTTTCCTTGGAATCTACCAACTGCTAAACATGTGAATTTGAAAAACTACACAAAGAAACTGCCATAAATTGTGATTAGTTGCACAACTTCTTCAAACAACCATCTATCCTCCTTCCCCTGTAGCTCAAAAAATAGCCTAGCCAAAAATATGTCTTGTACCCTCCATAGATCTTGAGGATTTCATTTCTTTTGTAGTAGGGGGTAGTAATTATAGATAGTCATGTTACCAGTCCAAACCCGATGAGGCAATGTTGAGAGATTGTTGGAAGCATGAATGTTGATGATATTCCTATTTGGGAGTATTGTAGAAATGTTACTATGATGATATGTTACATTCATGACTGAGTTTGTCATTGATGTCAACATAGCAGTCTTCTATGGTATTTGACAGAAGAACAACAAAAAGATCAAGTTGGTACAGATGGCTAGTTGAGTATTCTAGCTATTTGGGGTTATGGGAGATACTTCTAAGTATCTAGTATATGCAATTAATGTCAGAAGAAGAAATGATAAGTTTGGAAGAAGTTATGTAAGTTTTGGTGATGTCTATTCTGAGATAGAGTTTATAGATTCATGTTCTAGTAAATTTGTTATATCTCTTAGCAAAGTTGTTATTCTAAGAATCAAGGTTGAGGATGTGAAGAAGACATGTTGGTGATGATGTGGCTAAGTTCACTTGTCATGATATTACATGTACAGAAAGATATTCAAGTTGTAAGGTAGAAGATTAATGTCATCACTAAGTGTAACGTATTCTTAATGTGATCCTATAATGATTAATTGAGAAGATCTAACAGCCGACTCAAGGATTTTTTTATGGACCCAGTTTAAAGGAAGGGTATTTTCCTTTATCATGTGTAATAGACAATATATGGAGAAGTTATTATAAGCAGCAATAAGAGAAGAATGCAAAGTTAAGTAGAGCAAAGTGAAAGTAAAGGAAACTCCATTTCTGAGGTTTTGCTAAGTGATCCGAGGTTTGATATTTGGATCCAAGGTTCATGACCTGGTCTACAAGATTTGACAGTGATTGGTTTAGTTGACATACAAAGGCAAGAAGAACATAATAGTAAATTACATGTTTGAGTAGTGAGCTCTTCTTGTAGTTGAAATTATGTAGTGGTCTCTTCTTGCATACATTGTACTGTAACTCCTAACAAGGATTCAAAGTCTCCTAACAGGGAGTCATATGTATTAAATGTTGTAACAGACTCCTAACAGGGTCCATCCTCTAACAAGGAACTTATAGATTAGTATATCATCTTGTGGGCATCATTCTCACTAGGGTTTTCTCTCTTATCAAGGGTTTTCTTAGTTAGCATATTTGGTGTAATTGTCTATGTGCATCTTATTATGGTTGTCGTTTGCTTTGGTTGAATAGTTAAGTTTTTTTAAAGAAGATAAATGTTTTAATTGTTGGATATCTGATTCACCACCCCCCCATCTTCTCAGTTATTTTGGTGGACTATTGTTTCTAACAATTAGTATCAGAGCATCAGGTCCTTGAAGATAAAGCTTAACAAATTTGGGAGATTAGTGGCAAGGTATTTCAGAAAAGTTAGTCCTGAGTCTTATAGAGAAAATTTTGGCACCCGAATGATGGAAATTCTTGGTGAGTTATCATATTTGTGTAAAGAGCAGAGTATTGAGTTTTCAAATCCAAATCCTTCTGTTGTATACAAGGGAACAATAGCACAAGCAAAGATAGATCCACATCAAAAGAAGACATAAAGATAAAGGAAGGTATTGATCTACTTACAAAGAGAGAACTAGAAGGTCTAGAAATTTTTGTTTGTTGGACATGTAAAGAGTTGGGTCATTTTTCATCTACATGCCCTAAGGGAATAAGGAAATCTAGAAAGAGTTTGATTTCTAATGAAGACGAAGAATTTAAAGCAAGTATGGAAAGAAATTGATGATGGTTTGATGATTTTGGTAATATTTGTTAATGATATCATATTTGGAGGAAATGATGAGGAAAGTGAGAAGTTTGTAGAAGAGATGAAGAAAGAATTTGAAATGAATATGATAGGAGAAATGAAATATTTTCTAGGATTACAGATTGTACTGAATAAGGAATGAATCTTTATTTCTTAGACTAAGTACTTGAAGGATTTACTGAAAAGGTTTGGTTTGGAAGCATGCAAACTTGTTGGAACACTTATGGTAACTAAACATAAGTTATCTTCAAAGGATGAGAAACCTATTGTTGAGCAGAAGAAGTATAGATCTATGATTGGAGGTTTGCAATATCTGACTCACACAAGGTCAGATATAGCAAATGGAGTTGGAATTGTTGCAAGGTCTCAAGTTGATCCCAAAGAAGCACATTATGTAGTAGTCAAAATGATATATAGATATTTGAAAGGAACATTAGAGTTCGGATTGTGGTATGATAGATCTAAATTTTACTCTAAGTGCTTATATTGATATTGATTGGGCAGGCACTATGAATGATAGAAAGAGCACTAGTGGTGGAGCCTTTTTTCTTGGAGGAAGATTGGTTTCTTGGCTAAGAAAGAAGTAGGATTGTACATCATAAAGTACAATGAAAGCATAATATGTTGCAGCAACAAACAATTGCAATCAAGTTGTTTGAATGAAGCAGATGCTGAAGGATATAAAGGTAGAAATCAGCGAACCTGTTGTCATACATTGTGACAACACAAGCATGGGAAATATGTCTAAGAATCCAGTGATGCATTCTAAGACCAAGCACATTTCTATTAAGTATCAAATGTTGAGTGAGAAAGTTACAGAAAAGGAAATTAGATCAGAGTATGTGAGCACTAAAGAGCAGATTGCAGATATATTCACTAAGCCTCTTCCCAAAGAGACCTTTGAGTATTTGCGAGGTATACTAGGGGTTATGCCCCTTCCTACATTAGAATAGATGATGCAAGAATGCATCAGTCTAGTGTAATAGAGCACCATTGTTTGTCTGGACTGAATGTTGATGCTTCTTGTATAGGGGAGTATCTGTGATGGACACAATCATCTAAGACTCTTGTTGGATGTTATTTTTGGATAGTGTCTTTGGACACTTGAACTAAGTAAGAATTAGTCATTGAAGAGTTTGATGTAGTAAAGTTGGTTGTTTAAAACTTTGACATTGATGTCAATGGGGGAGAAATTTGACTGAAAAACATCATGAGAAGATCACGAGGAAGAACATCATGAGGAAAAGATAGGCAAGAACAAGTACAACATGTTCGAAAGAAGTAAAACATAGAATGACAGTTTGATAGAAAGAAAATCAAGGTATATCAATGAGGGGGAATGATTGATGAAGAGAATTTGAAAAAACATGAATAGTCTTTTGTTGGTATTCTTGGAACTAGATGTTTTTCATCTATGTTTCTATCAATGCCAAAGGGGGAGATTATTAGAAGCATGAATGTTGATGATATTCCTATGAGGGAGTATTGTAGAAATGTTACTAAATTGATATGTTATATTCATGATTGAGTTTTTCATTGATGTCAAAATAGCAGTCTTCTGTGGTATCAGACATAACAATAGTAGAAAGATCAAGTTGGTAAGGATGGCTAGTTGAGTATTCTAACTATTTGAGGTTATGGGAGATACTTCTAAGTATCTAGTATATGCAATTAACATCAGAAGAAGAAATGATAAGTCTAGAAGAAGTTAAGTAAGTTTTGGTGATGTCTATTGTAAGATAGAGTTTACAGAGGCATGTTATTCTAAGAATTGAGGTTGATGATGTGAAGAAGACATGTTGGTGATGATATGGCTAAGTTCACTCATCATGATATTACGTGTACAAAAAGATATTCAAGTTGCAAGGTAGAAGATTAATGTTATCGCTAAGTATAACATGTTCTTAGTTGTGAAGGTCTAATAGCTAACTCGGGAAATTGTTTTATGGACTCGATATAAAGGAAAGAAATTTTCCTTTATCATGTGTAATAGACAAGATATAGAGAAGTGATTATAAGAAGTAGTAAGAGAGGACTATAAAGTTGAGCAGAGCAGAGCAGAAGTGAATGAAACTTCATTGCCGAGGTTTTGCTAAGTGATCTGAGGTTTGATATTTAGATTCGAGGTTCATGACCTGGTCTACAAGGTCTGAAAATGATTGGTTTGGCTGATAGAATAAAAGAAAGAAGAATATAACAATAAATTACATGTTTAAGTAGTGAGCTCTTCTTGTAATTGAAATTGCATGTTTGGGTAGTGGGCTCTTCTTGCATACATTGTACTACAACTCCTAACAAGGTTGGCACAACTCCTAACAGGGTTGGAATCTCCTAACAAGGATTCAAAGTCTCCTAATAGGGACTCATATGTACTAAATGTTGTAACAAACTCCTAATAGGGTCCATCCTTTAACAAGGAACTTATATATTAGTATATCATCTTGCGGGCATCATTCCCACTGAGGTTTTCCCTCTGATCAAGGGTTTCTCTAGTTAACATATCTAGTGTAATTGTCTATGTGTATCTTATTATGGTTGTTGTTTACTTTAGTTGAATGGTTAAGTTTGTTTAAAGAAGATAAATGTTTTAATTATTGGATAATTGATTCACCCCTCCATCCCCCACAAAGTTATCTTGGTGGACTATTGTTTCTAAAAGGCAAGTATTCCCACTCTCTACTACAAGATAAAATATAAAATAGGTAAGATGACATGTAAAAGTTGGTGGTTGTAGATACTTATGAGACCTCCTCGTGAAGCTGGTCAATAATAATTTTTGAATAGTTAATGTATTTATTATCACTCGGAATAGTTTGAATGAAGAAATACATCCAATTTGCCCAAGAAAAGCATACTCATTTCTCTTTATCCTATTCAACAAAATAATGAAATCTTTGATTTTTGGAATCATGTGCTATCTATTTAAAGGTCACAACAGGCAATAGCCACCTTTTTTGGCTTCAACAACCAATTCTTAGCAATGGCATTATTGTTGTCTTTGGCATTGATAGTGAACTAGGAATATGATAAGCTTATCGACCTATCCTTGTATACCTCCTTAGGCATAATTCTTAAGGGCCCCATGATTGTAACATGATTCACATACATTGAAACCCCATGGTGAGTCCTAATACATCTCTCAATAGTGCCATATTTTCCCCTACATTATAGCACTAGCTCAAGACAAAGAATAGATTCAAGGAATCCACTGGCTTGTACTAACCCACTTGCACAAACCTTTTCAGCTATAGATTTTGGTTGAGGTTTTTCAAACCTAGACACTACCCTTTCAATTTCTTCATCAATCAATGCAGTGTCCCCTAATTTTGGTAAGAAACTCATCAAGGGGGGCCGGTTTCTTTTTTTTAGGAAATTTAGGAAACGGGGTAGCCATGAGAGTTTGTAGGTCTTAACTCTACATCACTAAATGGGGTATAGAAAAATAAACTAGACAAGTTTCTAAATTATTGAAAGAGAAATAAAAATAGAGGATTTGGGTAAGAGATACAGACTTACCATGCTTGAATTTACGAGAACCTCTTGATGCAAACATTACTTTGCCCCTTTCTTTTGACTCTAAGAAAACACAGTGAGCTTACCTCATTCATAAAATCATGTCATTTTACCAAAAAAAATAATATGATAGCTTAGGCCTGGATGAGAGGGAAAAGTGTTGATTTGATACGGTGTCATAATATTTAATGAGGGAATTAACTTCTACATGCACCAAATCTCACTCTGCCACCACCTTTTCCAATTATCATTTAATATATGTCTTTTCACCTTTTTTTTTGGAAAGAATTGTGTAACGCCCCGTCAGGTGACCCAAAAGATATTAACCTAAAGTTTCACTAAGTTTGTCAAACTATTTTTTTAAAAAAGTTAAAGATAATAACTTAACAACAAAAATTATAGAATAGCAGAAGCAATTAACATACATTCGTACATAAGCAACACATAAACAGATTACATTCCTTAAGGATCCTATGACGTTGAATCACATTTAAGCTTAATTAATCCTAAAACCAATACGTAACACATCCATATTAAAGAATAACTACAAGTAAAAATTCCATTTAAATAATATACAATTATATGATGCCACTTGGCATAATCAGAATGGACAATCATCCATTGTACAAGTCATAGGGTATGAAAGGCTGAAATAATATACACCATGAAATAGATTACATCATCTTGTAAGATCTATGAAATAAAATACAATACAATAGATGTAACCATCCATCATAGAAATACAAGAATATATAGAAAGGAACATTTGCACAAACACATCTAGCAGTGGCATTTGACGGTCAGATCTCAATGGTATAAGAAAAAGCACTACTACCCAACCTCATGGAACCTAAAAAGGCCCACTTCCACCATGTTGAGGAGATAGTCTCAAGTCCTAAATAGGATAACAAACAAAAAAGTCAAATCCAACATCTAAGTCAAGGAAAACCTAAAAGTAATATAACTTGGAGGTACTGAGATACATACGACATCTAAACCCAGAGGCAACAATGACACGTAGGGAATCTATTATGCATGTGGGCAAGTGTCATCGCTCAAGCCAACTTTTTAATCCTCTAGCCCCATAGTGACTCTATGCAACACTAGTATCCTTTCGTACTGACAAGGCATACTAATGAGTCAGCTCTAAGGTTACCCAACTAGTCTTTTAATCCTCTGACCCACTAGTGACTTTCTGTGGTACCAATATCTTATTAATTCATTTTAAACCCATTTAATGAAATGCTATCAGTTATGAAATAACCTAAAATGGGTTACCCATCAACCTCATTAGGGCCTCGACCTCCATTGCAAGCCACTTCCCAACATGACACACATATAACCTACCCTAAGCTTAGTAAAGAAAAAAGATCTCAAAAGATCACATACCATACATTAGTTCTTAAACAAGCAACTGACAAGCATTAAAATATCACTGCTCAAAAATCAAGTACACATAAACCAATCCACGTTGTAACATGATATCACCAAGAACAATATCATACAAACACCTCAGTCCTATACAAGTGACTAGAAAGAAATCCAAATACAATTGGTAGAAGACTCAAAGGTTATATCAGATAGGTCACACCATTTACCTTAGTTTCACACAAGAACATTGGAAAGCAATAACAATCAATAGATCAAAACACCTCATAGAGCATACAAGACACATTACCACAGTTGAGTATAAAAGAACAGGATCAAAACATCATCATGACATCACAAAATAGAACTCTCTAGCCTCTGGTAAACATGCTGATTTGGTCAAGTACTAAGTCAACCCAACACCCAATAGTAAAATCACATGTCATAAAAAGAGCATAGAAAAGTGATTTTCTCAATACATTAGGTTTTGAAAACACAACTTTAATTCTCACTTATTGGTTTCAAGTTTTTAGTTTTGCTTTCAAGCACAATATTTAGATATACGAGAATAGAGTTTCAATTTTCATTTCTCTAGTTACTAGATTCATTAAGGTTTCTCGAGTTCACTAGAATCCTAGACGATTCGAAAAATCATATAAAGTTGCTTAAACATTGTTCATAGTTCAATTCATTATCAAAACATAAGAGTTTAGGTTTTGATTTCTAAGTTTTCGACTTTATAAAGTTTTTAATTTCAACCAAGGTTCAAGTTTTCATTTTCTCAAAGTATGATAACTACTAAGGTTTTTGAATAATAAAATTACCCTAGTGATAAAAATAATTTATATTTAAAACTAACTCCCCTAGAGCAAAATCCGAGTTCATCAAAGTTATACGTCTTTTCCAAATCACAATTCACAATTTCACGTCTCTCCTAGGATTATAAAACAAAATTAAATAATAATTAATTAAATAATTATTAAATAATGATTAGCAAATCCTTAATAACATAATAGAAATTTACTAATACCCATTCACAATTTATAGTTCTAATTCATTTTAATAATAATATAATTAAATATCTTAATTAATACTATACAATTTTAATTCAAAAATCATCAATTTTTATTCATGATAAAAATTATTATTTTAATGTATATATTAGTAAAACTAGCAATTAATATCAATTATTAATATAAAAATTACAACTATTAATAAATAATTTAAATTTATTAATAATCATAATTAATAATAATAATAATATAATATTAACTAAAATATATAATAATAACTTAAAATTTAATAATTTTAAATTTTAAATAAATTAAATTTAATAAAAAATAATTTAAAATAAAAAACACAATTAAAAAATGTGTTTTAGGCCTGCACGATCGGTCGTTTAATGGTTGCTGCCGTAGCGGTCTACGATTGCAACAACAATACTTCATGTTGCTGCTACTGTCGCAGCACCTACTGCATGTAGCCATGGCTAGTACTACTGCCGGGAAGGGAGGTGGGGTGTGGGACTTTCCTCCCTCCCTATTTTTTTATTTTGTTTTATTTTTTAGTATAAATTATTTTAATAATACTTTAAAACAAGAACCCCCCTAATTTTTTTAATATATATTATTTTTTAATAAATATTACAAATTAAATCTAATAGGGAAACCCAGATAAACCAATCGAATTTACATTTAAAATTTTGATTTTAAACAAAAACCCAAGTGATTAAAATATACAAGCACGAGGGTTTTCCAAAAATTTCATTCCTCAAACACAGATAACTTTGAAATGAAATCAAACTGAGATTCACAACAGGGTTTTCATTAAAGAAATTGAACAAATCAACAATTATCTGAGAATACATCTATACAAACACAAAGTAGATAGAAGATTGGAAAACTAAAACTATTGCGAAATTAAACACTAGATTCTACCTATATTTGATGCTAACTCGCAAACACTAAATCGCACAAAGGACACGAGAAAATCCCTTTCCTCTAAAAACTTCCTTTCCTGTAATCTCTTCTCCAAAATCCCGGTTGTAATCGCAAAATGAGCTCTAGATCTCTAATAAAGAGTTCTTCCCTAATTTTGGGCTCTAATTCTGCAATCACGTGAGGGAACTTGCTGATCAATTTCTTTTAATTATCTTGTTATCTTTTACATCTTCATGCACACTTTTAGCAATTTAAAACATGTTTATTAAATTAATGTTTTCTCTCTTTAGTTAATTATGAGACGTTTTAATAATATATTTATTAATTCAACTAATAATATTATTTTGAGTTTATTATTAAAAAAACTTAGAACTTTAATCAGATCTTTTTAAATTTAACTCTTTTATTTAATTATTTTCTCAATTAATTAAATATAATTAAATATCAAATTTCTTTATAAAATTTTCATTAAATTAAATCATTAAATTATCTTTTAATTTGATTTAATTATAACAAAAAATCACAATAGACCCACAAAAACCTAATATGACAACTCGATTGAAAGTCAAAGAACAAAGTCAAACTCCAAGGTCAAAGTCACAAATTCATGTCATTTGACAAATTTGAAAAGGTGAAACTAACTCATATACTTGTCCTATTTTCTAGGACAATTGGCTCAAGTTAGGATTTGGACTCAAGAGTTATCTCCCCACTTATACCATTGAAATATTGCGATAGGGTATGCTCATCCTGGCAATTCAAGGAAGTCGATACCTAATACCTATAATCTACATAAAATTCATGCATGTACAAACACATATATTCTAAACTAAATAGGCAATGGCAAGAAGTGGTACATCATGTAGATCCTGACTAGTAGGTGACTACGACTCCCTTCCTTAACCACATCAGAAATGTCACACATAAAGAAAACATACATGCACACCATACACATGCAAGCATGGGGTAAGCATCCATAAAAACACATATAAATAGTTTATCTAACTAACATCATAAAATAATTGAAAACCACTAAATGAACATATATATCATCATCAAAACAATCATGAGATAACTAAAATCTCTCTCTCTCTCTCTCTCTCTCTCTATATATATATATATATATATATATATACATGGGTAAAAGTACAAAGTTGTGTCACCTTTCAGGTTGACTTATTAGAATGACTGAATTTGAGTATTTCTATCCAAAAATCATTTTTCCTCAAACATATGATCTAGATAAATTAATTCTAGCTAAGTTATATATGGTCTCACACTTTTCCAATTGAAAATATTTATTAAATGCATGTTTTATACTAGTTTGTATCTAATTACTAAAGAAATAAACTTATTTTAGAAAATTGACGTTTCAATAAATCTTACTATTCTTTATGATATATTTTTTAGTAAAATATAAACACCATTTTATAGATCTCAAAGTCAAGAATATTTTCATATAAAGTGTTTTAATTAGATATAGTATATTGTAATTAAAAAATTCTACAAGGATGTATTTTAACACTCGAAAAGATGTCAATTTTGAGAAACAAAAAAATATTAAATCATATCAATTTTTTTAAAAAATTATATGATGTTCTAGAGGAGAGAATCCTCTTTCAAAATGTATAATTTTTCTTTTGGTTAGAATATGTGTTTTGAAAAATGTGGTGGGAGATGAAAACTATCGATTTCAAGTGAGTTGAAATTTGAATAACTATAAAAGAGAAAATACATGTCTAAAGTCAATTTTTATTTTTGATTATTCTAGCAACATGTGTTATCTTTAACATAGTCTGAGTTCAAATGAAAATAAGTTTATTTCCATATAGTTTTGTGGTGAGAACTAAGCCCCCAATTTTTAGCGTTTTTCAACAACTAAAAAATTGTCTATAAAAATTACGAAAATATATAATTTCTTATTCCAAATAATAATTAAAAATTATAATCTAAAATTTCAACCATTTCTACACATTTCATTAGTTTACTTCATTTTCAAATTATAAATAATACTACCAATTTTATGTCATTGAAGATGAATAGTTATACTTTTGTTAGCTTTTTCCTTTACAAAAGGGTGACACAGGTTTGTGCTTTTACCCATATATATATATATCAATTGAATATGAAGTAACATTTAATCAATTCTGGCAATCCAACACTACTAAACATAAAACTTAATCATAGAATAGGCCTAAAAGAATATGATCAAAACAAATTAGAAAAGTCAAGTAGGGGTAGGCATTACAAATTGAGTGTTTTTGTATGCCATGTATCTATGAGTGGAAATTTATAAGCTTGTGAACTTTTGAAACATGAAATAATCGGTTCAAAGTTCAAGTTCCATCTGCCAATGACATTGGGACAGGGTGCTCAACATAATTGACTCATAACAATCTTGACAATTTTTTTTGCCTCATTTGAACTTTGAACCCAAACTAGCATTACACAAGATGCGAAGTTCAACTTTACCTTAAGAGCACCAAGGTCCACTTAGTGATCACAAAACTTCATGTCGAATGAACAAAACATGCAAGGATGAAAACATGAGCGTTGAACCTTGAACCAAGCAATTCAATGGTTCAAATTTGACACTCAAGTTTGGTGTAAGATAAAACAAGGCAAAGTGAAGTGGCATGAAGTAAGTGATGACTTTGAACTTTGAACCAATAAGGTTCAAGTTCAAGGTTCAAGAGTCCATATAGGGTCCTTAATATTGAAATAATTTTGAAAAAGGCTAAGGTAAAAATACAGGTAACACTTATAGTTGGTGGATTCCTAGTTTGACTCCTTATGGTCCTTCATTCCAGTAGTTGGACTTGTGGATTTCATCTTTTAAAACATTTTCATCTAGAAATTTTTACCGCTTTTTCTTCTTCCTTCTCTTCACTAATAGTTATTGGTGTTTTTATATATATGTGTTCTTCCTTACTACCATGTACTTCTTGAACTTCTTGAACAATAGGCAGGGTTGGTAACTCTTTTGACTTTCCTTAATGTTTAGTTCTTTTCTTCTTGGCAGTTGTGGTTGGGAGTAGAATGAATCATCCTCTTTGCTCTATTCAATACCTTCCAGTGCAATATTGCTTGCTTCTTCACCATACTTTCCTATAAGGGTTTTCAACATTTTCTTTTTCTTTTTCAAAAATTTTGGTATCTTAAGTTCCAAAGTTATACTTTTATAAGCTTCCTCATAAGTCCCAAATCTCTTGGTTGAAGTATCTATTGGTAAAATTAAAATATGATTAATGCAACTAGCAATATCTTCTTCAATGACTTCATAAGAAAAGTTGGTACCCAAGATGTTCTTGGTTCCACCGGTTGAATCCTACATGAGTCAAAATCTACCAAGAAACATATAGAATCTTTTTACTTTTCTATAACTGATGTGGGTATTTGATAACATTCTTGCATTCTAAATTGGAATTATTTAAAGTAACCACACATGACTTGATTAAATTGTCCTCCTAATTACTCATTATAATCATTGATTTGATAAATTACATGCCTTTCATTACTCTACTCCACATTTCCAAAACCAAGAAAAAAGCTTCTTAACCTAAAAGTATGTGCAAATAAGTAGTAAAACATACTTAACCTCTTGATGATGATCATTCTATAAACATTCCATATTTGTAAACAACTGTGACATACCCATACTTGACAAATCACAAACTTTGTTTCATTTAGTTATCTTGTGAGTTGTATACATGACAATGCTAAGCACATTGTTGGTTTGACTAGACTAGTAGACCTTGTATCCAATAATCATCATAGAAAAGTGAGTGACCTTATCCTTAACTTTATCAACTTGTATATTTAGTCCATCTGATGTGCTCTTAGTGATTCTCTTTAAAATCTACATGTTGCTCACTCATAGAGAATACTCTTTTTCTTGAGATGGTAAACTAGTGACCTTATTAATTAGGTCCTTGGTAATTCTCACTAGATTCTCCTTGTTTATCTATAGGGAATCTTCATGCACATGGTTGAGTAGAAATCTAATTCATTCCATCTTAAAGACTTTGGGCATGCAAACCCTATGAATTAAACCTTGTGCTTTAAGATGCTTGAACTCACTCTTTAACACTCTATTTTCACACAATTCTTCATAATACATCTTCTAAATTTATGAATAACCCAATACAACTATATTATTATGAATAAATATCCTAATATCTTCAATTAACATTACCCTTGGAGGTAGTGAAGATAGGGCTCCTCCATCATATTTCTTTGTTGCCTTTAGAGGGCATAGTTGAAACTTTGGTGATGCCTCATCGTTGATGCTTACAACCACTAGGGTTTGAACTATAACTATCATTTTCTCAAATGTTCAATAATTAAATACAACCTACAATATTTCCCAAAAGAAACTTTCTTGCAATTATTGCTAACTAGGGCATAAAGGCACTTTTGATCACTTTAGTGATTTTTCTGATAATTCTTTGTAGTAAATTTCTCTAAACTCTTTAGAATTCCTAATCAATTTTTTTTTACAATAAAGTAAATTTACAAAAATAAATGGAGTTTAAATGCATTTATTTTATCAATAGGTGTACAAATAACTAATTTCATAATAAATGCTCTTCAATAAAACATTTTTACAAATAGACATTCTTTCTATCTGATAGTGATTTTTTACCGATAGCTTTCCTTTGCTCTGATAAGCAATCTTTTATACTAATAGATATATACTTTCAAACTAGGAAAATAATAGTGTCCAATACTAACTATCCTTTATGTGTTGTATTTAATATAATAACTAATGCTTACTATAATATGCTATTCATTCTATTCTTATAAAAGGGACAAGTTAATTTAGCAATTTCTTATAGGCCCCTAAGCAATACTTACTTTCTTAGTTTGATGATGAATTGTCTTGACTTGAGTTTAAAGGGTTACATGTAGGTGTCTTCCTTTTTTCCTTGATAACTTAAATCTTCTTTACATCATTTCTTACTTGTTCTTGATTCACTACTCTTTTTCCTTTATAATCTTCATTATCGATTTGTTGATACCTACAGTATTGTGTTGTATCTCCATATTTATGATAGATAAAGCATACCATTCATGTTTTTTTCCATGCTCTTGTATTTCCTCCTAGATATCTTGATCTACAAATCATTGTTCCATGTCCAAAGTGTCCACATTTGTTACACAAGGTGCTTATTAATTTACTATGAGTCTTAATTAGTGGAGCTCTCGATATCTTGATCTACAAATCATTGTTGCATGTCCAAAGTGTCCACATTTGTTATACAAGGTGCTTATTACTTTACTACGAGTCTTAATTAGTGGAGCTCTTGATTTGGAATATCCATCCTTGTAACCAAACCAATTTCATATATAACAATATCATGCAAAACTTCCCACTGATAAAATGGCATTTTTGCTTAGTAAACATTCTCTTTCTTTATGTCCAAACTTGTTGCAATTGAAACAATATCCATTAAAAAATGTGCTTTTTGGAGTATTGATTAGTTTGCTTCTGCAAATATTTGATGTGTGACCAAGCTTTCTATATTTATAAAAGAAAATTTTTGTAGGTTTCTTTCCTTGCATCATGTTAGATTCCTTGGATTTCTTTAGTGGATCTTCTTCTACTGATTTGGATGATTCAATAATTTCAAATTTGGTGATATTAGTGTATCTAAGACTAGTTGTGTCTTTAGATCTTCGTTGGATTTTAAATTGTTCATCAATCATCTGCATACTAAGGTCAAACTTAGTAAGTTTTTCATTCATTTTTCGTTAAAATTCTAGACTATTCTTCAAGTTCTCAATTTCCTTTCTTAGATTTTCATTCTTGGTGCTCGTATTTGTCAGTTTTCTTCATTTGTCTCATTCATGTGTCCATTTAATGTGTTTTTCTCCTATTGTAGTCATTCAATGATTTCATCTTCCCATATTTCTCTTATCAGTTTCAAGATTTTCCTTCGCTCCCTCAATAGTCTTTATTCTTGTAAGTATTTCAGTCATCCTTAGGGATTGACTTTCAAGTTCATTTTGGGCTCCATTTAGGTTTTATTTCACTACTGTGTTCTTTTCCATCATATCCACAACCACAACATTAACTTCTTTTAAGCTAGTACTCTTTTAAGATTATTCCTCAAGATTGTCAAGACTTATCCGTAATATTTCTAACAATTCTTTCCTCTTTGTGAATGATGTTTTCAACTTTTTCTTTAGATCATCAATCTGTGTAAGTGCTTCATCCAAGGTTTCTTCCAATTGCTTTTCTCTCCTATACCTCTCCATATTTCCAAATCTACTCTCAAGATGTTAAACTTTCACTCTAGAGAACTAAGCTCTGATACTAATTGTTAATTGGAAAGGTTAGGTTTTGAGAGGGCAGGGGGGGGGGGGGTGAATTGGTACTAATAATTTTAATTTTTTTTCTATTTTTTATCATGACATTAACTTTCCAAGTTCACAAATAACATGCTCAGTATTTCTAATATGCTGAAATAAAATATAAAGTAAATAAATTGTAACATAAAAGATTCATACACCCATAACACATAGATTTTTGGTCTTGCATAAAACCCTTGGTCAGAGGGGAAAAATGTCATGGGGAATGCCCCTTCACTAGTAAATGTTGGCAATGGTTATCTCAAAAATTAAACTGGACAACCATTTTCCCTAACAATCTTTAAAAAATTCTAAAAATTTGGCCCAAAATGGGAAATTCTAGAGTCTATAATAATTTATGAAAAATATCTCCTTCCATACTACATTGGGAAATATTGGAGGAGAGAAATAGAAGGATCTTTGCCAATAATATAATCGATCTAACTTTGTTCCTTAGCAAACTAAAAGCTAGCATTCTAAAAGTTAAAAATAGTAATCTAAGAAACTCTCATAAAGAAAAAGGATCTTTCTTAGAATGGGATACTAGAATGTGAAAAAAACGGTTTAAGCTAATCAATCCTCCACTATCCTAGTGCAAAGCCAATAAACAAGCTAGAATTGATTGTAAATGGGAACCTCCTCCAACTGGTTGGGCCAAACTCAATTTGTATGGAGATTCTAGGGGTAATCTAGGACCTATGGGTCTAGGTTTTATTATCCATTCAGATAACAACTCATGGTTAATTAAATGATCTAAACATTTAGGTATCTTATCAAATAATCTAACAAAAATAAAATCTCTAATTGAAGGTCTAAATTGCTGTTTGAACTTTGGGATAAAAAAATTAGTAATCAAAAGAGATTCACAAATGATTCTAAATTCCTTTAGGAAAAGAAGTACACTCAACTAGGATTTAAAATCCAAACTTGAATATGCATTATAAGTAATGGATAAACTCTAAGAAATAATAATCAAACATATATATCGAGAGGGAAATAGGGAAGCATACTCCATAGCCAACAAAGGAGCAGATGGTGAAAACTCTTTCTTGAAGAGTAATTATACCTTTCCTAATTAAACTATACTAATTGCATATGCATAAAATCTAAGTGAGCCAAAAGTTTCACATTATCATAATGTATTCTAGTTCCTAGGCATAATGAGGTATGCTCAAAATTTATCTAAATTTACCTTCTCTTAGACTCCCTGAGAGAAATATCATGTATAAGCAAGGGATTATAATAAGTTGCCTTGTCTACTTCTTTATCTAGGTTAGCTTTTTATCTAGTTTCCAAAGATCATAATTAATCTTAATTCAATGGTAAACCAACTATGTGTAAATTTATACTTATAAAGTTAATTCTGAAATGGTTTTTTTAGACAACATCAATGTGTTGACTTTCCAGTCATGTTTGTTATTAGTGACGTACACTTATTTAGATTGTGAGTATCTATTGAGCATATTGTATAGTTAAGTGTTAACCAAACATTTCAGTTGCTACCGAGTTCTACAGTTGCTACTGAGTCCTTTGGACATATTTTAGTTTATGCTGAGTAGTTACTACAAATTTGATGATCAATAGTGTAAATTGAGCATCTCAGTGTATGCCGAGTTTACCAGTGCAAACTAAGTTGTGCAATGCTTATTGAGTTTGCAATTGATGTGATGCGAGTCTAGTGTTAACTGAGCTACTCAATGTTAACCAAGTGAATCAGTTTATACCGAGCTCCTAGTGATAGCATTGACTGAGCTATGTAGTGTGAATCAAGTGATTCAGTTTATATGCCGAGTTTCATAGTATTCACTAAGTCACTAGTGCAAACCAAGTTCAAGACTACTTGGAAGTGATTAGTATGGACTGAGCTGAACTATGTATACTGAGTGCTGATAATGCCGAGCATTGAAAGTGGATGCTGAGTATCAAAACCTCACCGAGTCAGTCTTTAGAACCCAAGTTTCTACACTTTGGCCAACTTTCTAATATTTGTGTAAACTTGTATTGTGGCTGAATTTGTAATTTTGTAATTAGATTGGTATATATGTAATGTATTGCATCACATCCAAAGTAATGAATTGAAGCAATGTAATAATTAGAGAAGAGAAGAAGAGTGAATTAAAAAGGCTACAAAAATATAAGGAGTAGCAAAGATTTATCTATCACAACAAGGTGATTTGTACACTCAAAGGAATCTCATTCAACAAACCAAGTTTTGGATCAGAGATCACCCACTGCTTCATCCTAAAAGGTGGGTCAATCAAATCCTTTAACAAGGTAGACCTAACAATCTTGTGTAAATATCTTTACTAAGTGCATACTTCATTGTATGTTTGTAAATCCTTTTGCAAGGTGGACCTAACAGTCCTTATTGCTCCTAACAGGGAAGATCATCATAAGTGATCATTGTAAGCCTTAACAAGCCAACTTTATACTGCAATATTATAGCTTGTGGGTATCATCCCCACCCCAGTTTTACTTTCTATTTGGAAGGTTTTCAGGTCACCAATTTGTGTGTCAAAAGTGTTATGTATGCTTTAATGTTTTCAGTTTCACATGCATGTAGTTAGATTAGAATTCACACAAAGGATTAATTTCTAATTAAGGATAAAGTATTATTGGTTACTGATTCACCCCTCCCCTCTTAGTAACTTAGCCTATTATAATATTTCCAACAATTGGTATCAAAGCTTTGTGGTTCTCAGAGAAAATTTTAACAAATTGAGCAAAGATCAAAGGCAATGGAGGTATTCAGACTTGACAAGGCTATTAACAATGAGAAGCTAGATTTGGAATTGGCTGTTGGACAACTCAAGAAAGCAAAAGAGAAACTCTCTCAATCCCTGAAAAGAAGAAAAGACCTTGCAATCCAGATGAATGATCCACTCTATATTTAAGAAAGAGTTAAAGACATCCATTCAAGAAATTTAGATGAAGCTGATGGAGAAATCAAAGAACTATTAGAAAAGAATAGTACTCTTCAAGAAGAAGTAAGAAAATTAAGAAGAGAGTAAGAAATTTAGTCAGTAATATTGTGTGAAGTCATGGAAGAGAAAAACAAGATAAGAGAAGAGATAGAAGGAAAGAACAATGAAATTTAGCACTATCCCTACATCAAGTAGACTTCATTGATCAACTTAGCAATGTAAATGAAGAAATCATGAATCTAAGATTAGAGAATGAAAGATTGTAGAATGATCTAAACACTAAAAGGAAAACCAATGAAAGGATGATAAAATCTCAAGTAGACATGAATCAATTAAATGAACAAAGTCATTACAAACAAAAAGGAAAAGTGAGAATTGGATATACAGAAGAAGGTGAATCATCCAAGCAAGGAGCTCAAAAGAATAAAAAACCTACTTGCAGTCACTGTGGTAAGATAGGTCATACATCAAACAAATGTTGGAGCAATGGGAAGGAAAAATTTAATGGAAAATGCTACAATTGTAATCAGCATGGTCATAGGGCAAATGAATGCAAAGAAAAACCAAAGTTTGAAGAAAATGTTACAAATGTAAGAAGCATGGGCACAAGTCATCAGAATGCAAAACTAAGATATTGAATCCAATAGAACAGATTGTAAAAGCTATATTTGGTTGGGATTATAACACTTGGTGCAGATGTCATTATTATGGAGAATTTGGACACATTGGAATGAATTGTGAGAAACATCACATGAGGAAAAGAGATACTACCTGAAGATGTTTCACTTGTACAGAACTTGGTCATCTTTCTAAGAACTATATGAATACTAGAAGAATTGAAGATAAAAAGAAGGCAAAAGTTGATTATCAGAAAGCAGACGAGACAACAATGGGTTCCAAAATCTTCTGAAAATACAAGTCTAAGCAATGATAATTAAGTCACTCAAGAATTGGGTGACTCCACCATTTCCACTTGATTTCTCAAAGGAGAACTAGAACTAGGATACCGAAGAAGACATCTAATATCATTCCAGTTAACAAGCAAAAAAAGATACAAATCAACATTCAAGATGCAAAGGGATCACCGAGTAAAAGATGGCAGTCACTATCGAGTTACTATTCTTACCGAGTGAGGTTGGGTTGCAGACTCTACCGAGCAAGGTTAGGAGTAACTAAATTTTGTGTGGTTATCGAGTCATGGATGACTATTGAGTATTCAATGCAAATGAAGTGGATGATAGTCTGTCACTTAAGTGAATAATTATACCAGGCATTTATGGCAAAATTTGATAAAAATGGTGAAATTGAAGTCATTTCTCACTATGAATTTTGGAGAGCTATTTGTGCAGAATGATCTTCCAAGCAATCAAGCGATTTGAGTGAATTGTTACTAAAATTTTTCATATTCTCTCAAACCCTACCAAATGAAGATGGCATCCACTAGTAGTAAAGCAAAAAGAGTTCAGACATGTTGGTTCATGGTGTGGAATGAAAGGCACCAGATTTCAAGTTGACTCTTGCAGTTGTAGAAACCCTTGATTCGAGTGGAGTTCAGTCTCAAATCCCTCCCAAGGTACTATTAGTTAATGATATCCATTCACATTTCAAACGTTCTATTCAAGATATCAATAGACTAGAGATGGATGAATGCTTGAAGGAGTTATGTGTTGATGGTGTGTCGAAACCTAAACATCAACATCTCAAGACAAAAGGTTTAACCCACATTCCTCACATGCCATGAGATTTCCAAGTAAAATGGATAAGGTTTATCCTTAGTTGTGTGTATAATGGTTGGTTGTGGTTGGAGCAACTAGTTTTGATAACCAAGAAGGTGATCCATAGGATCATTGGTCTCCCAATGTTGGCAAAAACTAAAATGACTAAAACCCTAGGTCAGGTTGAATTGGAGAAGAAAACCCTTGCCAAGTGTGATGGAAGGGGAATTAAGATAAGATGTTTCACTTACATGGAATCGAAGATTGACATTCATGTCATTGCCCAAAAAATCTATAGTTTGAGCAAATTGAACAATGTATCTTGTGAAGCAATTGATTTGGCATACAAGGTAGTCAGGAACAACCTATCCCTTGACCTTGTTGAGCTGTTATTGAACCAGTTCACTAAAAACATGGAGAGCATCAGAACTTCCAAAAACAATCCATGTAAGTTTGGTTCACTCTTGACATGTTTATTTTTCTATGTTTAGAAGTTCTTCCCATCAAAAAGTATAGTATTTTGGAGAAAAGATGTACCGATCCTTTATTAGATTAATGAGTACATTGCTGAAATGAGAGAGAATTATACACATATCATGGACAAATACTTTGATGCATTTAAGGAGAAAATTAATAATAGATTCAGGATCCCCAGGAAGTTAGTTGAAGATTATAAAGATGATGTTTGTTTCATGGTTTACATTTAGGCAGTTAGGCCAAGAATTGCATGGGTAAAACCTCTAGGATATGAGGTAAATATTGATGAAACCAAAGACATAATTAAGGCATTGATAAATGAGCCTTTTGATCCTAAGGCTACTTAATTTGGCACCTATGATGAGGCAAAGAGTAGGATAGAACTAGAAATCATACTTCCTTAGGCAGTTAACAAGGGTAAGAAGAGGATTGCTAAACTGAAAACCAGTTCCACTCTTCTGTTAACTGAAGGAAAAGGTGAGGATGAAGAAGCAAAAAATGAAGAAAAATTAAAGGAAGAAGAGCCACTAAAGAAGAAAGGTAAGGTAATCATTACCAAGCCTGCCAAGACATCCACTACTATGTTCACTTGGAGATCATCTAGAAAGAAAGAAGATAAAGAAGGAGGAGACATAATCTTCAAGAGGTCTCCACCCACATTTGAGGAAAGAATGAAAGAGTTGGAATCAGGTTTTGGCATTACAAACTTTAAGGCACTAAAATATGAGACCAAGACTACTAATGAGTAGAAGCAAATATAAGATATATTAATATCCATGATGGGTAAGTGGAAGTACTCACCTCATATATTAATATCCATGATGGGTAAGTGGAAGTACTCACCTGACCACCTTACTTAGCAAATTCCTAATGCTTTGATGGGTAAGATTAAGCCAAGATGGGAGCATGCCATGCAAATTGAAAAAGATACATGTGATTAGACCCTAAGGTAACTCATGTCAAGTTTATATGACAAGGAGGTGGAAGAATCTTTGAAGAAAAATGAAGAAAAGTTAACTTTAAGATTCAACACTTGTCTTGTGTTAGTGAAAGAAATTGAGCATGTTGTGAAGAATACTACAAACACATGGAAGAATGTCTAGCTTCTTCAAAAACTAAGTGATTTTGTAGTCATTATAAGTGAGAAGGATGATGATGAATATCAGGAGAAAGATGAAGAGAAAGATGATGAAGAGGTGACTCATTTTGATAATGTAGATGACGAAGAGGAACATGGTTAGGAAGCTATCAAGGAAGAAGTGCAAGATATTGAGGAGATTGACCTAGTAAAGATTACTGCAACTGTCATAGCCTCACTTCCTCATTCTCCCAAAAAAATAATGAAAATACCAAGCTTGGAGAAAGCTTCAACAGGATTGATTATGACCAACACTAAGAGCACAAGCAGTCAATCAATCTCTACACTTGTCTAGCTCAATACTTCATTGATAGTAGTGCTAAGAACTTCATCTACTGAGCATCAAGTTCTTCCCTCTACATCAATTTTGGCTACATTAGGTATTTCTTCTACTAGTATTTTAATGAGTGCAGTATCCACTTTTACTGCGAGTCCTACCATTTCAACGATTGTTTCCATTCCTAGTATACAAGTAATAAGTGCAAGGATAGTTGAGACCAAGCCTCAACTGAGCACAAAATTTTTGGGAAAAGGCAAAGAGAAGGAAGAGGATATAGATCTTGATGAGGAGATTGTCATTCCTAAATGCTCAAATGTAAATCTAGATCAAATGCAAATTTTCGGTGAACTACTTCAAAAGAAAGCCAAGCAACAAAGGCTTAGAGAGGAAAGAAAAAAAGAATTTAAGATCATTGAAGATGCTAAGAACATTCCAGTAGAGGCTCTAGGAATAGAGGTTGATACTTCTCAACCAATTTTGTATCAGTTGACAGAGGCAGTCTAGAAATATAATGAAGATTTGGATGGACAAGATAAATTATTGTAGAAAGCTGAGAAAAAGTTTGATAATAAAGTTTGAGAACTTATTGCTCAACAAATTTCCATTCATCAGACAGAATTATCTACTATTCTAGGCTCTCTAGAGACCTCTTGCATCAATGTATCTTTACTTTTTGGTAAGCTATGTGATACATCAATTTTCACAAAAGAAATAAGAGATAAACTATCAAAAATTGATGAGGATTTGAAGGCAAGTGCACAAAAATTGTATCTTGACCCAAGTTCAAGCTTTTCCCACTTCAATAAGATCAGATTTCTGACACATATGTAGGCATAATTGTTGAAAGAAGAGGCAAGGATAAGATCAACATTAATAGATATTCAGAACATGATTCTCCCAAACATGGACGCACTGTAGAAGCACATTGCACATTAAAAAATGCTCATCCATGACAATAAATTCTCCATTGTAGACCACATGATGGAATTGGCAATAGAAGTGCAGATTGCATTGCACATATGCAAGGTCTTGCAGGAGAATTGGGGCAAGACTTTGGCACTTATCTTGAAGGTACATTTAGATTTCTTATCACATTTTGGCATTATTGTGTACATATATATAGAATAAATCTTTGCTATTAATGTCAAAAAGGGGGAGAAGATTGGATAAGATGTAAGGAGAAAAGGGGATAAGATTGAAGAAAAAATTGAAAGATTGTAGAGAAAATGTATATTGTACAAAAGGGAGAAAATGTATATATTAGATGTATAGTATACTGTATATTATGTATGGGGCAACATTACCATGTACAGGAATATATCTTTTACAATTTTTTTTTTTGAAAAATCTCAAAAATAATATACTCTACCTAGTTGGAGACTTAAGGTGATGGATAAAGATGTTCTTGAACATTCTTGAATTCAATTTTTACTAATAAGTATTTTTGTCACTAATGCCAAAGGGAGAGATTGTTGACATTCCAGTCATGTTTGTTATTAGTGATATACACTTATTTAGATTGTATCTACCAAGCATATTGTACAGTTAATAGTGTTAGCCAAGTATTTCTGTTGCTACCAAGTTCTACAGTTGCTATCGAGTCCTTTGGAAAATTTTTAGTTTACACCAAGAAATTACTACAAAGTTGATGATCAGTAGTGTAAACTAAGCATCTTAGTGTATGTTGAGTTTACCAATGCAAATTGAGTTGTGTAGTGCTTACCGAGTTCATAGTTGACATGATGTGAGTCTAGTGTTAACTGAGCTACTCAGTGTTAACCAAGTGACTTAGTTTATACCGAGCTCATAGTGATAGCATTGACCGAGCTATGTAGTGTGAATCAAGTGATTCAGTTTATATGCCGAGTTTCATAGTATTTGCCAAGTCACTAGTGCAGAGCAAGTTCAAGAGAACTTTGAAGTGATCAGTATGGACTGAGTTTCTAAGTCTGCTGAGTGCATGACAATGTTGAGCATTGACAGTGGATGCCGAGTATCAGAACCTCACCAAGTCAGTCTTCAAAACTTGAGTTTCTACACTATGGTCAACTTTCTAATATTTGTGTAAACTTGTATTGTGGCTGACTTTGTAATTTTGTAATTGGATTGGTATATATGTAATGTATTGTATCCATCTAAAGTAACAAATTAAAGCAATCTAATAATTAGAGAAGAGTAGAATAGTGAATTACAAAGGCCACAACAATATAAGGAGTAACAAAGATTTATCTATCACGACAAGGTGATTTGTACACTCAGAGGAATCTCATTCAGCAAACCAAGTTGGAGATTAGAGATTAGCCACTGCTTCATCCTAATAGGTGGATCAATCAAATCCTTTGACAAGGTAGACCTAACAGTCTTATAAAAATCTCTTTACCAAGTACATACTTCATTGTATGTTTGTAAATCCTTTTGCAAGGTGGACCTAACAGTCCTTATTGCTCCTAATAGGGCAGATCATCATAAGTGATTATTGTAAGCCTTAACAAGCCAACTTTATACTATAGTATTAAAGCTTGTGGGCATCATCCCCACCCCAGTTTTACTTTCTATTTGGAAGGTTTTTGTGTCATCAAATTGTGTGTAAAAAGTGTTATGTATGCTTTAATGTTTTCATTTTCTCATGCATGCAATTAGATTAGAATTCACATAAAGGATTAATTACTAATTAAGGATAAAGTATTGTTGATTCCTGATTCACACCTCCCCTCTTAGTAACTTAGCCTATTATAATATTTCCAACTTGATGTACAATTTACAAAACCTAATCAACTAAAGAATCAACACATAAATAATATAAATCTTCTTAATTAAAAATATATGACCAACCAATAAGTAACAAATCTTATCATAATGATCCCCTAAATCTAAATAGACTAGATGCCTATCCTTGGCTCTTTCGTTATATTTGGTTTTGTTCTTTCATGTGTCTTAACACTTGGTCTCTTCTATCTATTTCTTTTCTTTTTTGGTATATTTTCTTCTCAAATTGCTCCCAGTTTGACAATTCCCTTTATTTATCATTTGTATGTCAGGATACTCTTTCTCTCTTGTCATTTTATCCATCTTGGTTTCTTCTCTTTCTTCTAGTGACGCATGGCTATGTACAAAATATTGTATGTATGAAAGTTTCAAAATGTTCCTTCTTGTTTTTCTCATTTCCTCCCTTTTCCTCTACTTTTCTCTTTCCTCTTATTTGCCTCTTTATTATTTGTTAGTTTCCTAGTTCTCCTATTTTTATCTATCTTTGGTTTTTTTAAGGTTTTGCTTCCATCTACTAGTATCTGTCATTTTAAGTGGCTCTACTCTTCTTCATTCCTTTAAGCTAAGATTTCCTTATATTATAGATTATACTTCTTCCTCTATATTAAATAATTCTAAATCAAACCTATGTAGTGCTAAAGCTTTAGTTCATTACTCAATATACACTCCATTTATAAAAGCATGGTACCGATCTACCTTAAATCATCATTTGGATATTCATGCTAGGATATAAGATTAAAAGGTTGACATCTTCATGAGTGGACTCATTAAACCATGAGATAATTGTGGAAATAAATATTTCATATCTTAGGTAGATGCTACCATTTATTACTATGTGTAATGGTTTCTTCTCAGCTTCTAGAATCTCCTATAGCTTCAAGACCCTTCCTAAGATCCACATTATTTAGGATTTGTCATCTTAGTTTATTTGCTTGTGATTTTAATCTCTACAAATATGTTCTTAAGTTATTAAGGACACATTAGTAGTTTTATTTCATTCCTTAGAAGATTGAACTATTGCATTTAGGGGAGATATTAAACCAAAATTATGAAATGTGATGTTACCTAAGGTTGATGGTATGAATAGGTTTTATATTATTAGGGCTTTGTGTGAAAGATTCCAAGATAACATGGAGAATGGATAGTTTAGTAATAGGTTCTTTTATAGCATGTCTAGCCAAAGCACAAGCCTTCCATTGGGAAATAATTAGGATATGTTCCAATATCTTTTAACTCAAGCAAGCTCTCGTAGCTTGGTATGAAAGACTTCATAACTACTTGGTACAAATTGGTTTTCAAAGAACAAATGATAATAGTAATCTATATATCAAAGAAGGACCAGACAATAAAATTGTGTTGGCATAAATATTTGTTGATAATACTTTATTCATAGAAAATGATGACTTATGCAAAGCATTTTTAGAAGAAATGAGTCAAGAATTTGAGATTTCTATGTTTGGTGAGATAAAATTCTTTATTAGATTGCAGATTCAATAGAAGAAAGATGGTATCTACATTACTTAATCTAAATATATCAAGGAGATACTAAAGAAATTTGGAATGGAAGATTCAAGACCAGTTGGAACCCCTATGTTTACTAGACATAAACTTTGGAAAAATGATGATTCCAAATAGGCAGATCAAACCACATACATATCAATGATTGGAAAATTGTAGTACGTAGTGCATACAAGGCTTGATATTGCATTAACAGTCACTATGGTGGCAAGATTCTCAACAAATCCCAAAGAAAATCACATGATGATAGTCAAAATAATCATGAGATATCTAAAAGGTATTGAAGAATATGGTTTATGGTACAAAATAGGAGACAATTTGGATTTAAAAGTATTAACATATGTTGATTGTGTAGGAAGTATTGATGATAGGAAAGACACCAGTGGTGGATCATTCTTTCTTGGTAAAAGACTAGTGTCTTGGACAAGTAAGAAACAAAATTGTATCTCTTAGCCCATAGTAGAGGCAAAATATGTGGCGGCAATAGCCAATTATTCTAAATTGTTTGGTTCGAACAACTATTGGCAGGTATGAAGATAGAGATTAAGGATCCAGTAGTCATATACTATGATAACACCAGTGCAATAAATATATCAAAGAATCCAATGATGCATACCAAAGCAAAACACATTGCTATAAAATATCATTTCTTGAGAGAATTGGTACAAGATAAAGAAGTTAGATTGGAATATGTAAATACAAAAGAAAAAATTGTAGACATATTCACCAAGCCATTACCTAAGGATGCATTTTTATATCTAAGAGGTAAGCTAGGGGTCATTTCCCTATATGAAGCTCACTAAATAAACTTTACTGATGCATAAACTAGAACATTATTGAAGATCAATCAGTTGGTGCAATATTGACAAGGGCATATTGCAAATGAATCATACTTGAGGTACATTGATATTCCCTAAACATTGTCTTTGGAATAAGATGTCTAAGAGGAGAAATTTGCTATCATATCTCATATAAATTTTGTGGAGAAGTTTTTTGTCATAGAAATTTTGTAAAGAGATGTACAAAGGGATAATGAACTTGGTCAAATATCAAAGGTAGAGTTTGCTATCAGAAGAAGTTGTAGCAGACAAAAGTTTTCTAACAGAGGTAGAAACTAAAGGCAGAAAGAGTTCACACTAATATAAGGAGTTTTCATGGACAAGAATCATAATGAAACTAAGGATATGTTCCTTACTTTGTTCCTGTACTCTAAAAAATTCATTATGGTATGATATGTTGTGTTGCCATCAATGCCAAAGAGGGAGAGTGTTGAAACAATTAATTAATTGTGTATTATCTTTGATGTTACACAAAATGTTGTATCATTTCTAGTCAGTGTATGCAGAGCTCACTCAGGCATTAAAGATAGTTTTTTGTGTCTACCAAGCATTCTAGAGTTTGCCTAGTTCAGAAGATAGTATCTACCAAGTTCACTCGGACACCAAAGAAAAGTTTGTAAAAGTTGAGTGTTAACTGAGCTCATTTGATTAATGAAGGAAATGTTGGATGGAACCAATATTAACCAAGATCACTCAATTGCCAAAGGAACTTTGTGAAGTATGTAGTGTTGACTGAGCTCAATTGGTTAACAAGGAGAAATCATTTCTGAGTTAGTATCTACCGAGCAGGGTCAACTAACAAAGGATTTTCTTGTTTTGGTATATTAAGTTCAATTGATTTGTGTGTTGGTTCTAGCCAACTAAGAAGATGAATATTAATTATTCTAAGTTGTATTCTAGCTTACTTGACTATATGAAAGATATAAATATAAGGTCAAGTTGAGATTTAGAAAGTGTGAATGCATGGAACATAATTGAAGATTTCATGATGCTAAGAGGAAACGAACTAGAAGGATAAGAAGAATATTCTTGTGGAGCTAAAAAGATATATTTGATCAAGAAGGACCAACTATACAAGCCAGAATTGAGATCTGTAATTAGCAATTCAGTTGCATCTAAAATTTGGTCATGTCATTGTTACTCTCTAACCATTGTAGCAGTGATCTAAATCTCTTAATAGAGTTGGCTTAACAACTATTTGTAAATCCTCTAACAAGGTGTCATTTCTATTGAACTATCTAAAGACCTCTAACAAGGCCACTCCTAACAACATGATTAAATCCTCTAATAGGGTGACACCTAATAGTGTGTTTTGTAACCTTCAATAGGGTTGGCTCCTAACAGGGCTCACTTTAGAAGAGTGAAAATTAGTAACTAGTTGCAATTGGTGTTTTTTCCCAAATTGTGTTGCCATGTTAAACCTTGACGTCAAATGTGTTCATGTTGTTTCTTTTACATGTTTGCAACTAAATTAAAGTAATGGTAATCACATATAACATCTTAAAATTTTCATGTTAAGCATTTTCTGAGCTATTTTAGTGTTTAACAAGTTACAATATTTTTTAGTGTGTTTGCCAAGCATCAATAGAGTTCAGTTTTTAGAGTTTATTTTGTACTGACATCTAAGGGATCTGGGATATATTTTTGTAGTAACTGATTCACCCCTCCCCTCTCAGTTACTCCTCTTATATTTCCAACATCGAAAACCTTTGAATTTCTTGAAATGTACCAGAATATAAACAAATCCTTTGTAACTCAACTTTCTTTGGATGGCTCGATCGCAATGATGATCAACCAACGCTTCCTAGAGAATGACTAAGTGTTGGGAACTAATAGGAAACTTGGCTTAAAGATCTAAAATCTCCCCCTTTGACGTTAGTGGAAAAAATACTTTCTCATGACTTAGAAACCCATAGAAAATTAAAAAATATAAAAAATAGATATAAAAAATAGCACTCCCCCAAGACTTTGATTCGGTCTTCAAAAAATTATCTCTGTAATAAAATACATACATGTTTGATGCTAACACATTTGATAACTTTGCCTCTAATTTTGATCTTTTGAATTCACCATGATTGTGAAAATATTTCCCTCTTATTTTGCATTTCACCTCTTGCTATATATTAGATATTTCCCCCCTTTGTTGACTCCTTGTTTCAATCACAGGTAGATTCCCCCCTTGTTTTTGGCACTTATGGCTTGAGGTTTGCAAGGTTCAATTGGTATTTATCCAAAAATGTTTTATGACTAGCCAAAATCTTTGCAAGTCGTTGATACAATCTATCTCTTACTAGTTCCATGACTTGAATGTGAATTTATAGCTAAGTAGCTAGATCAATTAGGCTCTCTACAGTTGAAAGATGTGGATCTCTCTTTATTAGATTCCAAGCCATAGATAATTCCTTCTAAATTATCTCCAAATGCAGAAGTAGCATGAATTGAATAGATATCAATTTGTTTCTTAGGCTCTTGTCTCTAGCCATCAACTTGGCTAACCTCTCTTGATAAAATGTCAATTTATTGTATGAAGGTGATCTTGAACTTGCATTCTTGCTCAAAGAAATAGTACAAGCCTTTATATATGTATGTATTAGATAAATAGAATGTTGATTCTCCAATGTGAATAAGTCAACATCACAAAGTTTCATATACAAAGAATGAATTACTTTCAAAAAATTTTCCAAACAAATGGAAAGGTTAGAAAGCTCAACCTGCCTAATTGCAAGTTTAGTTGAGACTTTCTCCAAAATTTTGTGCTCAAATCTATTTTCAAACCATCTTAAAAATTTGTCATTGGTCTCTATAACTTCTATTTGAACTTTATCAACTAAATACACAAGTTGATCCAAAATTTGATGTTGTTCATTAACATCATGAATCACAAAAGAGTGAACACAAATGTCCTTAATATCATATAATACCTTCTTTTGCTTGAGTTCTCTCCTCAATGTTCTTGCTTTGTCTTATGACTCAAAAAAGTTTGTAATTCATGCATATGTTCCAGAGTCATATCATTTAGGTCGTACGAGGGTAGTGTGATGACCTCATCCAAACTCATTGTCTCCTCTAGATTATCATATTTATGTGCCACTATCTGTGATCAAGGGGTACTATCAGTGGGTAGTGATATCCACAATTATCTTCCCTTTGCACTCAAGCTAGATGTCTATCTTAGCTCTTATGGAGTTGATATAACCTATTGTACATGTGTAATAGTTAATGTAGTACCTGCCCCTAGTTCACATTTTGCTATCATGGTTGAACTCTATTAGACTAGTTTTGTGTTGATAATTAGTAGCATTGTTTTGAGACTATTAGATATTGTGCTATGGATTCAGTTTATATGTGATGAGATTACTTAGACTCTACATTTCATGGATGCATGATGATTATTACATTGCTTTCAGTTATTGATGATGATTAGATTAGATGGTTTATTATCACATGTGTTTTCTTATGGATACTTACCCCATACTTGCATGTGTATGGTGTGCGTGTTTGTTCTCTTATTGTATGGTGTTTCTGATGTGGTTAAGGAAGGGAGTCGTAGTCACCTGCTAGTCGGGATCTACACGATGCACTACTTCCTGCCATTGCCTATTTAGCTTAGCGCACACACACACACACACACACACACACACACACACACACACACACACACACACACACACACACACACACACACACACACACACACACACACACACATATATATATATAGTACATGCATGGTTTTTATGTAGGTTGCAGGTACCAGGTATCAACTTCCTTGAATTTCCAAGATGAGCATACCCTATCACACTATCTCAATGGTAAGAGAGGGGAAATAAATTCTCAAGTCCAAATCCTAAACCTTTAAACCATTTTTCTTAGAGACGTAGGACAAGTATGTGAGATATTTCACCTTCCGAATGTGTTGGATGACATAATTCATGATTTTAACCTTTTAGACTGATTTTGCATGGATTGTTCTGTGATGGGCTTTCATTTTTTATCTTGGAAGTCTATGTTGAATATTTTATTAATTAAGTTTAAATTAAAAGATTTAACTAACAATTTAATTATTTTGGAAGAATTAATATAATATCATGATCTTTAGATATTTTGATTTTAATTAATTAAATGGGGAATTAATTGAGAAAATAATTAAATAAAAAGAAATTAAAATTATTATTAATAATAAAAATAATAAAAAATAATAATAGAAAAGATAAAAGAATTAAAATAAAAGTTATACGTCTACCTAGGAGTGAACACACCTCTTGAATGCACGTATGTCTACAACACAGGAGTTGGCGCACAAATTAAACACATGGTGTCTACAACCTTGTGACTCATCTAGAAGGTTGGGAAAGACTCATGCTTAGTTGTCAACACCTTCTGGTTGTTTCTAGAGACATTCTAGGTGCTTCCTGAGAGTTCTTTATATTCAAGCACTCCCAGAAGCTTAGAGAGCGTGTTTGGAGGACCCGAGAACGTTGGAGAAGGAAGGAGCTTGCTCTACGGATCTTGAGGAGAAGTGATTTAGCATCAGTGTCCAGGTAGACACTTGTGATTTTGGCTTATGTTATTTTCGCTTCTTGCACTTCCTGTCTTCTTCGTGTCTTCTGAATGCTTTCTGAGGATTTTCATATCTTGGTTATATGCATTTTGTCATGAGTAGTTAAATTCTATATAAGAAATTTTCATATGCATAGATATGAGGAGACTATGGGGCTAGGGTTTTCAGATGCCTATGGACAAACCTATTAGAAAGATCAATTAGGCAAATCTAGAGAATGATCATTAAAGGGAAAACTCTTAATTTATAAAATTGGAAAAAACCCATTTTGTTTAAAATTATATATATATATCTAATCGCAGACCTTATTGTAAATGTATTCTTTTAAAAATATACATTTACAAATCTGCACACACACACACACACACACACACACACACACACACAGATATATATATATATATATATATATATATATATATATATATTTAAAAATGTTGTTTTTGTTATCATAGTGGAGAAAACATTTAATGAAATCCTTATTAATAAATAAATAAATCACATTTGGGGCCAAACGTTTATTACAAATGTTTTAGAAAAAAAAAATTAATCAAATTTTGGGGGGGATAGACCTGCGCCCCATACCCTTTGTGTTGCAGGGTACCTACTTTTGCAGGTACTGCGACGACAGAGGGTATGATGTACCCGCTGTCGTTGTAGGCCCTACGACAACAGGGACCCATGTACTGTGACAACGATTTTATTAAAGATATGCCATGTTTTGTTTTTTTTAAAAATTTTTTATTTCAAATTTGTTATATGTGATTTGAATTTGACATCATATTGATATTAAATTTATTTAATATTAATAATTGATAATTAATAATTATTATATATTATTAAATATTAATTATTATTATATAATATTAATTATTGTATAATATTAAATAATATATATTATAATTAAAATTTTGGTTAATAGATTATTTCTTTAATAATTAATCATTTTATAATATTTTAGTTTAATAATATAAATCTAATTCAATCCGATTTAAATAAAGAATAGATAAATGAGGATGAACTGTATTTTGTTAACATTGAATTTTCTATGTCTTATTGGAATTACGATGGGGGGATCTTTTTCAAATATCGTATACTCTTAGAAACATCTTAAAATAGAGATTTAATGAATTATGGGGAAAATATTTTTATCTACCAAACAATTACATTGGTTAGGTAAAATGTACAAAATTTCTCCACTCGATATCTAAATTTTGAGAATGAAAACTGAGACCTCCACACTTTATTCAACTATGTGATTTTAGCAAACCAAAACATGTGCTTGCATTGTGTTTTCTCTATGCTTCTTGTTTTGGGTTTTTGGGTTGACTAGTTGTTGACCAGTTAGGATGTCTACCAGAGGCTCGACAGTTATGCTTGTGATGTCATGATGATGTCTTTTGATCTCGATTCTTAATAAACCCAACCATGGTAATTTGATGGTATGTTCTATGAGATATTTGTATTTACTGATTGTCATTGTTTTTGAGTCTTCTTGTGTGAAGTTGAGGTGTATGCATTTGAGATACTTGACTTAACCATTTTTGAGTCATCGATCAGTTATACTTCGGTTGCTTTCTAGTCGCCTTGATGGGACTGAAGTGTTTGTTTGATCTTGATGATGTCATGTTGTGACATGTTTTGACTCGACCATTTTGGAGACTTTGATCAATATTATTTTGAGATAATTTTTGGTTGCTTGCTGAGAACTAATGATATTTGTGATTATCAGTGAAACCTTCAGTTTCCAATAGAGAACTGTTGTGGTCATGATTATCTATGGATGCTTTTCAGTTGCTAATGGGATTTGGTGCTCTTATTAAGGATTATTCTTTTGGTATTTTTCCAGTCGCTTGTATAGGACTATGGTGATTTTGTGATTAATGATTCCATGAGCTTAGGGTAGGTTATCTACTTGTAGTGGCAGGAAGTGGCTTGCAATGGGGGCCGAGGCCCTAAGAGGCTACTAGGGTAACTCATTGTAATTTTTTTAATAAGCGAAAACATTCACACCTAATACAGACTTAATGAACCTAATAACATAATTGTTTGTTCTCGCCCATGCCTCGAGTGCTAGTACAAACTAGGATGGGAGTAGAGATAATGCTTGGTTGCAACCTTGCATTCCTTAGTATGCCTCATCAATATGAGAGGATACTAGTGGCCACATAGGGATCACTAAGGGGCCAAGGTCTATTGAGAGATTGCTAGGGTAACTCTAGTGTGATCTGTGTGATGACACTTTCCCGCTTGCATAGTAGATTTCCTACATGTCTATGTTGTGCCTCTAGGATTAGATGTCATTTTGTGTGATTTGGAACCTTTGAGTTAGTGTCTTTTAGGATTCTTGGACTTAGAGAGTATTTGTGCTATGTGTTTTGATAGCCTATTTGGGACTTGAGATTATCTCCTCAGCGTGGTGGGAGTGGACCATTTAGGTTCCACACTATTGGATGGTAGTGCTTTTTCACTCTTACCATATGAGATCCATCCAAAACATCGTGGCTGATGCATTCTTTGATTATGATGGTGGACATGTATCCTTATATTGATGATTTGCATATGTTAGATGATGTTATCTTATGCTTTATCTTGCATGTTAGATTTCTTTCTGCATATGTTGTAGTATGTTTTAGGAGTGACATTCCTACTATGTTAATACCAATGATCTCTTTGGTGGTTTGGAATGTTATGCACGAAGGGATGGCTAGGGCCCATGATGGTCTAATGATGCTATTTATAGTTGGGAGGAATTGTGCACTTAGTTATGTTTGTGATTTATGGTTATCTGCTATGATGGATGTTTATATTTTCTATGGTGATGTTCATGTATGGTATATGGTTTCATTTACTTTATTGAATTTGTATCATGGATTAGAATAGGATTTTGTACTTTATTTCACATATGTATATTCTTTTTAGCCTTTCATACCCTATGGCATGTACAGTGGATGATCGAGCAATCAAAAATGTAATTTAAGAACATTGGACTTTTCATTATTATTTTATGTGGATATAATATTAGATGAAATCATTAATAGTTAATTTAAACATAATTCAACGTTAAGGGATCCTTGAAGAATGTAACCTATTATGTATGTTTATGTTTACTTTTAGATGAATGATGTTATTGCTTTTGCTACTATGTTATGAATGGTTTTACTTTCATGTGAAAAAAAAATGCTATCAAACTTAGTGAAACTTTAGGTTAATTCTTTGAATCCCTTGGCAAGGCATTACATTTGGTATTAGAGCCTGAGTTTCTACATTGGGAGCTCTGGGTATTTTGGAACAAACTAGGACTTTGAACTATTATGTATATCTCTTTCAAACTAGAAACTAGGTGAACTAAAAATAGAACTAAAAACTGTTACTCACATATGCAACACTTAGTTTCAAAACTAAATTTTTTATTTAAACCTAAACATAGGTAACACTAAAATTGAATTTAGTCTATTTGCAAAACATGTGTCTTTTGGTTGTAATAGTATTTCATATTCTATATATTGTTGTAGGATGGTATATGGGACTAGGTCATCTATTAAAGGCCGTGGTAGAGGCTGTGGTTGTGGTAGAGCTATCAGTGTCCACGAGTCTGCTCGTGGAGGGCCTACTCATGAAGAGAGTGGAGGAGAGCACACTAGTGAGCAGTAGGAAGAGAGCCATAGGGGTGACCAAGCTGAGTCTAAGGAGGTTAACTTGAGGTAGATGATGCAGACCATTTTTGATTGCCTACCTCCTGCTCATGAACAACATAAAGCACATCAAACAGAACAAGAGCATAGACCCAGGTCTAGAAGCCCTTAGAAGGATCGATAGAGATCCATTGTATCTACTCAGATGAAGGACCTTTCAAGATCCAAGGTCAAGCCCTTTAATGGGCAGGGTTCTAGATATGTGGCCGAATAGTGGCTTATTGCCCTTGACATGATTTTTGCTATGCAGGACTTTGACAGTAATGTGAAGGCAAGATTCACCATTACCAACATGGAGAATTTTGGGGCCACTTGGTGGACAATTGAGGAAAAGAAGTTGGGCATAGATATGAATAGTGTCACTTGGGAGCTATTCTTAGAGAGTTTCCATGAATGATTCCTACTAGAGGAATGGAAGCAAAAAAGGGCAGATGAGTTCCATAATCTCAGGTAGTATTCTATGACTGTAATAGAGCATGAGCGCAAATTCTACAAGCTCATGTCCTTTTCAGGATTCAGTAAGAACTCAACTCAGTTGACACAACACTTCATTAGAGGTTTGAACAACGTTTTAATTGGGGGTGTTAAGGTGTTTGAACCTAAAACCCTCAAGGATGCGATACATCGAGCTGTCCTTGTAGAGCAAAGTGTGAACCTAGGACATGGGGGTTTTGTAGGAGAACCTTCAGCATCAAGGTCGAAGGGTGGTCAGGGAGCAAGTGGCAATAGGAAACCTCCTTTTGGGGGTAATCAGTGGTAGGGAGGAACTTACCCTCCAACACAGAGTGGTGGTGGTGTTTCCAATACTAGGAACTATCACAACGCTCAGCGCAACAAGTTCAACCAGTATGATCAACCATCTTAGAGTGTTCAATCTTATCCTAGTGGGGGTAGCTTCTAACAATCTAGTGCACCTAGAGTTCAGAGGAGCTTCAATGGAGAATGTTTCTCATGTGGACAACGCGGACACAAGTCAAATCACTGCCCTCAAGGGAAACCTCAGTTCTCAGGCCAGGGACCCACAGCTTTAGAACCTATAGTGAGTGACATGGGTAGAGCCCAGAGAGTGTACTCAGTGGAGTCACATCCTCTTACAAAGGGCAAGGGTCCAATGGGACCCGCACAGTGAGTTCTTAGCTTTACTTTTCTTGTAGGCTTCTAGGAGTAAGCCTAATTCTTAGGGGGGTGGATGTAGTGCCTGCCCCTAGTTCGCATTTTGCTATCATGGTTGAGCTCTATTAGACTAGTTTTGTGTTGATAATTAGTAGCATTGTTTTGAGACTATCAGATATTGTGCTATGGATTCAGTTTATATGTGATGAGGTTATTTAGACTCTACATTTCATGGATGCATGATGATTATTACATTGCTTTCTATTATTGATGATGATTAGATTAGATGATTTATTATCACATGTGTTTTCTTATGGATACTTACCCCATACTTGCATGTGTATGGTGTGCATGTTTGTTCTCTTATTGTATGGTGTTTCTGATGTGGTTAAGGAAGGGAGTCGTAGTCACTTGCTAGTCAGGATCTACACGATGCACCACTTGCTGCCATTTCCTGTTTAGCTTAACATATATATATAGTATGTACATGCATGCTTTTTATGCAAGTTGCAAGTATCGGGTATCAACTTCCTTGAATTGCCAAGATGAGCATACCCTATTGCACTATCTCAATGGTAAGAGAGGGGAGATAAATTCTCAAGTCCAAATCCTAAACCTTTAAACCATTTTTCTTAGAGAGGTAGGACAAGTATGTGAGATATTTCACCTTTTGAATGTGTCGGATGAAATAATTCATGATTTTAACCCTTTAGATTGATTTTGCATGGATTGTTCTGTGATGGGTTTTCATTTTTTATCTTGGAAGTCTATGTTGAATATTTTACTAATTAAGTCTAAATTAAAAGATTTAATTATTTTGGAAGAATTAATATAATATCATGATCTTTAGATATTTTGATTTTAATTAATTAAATGGGGAATTAATTGAGAAAAGAATTAAATAAAAGAAATTATTATTATTATTAATAAAAATAATAAATAAATAAT
The DNA here is from genome assembly GCA_028749045.1 of Cupressus sempervirens. Classification (NCBI taxonomy): domain Eukaryota; kingdom Viridiplantae; phylum Streptophyta; class Pinopsida; order Cupressales; family Cupressaceae; genus Cupressus; species Cupressus sempervirens. The sequence continues at coordinate 548,583,307 of CM053785.1, read as the reverse complement.
AATAATAGAAAAGATAAAAGAATTAAAATAAAAGTTATAAGTCTACCTAGGAGTGAACACACCTCTTGAATGCACGTATGTCTACAACACAGGAGTTGGCGCACAAATTAAGCACATGGTGTCTACAACCTTGTGACTCATCTAGAAGGTTGGAAAAGACTCATGCTTAGTTGTCAACACCTTCTGGTTGTTTCTAGAGACATTCTAGGTGCTTCCTGAGAGTTCTTTATATTCAGGCACTCCTACAAGCTTAGAGAGCGTGTTTGGAGGACCCGAGAACATTGGAGAAGGAAGGAGCTTGCTCTGCGGATCCTGAGGAGAAGTGATTTAGCATCAGTGTCTAAGTAGACACTTGTGATTTTGGCTTATGTTATTTTCGCTTCTTGCACTTCCTATCTTCTTCGTGTCTTCTGAATGCTTTCTGAGGATTTTCATATCTTGGTTATATGCATTTTGTCATGAGTAGTTAAATTCTATATAAGAAATTTTCATATGCGTAGATCTGAGGAGACTATGGGGCGAGGGTTTTCAGATGCCTATGGACAAACCTATTAGAAGGATCAATTACACAAATCTAGAGAACGATCATTAAAGGGAAAACTCTTAATTTATAAAATTGGAAAAAACCCATTTTGTTTAAAATTATATATATATATATATATCTGATCACAGACATTATTGTAAATGTATTCTTTCAAAAATATACATTTACAAATCTGTATATATATATATACACAAATATACATATACATATACATATACATATACATATACATATACATATACATATACATATACATATACATATACATATACATATACATATACATATACATATATTTAAAAATGTTGTTTTTGTTATCATAGTGGAGAAAACATTTAATGAAATCCTTATTAAAAAATAAATAAATCACATTTGGGGCCGAACGTTTATTATAAACATTTTAGAAAAAAAAAATTTAATCAAATTTTGGGGGGGATGAACCCGCGCCCCATACCCTTTGTGTTGTAGGGTACTTGCCATCACAGGTACTACGACGACAGAGGGTACGATGTACCCATTGTCGCTGCAGGCCCTGCGACAGCAGGGACCCATGTACCACGACAATGGTTTTATTAAAGATATGTCATGTTTTGTTTTTTTTATAAAAATTTTATTTCAAATTTGTTATATGTGATTCGACTTTGATATCATATTGATATTAAATTTATTTAATATTAATAATTTTTAATTATTAATTATTATATATTATTAAATATTAATTATTATTATATAATATTAATTATTGTATAATATTAAATAATAAACATATATATTATAATTAAAATTTTGGTTAATGGCAATTTTTTGCGAATTTGGATAAATAGACTGCTCTGCGAATTACCTGCGAATTTTCCTGCGGCAGGGATTGCAGATTGTGAATACAAAAAGACTAGGACTCCAAATGTAAAAAGACTGCAAATTAGGGCTGCGAATGCATATTGGCCAAAACAAATTAGGAGAATGAAGGGCAGCTCTAAAGTCAGTGACACTGGGCAATCCACTGCAGCGAATCTGGCTAATCCCTCCATTTTGGTGGCTCGCACGAATGATGGACATAATCAACCTATCATTTGCTCCGCCCCCATGAACAGTGCTAGGGTGGCTCCTGCTGCTGATATGGCAATCTCCCAGGATATGCAATCACCCCATGGCAACTCTCAAACAAGGGATACTGCTGGCATTGGAAACAATGGGAATTTCGCTGATGGTGAGGTAGCAGCTGGTATTTGTTTTGATGCAGCAAACAGACAAGAAATCAGGTGTGATCCACCCTTAGTCCCGAACCCTAAATCTAATATGCCTTTTTATTTTTCGTCTGTTTCAATACCCCATAGCATTAATGCGTCTGCTTCGAAATCAACCAATAAATCTACTAACAATGTACCTAAACCTAGTTCAAACCTTGGCAACAAACCAAGATCTTTTCTGGAGGCAATTGCAAATTCATCTCTTGCAATTGCCTTAGGTGCTCATTTTGCCTTACCTGCACAAGATGAAATCTCAACAAGTGGTAAACATTTTGGGGATCCTTCTACTTTTCATGTTACCCCTAATCCTGAAATGTTAAATGAGATTATTAAGGAAAAAGAAAGATTAAGAAATACCGCCATCTTCTTCTCTGCTGTTGAAATTGATAAAGGGCCTGCCAGAAAATTCTTAGATGACTAGTTTCATAATTATTGGAACTTAAAGCTTGGCTATCAAATTTCTTTTTGTAGGCAGATTCATAAAGGATTGTTTGTTGTTTTTTTTATCAATAATGAATCTCAGCAGGCTGTGCTAAAAAAAGAGTATTGGACAGTCGGTAACACCACATTCAGGGCTCTGGCTTGGAATGCAGAGGCTAACCTCGATGAGGTGGTTGCTCTTTTGGCTCCAAGATGGGTTCTCATTAAACAAATTCCCCCTTTTTTGTGGCATTTTATTCCTCAGTTGGTTGAACCCCTAGGAAAATTCTTGCGAATGGATGACTCTGCTCGTTTAGTGCCTCATTTAGATGCTAGGGTTCTTCTTGCTTTGAAGCCTGGTTAAGATTTACCCAAAGAAATTAACATCTCTATAGTTAATGAGAAATTTTCCTGCCCTATGGAAACCCTAGGAGATTTGAATGCATGTTTTTTATGTAGAAAAGAGGGGCATCTTAGGAAAGATTGCCTGATTATCAGAAATAAAACCCAAAAGAATACTAATCCTTTTAACCTTCCCACTTCTTCCCAATCAATTCCCCCTTCCTCTCCTAAAATTAATCTTATGCCTTCCCCAATTGCTCCCTCTCAATCTTTCCCCTCTATGCCTCAAATACCATTTTTGCAAAATGCGTCTTTTACCAGCATAGTGGATATAGATTGTTTTCAAACTGTTACAAAAAAAGGAAAAATTGATCGAGTAAAAAAGAATCAGCCCCAAATATACCTTTTGTATCCCCTCCTTCAAAGGCTAATATGACTTCTAAAGATAAGGCTAATCCCTCTATCCCCCCTCCATCTGCTCCTATAGCTACCACCAAACACATTTCCTCAAAACATAACCCCCTTATGAAAGTGTTTCAAGAGATCTCAGATGATTTTATAGTTGAAGTCATTCCGGCGGCCCCTATTGTTGTTAATAATCAGTCTCTGGAGCTGACAACTTCTTCCCCTTCTCTGTCTAATAATGAGGATATCCTCACTGCTAGAAGGAAAGGAAGACCTTTGGGATCCAAGAACAAAAATAAGAATAGTAAGAAGCAAAATCAAACCGAATCTTAGGATACTTCTCCTATGGAGCATATCATGAGTGTTGAGGCATCTAATTCTCTAATTTTGTCTCAATGAATTGTGTTTCTTGGAATATTAGAGGACTGGAATGTCCTGATAGAAAGTTTGTTATTAAAAACTTTATCAGTTCTCAAAATAATATTGATATGATTATGCTTCAAGAAATTAAGTCTACTGGATTCAATCTTGAATCCAATCTTAATTTTATCTGGAGAGATGCTATCAAATTCTCCACTAATCACCCTCAAGGTAGAGGGAGGGTGGCGATTTTGCTCAACCCCAAATGGGGACCTAAAGTTAAAAGTTTTGGTTTTTCACCTTGTAATAGAGCTATTTGGTTGATCTTTAATCATAATGATATGGATTTTCGTATATGTTCTGTTTATGCTGCCAATGACTATACAGAAAGGAGTAAGTTTTGGTCTTGGCTTAGCTCGCTTCCTAAAATTCCCTGGATGTTTGGAGGTGATTTCAATATGATAGAAAATCAAGAGGATAAACTGGGAGGTCTCCCTTTCTCTTGGAAAGAACAGGAAAGATTTAATTGGAACAAATTTAAAAGGGCTAAATCCCTTTATGATCCTTTAAAGGGAAGCAAGAATAATAACCCTGGCCTCTGGTTTACTTGGTGTAATTTTCAAAAGGGTCAGTATAGAATCTACTCTAGACTTGATAGATTCTATCTTAATAGCAATTTCTTTTCTATGATTTTGGATAAGAATAATAACTTGGTGCTTGTCTCCCCTACCACTCTTTCGGATCACCAACCTATTTCTATATTTGTCAATCTTGGTTGCTCACCTAGGTATAGCAATCATTCTAACCATAAATTCATTCTCAATACTAGCCTTCTGGAGGATAATGACATTCTTGCTGCTATTTCTATTATAAGACTCATCAATGAGTCTCATTTTCCCTCTTTATCCTATATCCGTAGGTGGAGTCTTGATGTTTTTGCCTGGCAAATTTTTTTAAGAACTATTGGTCAAAAGAAGGCCAAAGATTATAGATTTAAGGAATCCTGGCTTAATAATAATCTTTATAATGCTGAAATGGATATCCAAACTAACCCGAATGATCCTTATCTCTGTCACCAGCTTGCCCATGCTAAGAATGCTCTCAGAAAACATCAACATCAAAAAGCTTTGGGGGCAAGAATTCATTCAAGAGCCCATTAGTTACATTATGGGGATAGAGGTAGTAAATTTTTCTTTAATATTATTAAACATAAGCAAGCTATGGAATCTATTGATAAACTTCTTATTAACAATCATTTTATTACTGATATTGATATTATCAAGAATGAATTTGCTGAATTTTATAAAAATCTTTTTACTTTAGAGGATACTTAGGAGGCTAGGGCCCTTAGAGATCACTGTAAGAATCTTATTCCTAAAAGGATCTTAGCTGAGGATGCTTCTACTCTTGAGCAACCCTTGTCTCTTGAGGAAATTGAGAATTCCATCAATTCCCTTAATAATGATAGAGCTCCTGGGCCTGACGGGCTGCCTGCGGAATTCTACAAGGCTAACAATAAATGGATTAGCAAAGTCTTAATTAATATCTATAATGAAGCCATCAATGCTGGAACCCTGGGTAGGGATATTAACTCTGGTATTATTAAACTCATCCCTAAGGAGGGTGATAAATCCCTTATTAAGAATTGGAGGCCTATAACTCTTTTAAATGTTTCTTATAAAATTTTGGCTAAGATTATGTCAACTAGGCTTGAAGCCATTCTCCTAAAATTTGTTTGCCCTACCCAAACTGGTTTTGTGAAGGGTAGATATATATTAGAGAATCTTATTACTAGCTGGGAAGCTCTTAATTGGGCTAAGTACACTAAGCAAAATGTTTCTATGTTTTTGTTGGATTTTGAAAAGGCTTATGACAAAATTGAATGGAATTTTATTAACATGATGCTCGAGGCTTTTGGTTTCCCTTCTTTCTTTTGTGGTATTGTTAAAACTCTTCTCAAGGATGCTTATGCTCAAGTTGATGTTAATGGATCCTTGTCTACCCCTTTCCCTTTGGGAAGATCGATTCGACAAGGGTGTCCTCTTGCTCTTGTTCTTTTTGTTATTGCCTCTAAAGCTCTATTTTATATTCTTAGGGACAAAACTTTATCCCCCACCGTTAGAGGAATTATTCTTCCTAATAATAAGGAGATTATAAACTGTCAGTTTGCTGATGATACTTCTCTATTTCATGAAGCCTCTGAAGAGAATTTTGTTGCCATGATCAACAAACTTAAATTCTTCTGTAAAATTTCTGGAGCTAAATTATCTCATGCCAAATCTATTTGTCTTGGTTGGGATGATCAACCTCCTAATTGGTTTAGTAAATTTGATTTCCAATGGGGTGGTCCCTCTAAAATTGTCAGATATTTGGGTATCCCTTTCTCTGTTGATCCCTCTTTAAAAGAGATGTGGGGTTGGGTCAAGGATAAGATCCATAGTAAGCTAAATAAGTCGCACAATAGGTCTCTATCTCTTGTTGGAAGAATCCAAGTTTGCCAAAAGATTTTGTCTTCTTAAAATATATATTATGCCTCTGCTTGGATGTTCAATGACTACCAAGTTTTGGAAATCCAAAAAGCTATTAGAAATTATCTTTGGTCTGATGGGAAGGGAAATAAAAAATTGCATTTTGTTAATTGGAATTGGTGTCATGTTGATAAGCTCCTTGGGGGTCTAGGCTTGAAAGATCTAAGACTATGTGGTCTTTCTTTAGCCTCCAAATGGATCTTTCATGCCTTAGAGGGAGATGATCCTTGGAAAGTTTTGATTCGTAATAATATTGAGAGGGGATATCCTAAAAATGCTAAATTTTGGAAAAATCTTCCCCTCACTGATCTCATTTGTGGTGAATTTCCTATTATAGTTCAAGGCTTGGCGGTTTTTAAATCCATCTGGAAAGCCTGGAACCATGTTAGGCAATTCATTACTAACAAAGACTTCTATGACAATAAAGCCCTCCATGGTGAAAGATCCATTTGGTGGAATCTTAAACTTGGTAATAAACCCCTTGCTCTTACCCAAGGGTGCTCGGCTAAGTATTGGACTAACCTTGGAATCAAGCAATTCATTGATATCTTTGAAATGGATAGACTTATCCCTTGGGATGTTTTAAAGAATAAATTTAAACTTCCTGACTCCCATAAAAAGACTTATAGTATGATTGTTAAAGCTAGTAATGTTATCCCTACCCCGTGTCATGTGGACTCTAATAGTTATTTGAAGATAAAATGACCTGATGGTATCATCATCTCCAATCTTAAAGCAAAGAATATTTATTCTATTTTAAATTATAATGTTGACATCGTCAATCATATTAACAATATTTGGATTACCGAAATGGATATTTCTTCTTGGATGAAGGTTTTTGATTATCTTTGGAAAAGCTCTATTGATCCTAAAATTAAATGTTTTAAATGGTTACTTATTCTTAATAAGCTGCCTATTAGAAACTATTTCTCTGATATTAACTATTGTAGCATTTGCAAAACTCCAGAAACGGGAAAGCATTTTTTTTTTGAGTGCACTTTTGCCAAAGAGGTTTGGTTAATGTTTGGTATTTCTATCCCTTCTAATTTTAGTATTTTTGAAGTTATTACTAGCTTTATCTCTAATGCTAGAAAAGATGTTAATATGTTTTGGGATATTACCCCATCTTACATTTTATGGAAAATTTGGAAGTGCAGAAATGAAGAAAGGTTTCAAAATATCCCCAGAATGCTTACTGAGGCTTTTCGAAATCTCACTTATTTAAATTTTTTTTTGCAGATTCAGATGACTATGAAAATCAACAAGGCTAAATTCAAAAGGCTGCTCAAAGACGGTCATGCTACCTTTTTTGTGAATGAGGTTAATAATGGATATTTTTGGAGGCTGCACCTGGATAACATACATGTTTTCAATCAAACCCTTAGTAGGTTTAGCAAAGAGATTAAAAGAAGACCTCACAATGCTTCTAGTGAGATGGTTTACATGCAGAATCAAATTCAAGATCCGAAAAGCATGGTGTGGATGGATGGCCCCTTGGACTGGGTTACTTGGATGGACACCTAGACTGATGTGCTTTACTTGGTGTCATGGTCTATGATTTTGTTCTGTTGTTTCGTTGTATATACTTCATTTTTGGTGGTGTGAGGCTTGGCCTCTAAAATTTGATACTCTGTGATCTCTTGTATTTTTGATCTCCTTATTTCTAATATAAATTTTTTTTTTGGTTAATAGATTATTTCTTTAATAATTAATCATTTTATAATATTTTAGTTTAATAATATAAATCTAATTCAATCGGATTTAAATAAAGAATAGATAAATGAGGATGAATTGTATTTTGTTAACATTGAATTTTCTATATGTCTTATTGGAATTATGATGGGGGGTCTTTTTCAAATATCGTATACTCTTAGAAACATCTTAAAATAGAGATTTAATGAGTTATGGAGAAAATATTTTTATCTACCAAACAATTACATGGGTTAGGTAAAATGTACAAAATTTGTCCACTTGATATCTAAATTTGAGAACGAAAACTGAGACCTCCACACTTTATTCAACTATGTGATTTTAGCAAACCAAAACATGTGCTTGCATTGTGTTTTCACTATGCTTCTTATTTTGGGTTTTTGGGTTGACTAGTTGTTGACCAGTTAGGATGTCTACCAGAGGCTTGGGGGTTATTCTTGTGATGTCATGATGATGTCTTTTGATCTCAATTCTTAATAAACCCAACCATGGTAATGTGATGGTATGCTCTATGAGATATTTGTATTTACTGATTGTCATTGTTTTCGAGTCTTCTTGTGTGAAGCTGAGGTGTATGTATTTGAGATACTTGACTTAACCATTTTTGAGTCATCAATTAGTTATACTTGGGTTGCTTTCCAGTCACCTTGATGGGACTGAAGTGTTTGTTTGATCTTGATGATGTCATGTTGTGACATGTTTTGACTCCACCATTTTGGAGTCTTCGATCAATATTACTTTGAGATAATTTTTGGTTGCTTGTTGAGAACCAATGAATATTGTGATTATCAATGAAACCTTCAGTTGCCAATAGAGAACTGTTGTGGTCATGATTATCTATGGATGCTTTTCAGTTACTCATGGGATTTGGTGCTCTTATTATGGATTATTCTTTTGGTATTTTTCTAGTCGCTTGTATAGGACTGTGGTGATTTTGTGATTAATGATTCCATGAGCTTAGGGTAGGTTATCTACTTACAGTGTCGGGAAGTGGCTTGCAATGGGGGCCGTGGCCCTAAGAGGCTGCCAGGGTAACTCATTGTAAGTTTTTTTAATAAGCGAAAACATTCACACCTAATACTGACTTAATGAACCTAATAAGATAATTGTTTGTTCTTTCCCATGCCTCGAGTGCTAGTACAAACTAGGATGGGAGTAAAGAGAATGCTTGGTTGTGACCTTGCATTCCTTAGTATGGCTCGTCAGTGCGAGAGGATACTAGTGGCCACATAGGGATCACTAGGGGGCTAGGGTCTATTGAGAGACTGCCAGGGTAACTCTAGCGTGATCCGTGCGATGACACTTTCCCGCTTGCATAGTAGGTTTCCTACATATCTATGTTGTGCCTCTGGAATTAGATGTCATTTTGTGTGATTTGGAACCTTTGAGTTAGTATACTTTTAGGATTCTTGGACTTAGAGAGTATTTGTGCTATGTGTTTTGATAGCCTATTTGAGACTTGAGATTATCTCCTCAACGCGGTGTGAATGGACCATTTAGGTTCCACGCGATTAGGTGATAGTGCTTTTTCACTCTTACCATATGAGATCCATCTAAAACACTATGGTTGATGCATTCTTTGATTATGATGGTGGACACGTATCCTTATATTGATGATTTGCATTTGTTAGATGATGTTATCTTATGCTTTATCTTGTATGTTAGATTTCTTTCTGCATATGTTGTAGTATGTTTTAGGAGTGACATTCCTATTGTGTTAATACCGATGATCTCTTCAGTGGTTTGGAATGTTACGCATGGAGGGATGGCTAGGACCGACGATGGTCTAATGATGCTATTTACGGTTGGGAGGAACCGTGCACTTAGTTATGTTTGTGATTTATGGTTATATGCTATGATGGATGTTTATATTTTTTATGATGATGTTCATGTATGGTATATGGTTTCATTTACTTTATTGCATTTGTATCATGGATTAGAACATGATGATGTACTTTATTTCACATATGTATATTCTTTTTAGCCTTTCATACCCTGTGGCATGTATAGTGGATGATCGAGCAATCAAAAATGTAATTTAAGAACATTGGACTTATTATTATTATTTTATGTGGATATAATATTAGATGAAATCATTAATAGTTAATTTAAACGTAATTCAATGTTAAGGGATCCTTGAAGAATGTAAGCTGTTATGTATGTTTATGTTTACTTTCAGATGAATGATGTTATTGCTTTCGCTACTATGTTATGAATGGTTTTACTTTCATGTGAAAAAAAATGCTACCAAACTTAGTGAAACTTTAGGTTAATTCTTTGGATCCCTTGGCGGGGTGTTACAATTAATGTATCTATTAGCATGACACTCGATAGTTGTATAAAAGCTTGAATAGCCTCTTGTTCTTTTGCTTTCTCTACTTCTATCATCTCTTTCTTTTCTTTTGCCACTTTCTCATCTATTTGGCCCACTATGACTTGAGTGTAATGCAAACAAACAATTATTGCCTTACCTTGTTTCTTGGCACTCATGTTAGAAGTATTTGTAACTGATGTAACTTGAAAATTATCAGTTTTTGCACTTTTAATCGATGGATAGTCTTATATTTGTAGCAATACCAGATTAGTGCTTAGTAGAGAGGTATCTAATGTAGCATTTTAAAAATCTTCCTCTATTAATACATTTTGATTTGGTGGTGATAAATCAGGAATGTCCTCAATAGTGACAACATCTTGTTGTTCACTCCCTTCTACCAATTGCCTTGTTCCTTCTTCTAGCTTTTCAACTTCTTCATTTTTTTCTCTTCTAATTCTACTACATCTCTTCCTTCTTCCACTCCTTTATCAGTCAATGGAACAAACAATCCAAATACTTCCTTCCATATCACTATTCTCTCTTTTTCAACTTCATGAGCTTTATTCTTAAAAATTTTATATGCCCATTCTATAGGTATAAATTTCTTTACATAATATTTTAGGGCTATAGACATATGTGTCTTACCCAAATCAGGCATTGTCTATGCTAAAGTGGTCTCCCTTATTTGTCTTTCAACAAATAATGCCCACTTCCACTTAGTATCTAATTTATTATACAAATCTTTAGGAATTCCTTCACCTAATTCTATATGTGTATATCTACACTTTATCATCATATCCATCATAACTTTTTCATGCTTCACTTGATCATCTTTATTTAAAGAATCATAATTAATTGTCTTGAATGCATCTGTACTAGTTGATTCTCTTATCTTCTTAAATACCTCATCAACATTCATTGGAGGTAGTCTATTAACAATTTGAAGTTTTCTCAAATTGTTAGACACAATTTCTTCTTCATCATCCTCCTCCTCATCAGGTGTAACAACCAATTTTCTTCTCGACCTTTTTGGCAAGATTTTATTTTGTGCTTTGGTCGGCTTCCTCTTTGTTAGGCTTTATTTTTCTTTTGTAGCTAGGGATTGAGCTACCTTTTATCTTGTGACTATTCTTCTCTTTGGTTTAGGTTCTAGAGGTGTGACTTCCTTTTTCATAGTTTTCTTCAAATTCCCCTTCACCTTTGGATCAACAATCACCACTTTCTTTTGTTTCATTTCTTTGAGCTCAACAACAACTAGCTCTTTGCTTTTTGACTCTTTAGATTCTACTTCTTCATTAGGTTCCTCGTCCTCACCTTTGCCTTTAGTTATCTGAAGTTGACCTCTGCCAAGTTTTCCCCTCAAGATCTTTTATCATTTTCTTATGTTTTCTATCTACCTTGGGTACTCTGGAATCTATTAATATTTTAATCTTGGTTGTCTCATAATTACCAAATGAGTCAACATTCTTGTCAATCTCTTTAGTTAAAAATATAGTTACTTATGTTGTAACTTCATATATTGCATTGGCCTTATGCAAACCTTTGTACTGCCTATGCATAAATGAAATTTGTATCTACGATAAAACATACATCATCAAAATAATTATCTACCACTATGTAATGCCTCACTAGGGAACCCAAAATAAATTAACCTATTATGTCACTAAGTTTTATAAATATTTATTTTTGAAAGATTAAAACAACAAGAGATAACATAGTGAAAGTAATAACACACACACATACATAAGAAATACAATAACAGTTACATCTCTCAAGTGTTCCATGATGTTAAATCACATACATAAGTTTATTAAGATTAAATTTGATACACAAAAAAGTCCACGTCATAGGATAGCCATAAGTACAAAATGAGATGAAATAATATACAAGTACATAAGATGCCACATGGCATAACCAAAATGCATAATCATCCTTTGTACAAGTCATAGGTTATGAAATGCTAAAAGAATATACATCATGATAAGATGAAAAAACTCATAGGATCTCAAAATCAAAGTACGATAAATCAGAATATGACCATATAACATAATCACAAGAGCAGAAGAATAGAACAAATGCACAAGTACTTCTAGAAATGACATCCAACTATTGGATCTCAATGGTATAAGAAACACTACCACCCAAGCTCTTAAAACCAAAATGGCCCACTCCCACCATGCCAAGGAGATAATCCAAAGTCTCAAATGGATAACAATCCAAAAGTCATAACAAAAATTTAGGTCAAAGAATCCTGACAGAAATCTCTCTCAAAGGTACCAAGTACATAAATAACATCTAATCACAAAGGCAACAAAGACATATAGGAAATCTACTATGTAAGTGGACAAGTGTAATTGCATGAGCTAACTCTAAGGTCACCCTAGTAGCCTCTCTGGACTCAACCTCCCTAGTGACTCTATGTGGCATCAGTATCCTTTCTTACATACAAGGCATATTAACGAGGCAAGGTCGTAACCAAGCATCCTCTATACTCCCATCCTAGTTTGTACTAGCACTCGAGACATGGGCAAGGTATTGTACAAACTTCTGCTTATTTATTTTAACCCCATTAATGAAAGATTATCACTTATTAATACAACTTACAATGGGTTACCCAGGCAACCTCTTTAGGGCTCCGACCTTCATTGCAAGCCACTTCCCAACATACATAAAGATAACCTACCCTAAGCTCATAACAGAGAATGTCATAAAATCACAGTGACCACATCAATGCAATACAAGCAACTGGAAATCACAATAAATATTGATCAATACCTCAAAGGTTAAATCACAAAAATCATGACATTACATACAACATCATAAAATGATACCTCCCAAGCCTCTGGTAAACATACATAATTGGTCAAAGTACTAGGTCTTCCCAATTCCACTGCCAGGTAAAATACAAACTTCAAACGACATATAGCACAAGTGTAATTATTCATCCATTAAAGTTTTCAATATAATCTCATAACCAGATCAATTTAGAATAAAGTTTTAAGTTTTCACTTTCAAAATAATCACAATCGATAAAGGTTCCCAAGTTGGATTGATCAAACTAAAAGTCTTATGTTTGTATCTTAATCATCTATATTCTCTAAATAAATATGTGTTTATATCAACCCAATGATAATCTAAATGAGAAGATATCTTTATTCTAAAATCCACCAAGAGAACCCATTTATAAATATTTTAAAAGACCCACTATAAATTTAAATAATTATTATATATAATAAATATTAAATTTCATTTCAAAAATCAAATTTAATATCATTAAACTATTACTTAAATTTAATTCAATTTAAACTTAATTAAATTATATATAAATATATTTTTTATTTTTAATTATTATTTTTTAAATCAATGAAAAATATTATATATATATATATATATATATATATTTTAAAACCATAAATTTACCTTGTGTAAGTTTATTTAGAGCTTGTAGGCTTTAGGCTGTCACAGTAGCAGAGTCTGTCATGTAGAGCTTTAAAAGCCTATTGGCATCTCACACTGCCTTGGGAGGAGAAGGGGGGGGGGGGGGGGTGTGGGGGTAATGATCCACCTCCCATTACTTTTATTATAAATTTTTTAATTTAAATTACATTTTATTTAAATATAATTTTTAAAAAAAAAATTTCTTTCAAGTACAAACTTGGAATACAAACTTTTCCACCAATTCCTTTTTTTAAAATTTTAAATAAAAAATAAATTGGCTTCTCAAATTAAATTGTAAATTTAGTCCATATTAGATTTCAACCAAACCCTAGCCTACAATTTTTCGTTTTCTAAATGTAATTCTCTTAATAAGGCTTTCTAATTTGTAGATCTCACATATATCTCAAATCAAAGATAAATCTATTTCTTTTAAAATTAGGATTTTAGATTCTCTTACGATTTTACAAAGACAAAATACTATGAAAACTTCTCGGATTTGATATAATTCATTTCTTGTTTTGCAAGCATGAAGAAGACAAAAAAATTCTTGAAGGAATATTACAAAAGAATTGTACAGATTCCTACCTCAGTCTGATGCTAATAGATTTCGATGAAGCCTTGTGCCTACCAATTCCTTGTCTCCAAAAACCCACAAGAAAATCCTTTTGCCAAAGCTCTTGTTGCTCCTCCCAACCTATGTGTGGAGAAATAAGCTCTAATCTCCTAATAAAGAATTTCTCAACCTAGGGTTTCCATTTTACAAACATGGAAAATCCTTTTCTTTTATTATTTTAATTTATTCAATTCTTTATGCATATTTTTTTCTTTTTAATTAGTATAAAGTTTATTTTTATTATTATCACTTTGTTTTTATTAAATAAGAAGACGTATTTATAAAGTATATTTATTAATTTAACTAATAATATTTAAAGTTCATTACTAAAATGAAACTTTTAAATTAATTATTATTAAATTAAATAAATATAATTACGCTATATTTGGTCTTTAATTAAATCTTTAAATTTATTTCCTCTACTTAATTAATTAATTAATTAATTAAATATAATTAAAATTTATTTTTTTTTGTAAAAAATTGAGATCCACAAACTTAATAAGAAAACCCATCTAAAAGACAAAGTACAAATTCAAACTTAAGTATCAAAATCTTGAATTCACGTCATGTTACGAATTCAAAAGGGTAAATAAGTCAAATACTTGTCCTATATTCTAGGACAATTGGCTCAGGTTTAGGATTTGAACTTGAGAACTATCCCCAGGGATAACTTTAAGAAACCCCCTCCCCAGTAATTTTTAAAAATGTTGGCGAATCTATCATTTTTTCTAGAGGATTGATGATTTTTTGTTTCAATGTGCACAAATTTTAATTTTATTGGCTATTTTTTTCCGTGGAAGAATTTCATAGAATCAAGAATTAATTATTATTTTTTGGGTGAAATACATAACTTAGGAAGCAATTTTTTCCTCTCGATTGGTAAGAATATATAAATTATGAGGCGATTTTTTCCCATTTGATTAAAAAAATACATAATGTATGAGGCAATTTTTCCCCTTATCTAGAAAGGGTACATAATTAATGAGGTAATTTGGTTGCTTTTAATGTAAACAAATGTAATGCGTTGGCGAATATTGTACAACTCATTTTCAAAGAATGTGAAACATGACAATTAATTTCCTTTTGGCATTAAATGCATGCTTTATAATATCAAGTTACCAATGAAAATGAGAATGTGTACTCAAAGTGAAGGTTTTCTCTAGATTAACAAGTGCAATTGGGAAATTTGATGAGCACAAGACTTCCTATTCAAGAGCATCCAACAGGACAGACACTAAACCCTATAGTGCACCTAGGGCAGGTTGGGTTTTAAGAAGATTAGTATGATATTATTAGTAGTATGATAACACTATGTGGGATCTCCAAATAAATTATCCCAAGTATATTAGTGATCAACATGAATTGGAGCAGGGGACAGAAAGGGAGGAGTTGGACCAGGCAATTCGTGATTTGCAATGACAAAAGAGGCTAAATCCACATGCTGCAAACATAGAACACATTAATAATTTATTGGCAGTGTTTTGCGTTATGCAACAGGAAATTAATTAATTTTCTTATTTTCCAAATCATTTAGTAAATTTTTTGGAAAAATTCTGCAAACTTATTAGTAACCAAAGAGTCTAAAGCTTGTATGCACCCCTTCATTTTCTATAGGAAGGGGTACCAAGACTCTTTGGGAGGTATTCAAAGGATATACAACATATAATAGGTATACTTATAAGTTATTGTACTCTGTTGAATGTTCATAGAACACAATTTGGTATAGGCTCTTATAAGGTTATGTAACTATTTCAATTTGTCAGCTCAATTGTACTCAAAATTTCAAATTAATATAAATCCAGACTATTTTATGCCTCACTAGATGATTGTTGATCAACACATTTTTTTTCCTACCAGACTTTGTCTCAAAAGGCTCTCGCTATTTGGAAAACATACATATTAAAACATGTTATGTAGCAATTGCCAAATGACAATTGGTAATAAATACAACTCAGTGGAGTTGTACCGAACAATAGTGTATCGTTCGATGATTATATATCAATGGTGGAAGTTTTATTTCAGATTGAATGCCTGGAATGAAATATCAATCTAATTTTAATTTCCATAATGGTGACAAGTGTCTACTGTCCTTTCCACCACCTCCACTTGGCACTTGTGATATGGATTGACATTAATTAGATGTACAATCATTGTGAGTTTCATGCCCTTTTTCATCCGCTTTGTATGCTTCACTTTTTCTTTGGTACTAAAGAAAAACTATAACTATACTCCTGCATATGTGGGAAAGATTTCCAAAGATTTTCTAGTAATATAATTTAACTTTAAGGACTAAGGGATACAAAAGGTTAAATGAATGCAATAGCAGTTGATCATATTAAGTTATTACTAGGCTATTTTCTTCATCATTTATCAAATTATTTTTTGAAGTGACTATGGTAGTGATAATTTTTGTCTAGTTTAGGAAAAATCTATTTGGTTTAGGTTAATTCCCCCTACCTTTAGTGTTTGTGGTGAAAATTGTTCGGTTTAGGTAAATTGTCTACAATGGACACTCCAGTAAGATTGATGTACAAATTGGAAGAACCACAAATGACATTTCTAGCCCCTTTTCCTGATGAAAACCTAAAATAAATTTGCAATGATGTTAGTCCTTTTGTCTTTAAGGCCATGAAAATGGTGCTCATCTATGAGTTTTTGGAGAACGAAAATAGGTATCATGTCAACACAAACATTACTTCTTGATTTCTAGCATCTCTCCTCGACCTCGGAGGACAAAAGGCAGAAATGCTTATGTTGTTGAGGAAGACATTCAAAGAAGTGTATAGGTGATAAAATTGATGTCATCACATATGCAAAATTAAGGGTGGGCATACCTTGGGCTAGTCAATTGTGCAAGCTTTTACAACCTAGCTAGAATGTGGTAATGCAACCTTTTCTATTGGACCTCACTATTGGGCAGTTGAGGCACCAAAGGAAATGGGTGCAACAAGGAAGAGACTTTTTAAGAAAATGGTTTTATCTAGATGTTGAGATTGTGGATGGCCCTACACAGAACACATATCTTGATGAATTTATAGATTTAATCCTTATGCAACAATTCTACACTGATGATGTGCACTACCACTAGGGTTTCCCAGGGTTGACGATCCGTAGTCATATTTTGGGTTTTGTTTTGTTTGAACAAATTTCAAGAAAATATGCATCATTCCTTGTGAACATTGTAATTATTGTTTGAATATTAATGAAAATATGTAGTTTCATTTCAAATTTTGTTTAATGGATTATGGACTTGTAGACTCCTTAAAAGAATTGGAAATGTGTTTTTAAAGTTAAATTTGATTAAGCTTTCATCTTTAAATGCTTGCATTCGTAATGAAGTTAATCCCTTTAAAAGTTTTAGATATTATCCCTTGCAAAGAATGTTAAACATAGATTGATAAAAGTATGAATATGTGTTTTAATCATTGTTTTTTCATTGATATTAAACTTGCTACTTGTTGGTAAGACAATTGCTTACATGATTTAAGTACTATCATTTATTTGATTAATGAAGAGGATTTTACCAAATGAGGTAACAATAGCACCTAGAGGAAAGGCTAAGTTATGATATGGAAAAGGAATACAAGGATCAATTAAGACAATGATATTATAGTGCATTGATGATCTACTTAAGGTTACAAAGGATGGTTACACTGATTAAGTTTAGAAGAACAAGTTAAACAAAGTATGTCTGCCAAGCTTAACAATCTACACAATAGGTGCCAAGAAAAGTTAGTGCAAGATGAGTAGAAAATTAGTTGGAGTCATGTAAAGTTTAGTTGATGCCAAGCACTAGTAAACTTTAGTTCATGTCGAGTGACTTGTTAGTTGATGTCGAGCAATGTAGTATGTGCCCAACACTAGAAGCTAGTTAATGTTGAGTGACCGCATTATTAGAAAGATTGAGAAGTTGATGAATCTAAGCTGATGAGTTTGAATTCTTGGATTGTGTGAACCGTGTGAAAGATAAGCTTGATGAGCTAGTAGCACAGAATTCAAGATGAACCATTTTGAGGTGAATTCAAAGAGGATTGAAGGAGAAGTTTCTAGAAGGGGATGAAATGAAAAGAAGGGTAAATTCATTGAATCCTACCTAATCCAACCTAACTCTAAAATGGATGAAGGAGAATGAACATCAAAAGATCTTAATTTTCTATTTATAGAGATGGTTGGTCATAAGCAAAGGTTGTCATGTGCAAGAACCTAAGGAAGACAAGGAGTCTAGGGTATTGCTTCATTTGACCTAAGAGAAAAGATTGCATTGGAAAGCAAAGAAAGAAGGCTTAAGGGTATGGATGCTTGAAGGGGGAACAAGCTTAGAGCTGAAGTGTGTGAAAGCCAAGCAGAATGGAAAACTAAAACAAAGATCTATAATTTTCAAGCATGTTGTAAGTTGTTATCAGATCAAGCCTTATTATTACTTTCTAATCATTGTACTAGTTTAGGGTAAATCCTTTGGATTAAGGTTGACCTAACAGTCATTTGTAAATCCTTTAAATGTATGACATTCCAAGTGAATGATCTAAAGTCCTCTAACAAGGCTCACTCCTAACAGGGTGATTGAAATCCTTTAACCATATCACATTTAACAATGTGCATTGTAACCTTTAATAGTGTTGGCCTTTCACATGGCATCACTTCAAAAGAGTGAGAATGGGTAGCATGTTACTGGTGTTTTTTCTCAAATTGGGTTTCCACGTTAAATTATTGTGTCAAATGTGTTATTGAATTTGTTATGTTTCATGTTTATATTTTTGCAAAGTTAATTTGACAATAACCTACAAGTTTAAGTGATTGCATAATCTAATGAATGCATACATGATGGAAATGTTTTATGGATATGGGTTCACTAAGCTGTGAAAAGTTTTAATAGTACATCTGGACCTTGGATAACTAATTCACCCTGCTCTCAATTATTCTAAAGAATTCCAACAATTGGTATCAGAGCCATATACTTAAGAGGACTAGTTTGAAGGAACTAGAATAAAAAATATCAAGATGTCAAAAATAGAGGTACCCAAGCTTAATAGAGACAATTTTCCTGCATGGAAAAGTCTAATGAAGCTACACCTAAGAGGTCTTGGAGATCATGCATAATCTACCATTAATAATGAGCATGTTGATCCTTTTGGAGTCCTAACTACTGAAGATCTAAAAATGAAGAAATAACACAACCAAACAATGTTGGAGATTGCCTCTGCCCTAAGTTATGCTGAGTTTGATGATATCAAGGGTTGTGACAGAGCAAAGAAAACGTGGAATTCTCTACAGACTATCTATGAAGGTGACAAAAATGTTCTAAGAGCCAAAGCTAAAAGTCTTAGAGGCAAGTTCGATAATATGAGAATGCAAGAAGGTGAGAATATTGCTCAATATTGCTCTAGGATAAAAGATGTTTTTAATGTAATAAGAGGAGCTATTGGTAAAATAGATGATGATAATATACTAAGTAAAGTTTTGAGAACACTGTTGCCCATCTATGCTATTAAAGTTTCTACAATACAAGAACTGAGATGTATGCCAAGGAATGATCTAACTCTTGAACATTTGGTAGGTAGGCTCACTACTTTTGAGCTATCTAATTTTGATAATTACAAACCCAAAAATATTGAATCTGCTTTCAAAGTTAAGCTGTAATTGAAGGAACCTAATGAAAAGAAGAAGACAAAGGTAAAATATATGTTCAGTGATAGTGATATAGATGTAGATCAACTTGAAGCACTATTGGCAAGGAGATTTCAAAAAGGTATAGGAAAATCCAAAGGTAAGTTACCTATTACGTGTTTCAATTACAATGAGGTTGGTCATATTGATGTTAGATGTCTAGAGAAGAAGAATTACATAGGTGGTGACAATTACAAAAGTAGAAGAGATGAAGACAACAAATATTACAAAGAAAAAGGAAAGAAGTCTTGCTGCATTGCTGAAGAAGAAACAAAAGATGGATTTGATGATCATGATGATGAAGTCGTGTATGTTGCAATGAAGGATGATTTTGATGAAGATGAGGCAACTACAGTAGTGTCTTGTGTGAACAAGAATGACAGATGGATAATTGAGAATGGGTATTCACATTACATGATTGGAGATAAAAGTAAGTTGATTACCTTGATTATTATGATGTAAATAGTGTAAAGTTTGGTAATGATGCTCCCTATTTGATAAAAGGAAAAGATTCTATCAAAATCATAGAAAAGATTTTATGTGATAATGCTTATTATGTTGAAGGACTTAACTGTAATTTGTTGCATGTGTCACAACTGAGCAATTTAGGTTGTAAGGTTGAGTTTGAAAACAAGATTGTTAAGATTTATGATACTGGTGGAAAAATAATTGGAAAAGGTGATCAAACTAGAGGTAATCTATTCTATCTTGATATAGAGGATGCTACTTGTTTAATTCTTAAATTTGATTATGTGCGGCTATGCCACAAGAGTTTATGTCATGTTAATTTTGATAACTTGGTTAGTATCAATAACACGAAAAGAGTCAAAGGTTTGCCTAAGTTGAAGAAGCCTAACAATATAATTTGCAAATAATGTTAGTTAGGAAAAATAACAAAGTCAAGTTTTAGGAGTAAGAGTCATACCTCTAAAGGAATACTAGAGATTGTTCATATTGACTTGTGTGGACAAATTGAAGTTGAAAGCTACAAAGGAGATAAGTAAATTATGCTACTTGTTGATGATTATTCTAGAATGATGACTTATGTTTCTAAAATAGAAATCTGGTGCTTTTCAAATGTTTATGTAATACTTAGCAAGAGTTGAGAAAGAAATAGGTAAAATTCTAAAATGTTTGAGATCTAATAGAGGAGGAGAATTTACATCAAATGAGTTTGAGATATTTTGTAATGATAGAGGAATCAAAAGACAAACATCTGCTCTTGGGACCCGTCCACAAAATGGAATTGCTGAAAGGAGAAACATATTTGTAATAGACTATGGTAGGACACACATGATGGAGAAAAATGTTGCTTTTAAATACTGGAGAGAAGCTATAAGTATAGTTGTCTATACCTTGAATTGTGTGCAAGTGTTATATTCTCAAAGATTTTAGGAATGCAAACTTGATGTAAAAAGTGAAGAAGAAGTATCTGAGGCTTAACCTATGAAGGAACCAAAAGAATACAAATCATTTGTATAATTTTATGAAGGTATGCCTATGGATGAAGATGTTGTAAATCAAGTTGTAAACCAACAAGTTTTAGTGATTTTCAAGTCACATACTATGAATGTCGAACTACATTCAAGTGCCAAGTTATAGAATGAAGTTGAGACACATTCTGATTATTAGATTAGTGTACATGAAATAGATGTTGAACTAATTGACATAGATGTGCATTGTGATTCAGAAGTTGAGAGACCAAATGAGAAACTAGAGCAAAACCAAGATTGTCTACATATGTTAAGAGACATCACCCTACTACATAAATCATTGGAGATAAAGATGTTAGACCAATGACACGAAACAAGTTGAGAAATGATACATGTTTGCTGAGCATGCAAGAACCTAAAAGAGTGAAAGATGCCTTAGAAGATGTGGGCTGGAGTAAAGTCATGGAAGAAGAGATTGAAAAAATTGCAAAAAATAAAACATGGAGTCTAGTTCCTAGACTAGAAGATAAAAATGTGATTGGCACCAAGTGGGTATACATAAACAAGTTAGATGAAAATGGTGAAGTCACAAGGAACAAGGAAAGATTAGTTTGTAAAAGGATATGCACAAGAAGAAGGGATTGAATATGGAGAAAAATTTGCTTCTGTTGCAAGATTGGAAGGAGTAAGAACTTTGCTTGCTTACTCTGCATACAAAGGTTTCAAAGTGCACCAAATGGATGTTAAGTCTACATTTCTAAATTGTATATTAGAGGAGGTTTATATAGAACAACCAAAAGGATTTTTTGATGTAGACAACAAAAATATGGTATGTAGATTACACAAAGCTTTATATGGTTTGAAGCAAACACCAAGAGCATGGTATGAAAGGATTCATAATTATCTTGTGAAGATTGTATCTGAGAGGACTGATGATAAGAGTAATCTGTACTTGAAGATAGAGAAAGGCAAAGGTATTTTGTTATCTAAATTTTTTGTTGATGATATCATGTTTGGAGGTCAATATACTTTATGTAAGGCTTTTTCAAATTAAATGAAGGAAGACTTTGAGATGTTTGGAGAGATCAAGTTCTTTGCGAGTTTGCAAATACATCAGATGAAATATGCTATATACATCACTCAATCAAAATATGTTAAGGAAATATTAAAAACTTTTGGATTGGAGAATTCCAAGTCAGTAAGCACACCTATGGTGATAGGACATAAATTATCAAAGAATGATGATTCAACCAAGGTGAATCAAACATTATATAGGTTTATGATTCGCAAATTACAATATGTAGTACACAATAGACCTGATATTGCATTATCTGTAGGGATAGTTTCAAGATTCTCTACTAATCCTAGAGAGAATAATTTGATGGTTGTTAAGAGAATAATGAGATATCCAAAAGGACCAGAAGACTATGGTCTATACTTAAAAAAAAATGAGAAATTCAAATTGAGAGCCTACATTGATGCTGATTGGGTTGGAAATATTGATGACAAAAAAGAGCACCAATGGAGGAGCATTTTTCTTAGGCAAAAGGCTATTTACATGGACTAGCAATAAAAATAAATGTATATCTCAATCTACTATTGAAGCTGAATATGTTACTACTACAGTAAATTTTACAAACATTGTATGGATCAAACAACCACTCAAAGGTATGAAGGAAGAAATCACCAAACCTATGATACTTTATTGTGATAATACAAGTGCTATAAATATATCAAAGAATCTTGTGATGCATGCAAAGACTAAGTACATTGCAATCAAGTATCATTACTTAAGAGAATTTGTTCAAGATAAAGAGGTGAAGATGGAATATGTTAACACAAAAGAGAAAATAGATGATATCTTCACAAAAGCATTACCTAAGGATGCTCATGAGTATCTAAGAGGTAAACTAGGGGTGGTAACCCTATCAAAGGCTATCTAAGAAGCATGAGGATTGCCTTACATCAAACAAGTTGATTGACTTATGTTACAAAGTGATACAATGGATCTTACTTTAGGAGCTACCTAAAGTAATCAAAGAGCTGGAGTTACAAATCAATCACAAGTTAGGTGGCTGAGGGAGAAACTGAGAAAGTTCATATCTACATATTAAGATGATAAGTCTTTGTCATTGTTGTCAAAGAGGGATATAGTTTACCAAAGGGAGATATTGCCAAGGGAGAAATCCTCACTGTTGAGGAAGGTAGTATTGTTAAAGAAAGGGAGATAGAAGATGCAAATAAAAGACACATTAGAATATCTACTTAGAGGGAGAAAATGTATCTAATGATTACATCTATCTAGTAAGAGGAAGATAATGTTAAGGGAGATATAAGAAGTGATTAAGAGGGAGTCATAAGTATGAGTTGATTGATTGTTTGTTGACCAGAATAGATTTTTTGTAACCTATTCAGAAGATGAAAATTATTGATATAGGGAGAAATTTCAATACAAATAATTATTTTCTTTTTGGTATTTTGTTTGTTATAATAATTAACTTTTGTCAGTTTGGTTTGCCATCAATGTCAAAGAGGGAGATTGTTGAAAATAGATTGATACAAGTATGAATATGTGTCTCAATCAATTTTTTGTCACTAATATCAAACTTGTTACTTGCTGGTAAGACAATTGCTTGTATGATTTGAGTACTATCATTTATTTGATTGATGAAGAGGATTTGATCGAATGAGGTAACAATAGCACATAGAGGAAAGGTTGAGTTATGATATGGAAAAGGAGTACAAGGATCAATTAAGACAATGATATTATAGTGAATTGATAATCTAATTAAGGTTGTAAAGGATGGTTACACTGATTAAGTTCAAAAAAACAAGTTAAACAAAGTATGCTGCCAAGCTTAACAATTTACACAATAGGTATCAAGCAAAGTTAGTGCAAGCCAAGAAGAAAATTAGTTGGAGCAGAGAAAAGTCAATTTTTAGTGTAAGCCGAGTGAAACAATGTAAGCTGAGTAAATTTTAGTTGATACTAAACTCCAATATAATCTAGTTCGTGTCGAGTGATTTGTTAGTTGATACTGAGCAACGTAGTACATGCCAAGCACTAGAAGCTAGTTAATGTTGAGTGACAACATTATGAGAATGATTGGGAATTTGATGAATTTGAGATGACAAGTTTGAATTCCTAGATTGTGTGAATCATGTGGAAGATAAGCTTGATGAGCTAGTAGCATAGAATTCAAGATGAACCGTTTTGAGGTGAATTCAAAGAGGATTGAAGGAGAAGTTTCTGGAAGGGGATGAAATGAAAAGAAGGATAGATTCATTGAATCCTACCTAATCCAACCTAACCCTAAAATGTACGAAGGAGAATGAATGACAAAAGATCTTAATTTTCTAATTATAGAGATGGGTGGTCAAAAGCAAAGGTTGTCATGTGTGAGAACCTAAGGAAGAAAAGGAGTCTAGGGTATTGCTTCATTTAGTGACCTAAGAGAAAAGACTACATTGGCAAGCAAATCAAGAAGGCTTAAGGGTATGGATTCTTGAAGGGTGAACAAACTATTAGAGCTGAAGTGTGTGAAAAATAAGCAAAATGGGTGATTGAAACAAAAGATCTATAATCTGCAAGTGTGTTGTAAGTTATCAAGTCAAGCCTTACTGTGACTTTCTAATCATTGTATTAGTCTAGGGTAAATCCTTTGGATTAAGGTTGACCTAATAGTCATTTGTAAATCCTTAAACTGGGTGACAGGAAAAAGCACAAATTTGTGTCACCGTTTAGGATACCAAAACCTATTTTGGTCAAATCTCATTTCTCTATCAAAACTCATTTTTTTCAAAAACTAAAAATACCCTTTTATAGATCTCAGATTTAATATCATTACTATATAATTTCTTTAGTGTTTTTATTAGTTATAATATGTTATAATTTTAAAATATTATAAGTTGATATTTCAACATTTTAGAAGATGCTCCCTCAAAAATGGAAAAAAAATAGTAAATCATAACAAAAAATTTAAAAATTATATTACTCTCTAGAAGAGAGAGTCCTCTTCATGAATATTTTTTTCTTTTTCAAGAAGGTATAGATTTGATAGGGAAGTTTTGACGGGAGGAAAAAACTATTAGATTATGATAAAGTTGAGCTTGAGCACTTATAAAAAATAAAATATACATAAAAAATAATTATTTATTTTTTTGTTCCTTAGCTATACATTTCATCTATAAGATATTTTTAAATCAGATCAAAAAAATATTATTTTCATATACTTTCTTTACGGGAACTACACCCTATATTTTTTACAGTTAAAAAAAGGACTTCAAATTAAAAGAAAATGAATAAATTGTCACTCAAAAAATTTATAAAAATTATAGGCATAAAATTCATCCAATTCTACACTTTTCATTAGTTTACATCATCTTCAAATTCTAAACACAAATACCATTTGTTTTGTCATTGATGTTGAACTGTCACATTGTAATATCCCGTTTCTTTATAAAAGGTGACATAGGTTTGTGCTTTTACCCTGACATTCCAAGTGAATGATCTAAATTCCTCTAACAAGGCTCATTCCTAATAGGATGATTGAAATCCTTTTAACTAGGTCACATTTAACAATGTGCATTGTAACCTTTAACAGGGTTGGCCTTTCACAAGACATCACTTCAGAAGAGCGAGAATGGGTAGCATGTTAATGTTGGTTTTTCCCAAATTGGGTTTCCATGTTAAATAATTATGTCAAATGTGTAATTGAATCTATTATGTTTCATGTTTACATTTCTGCAAAATTGATTTGACAGTAACCTAAAAGTTTAAGTGATTGCATAATCTAATGGATGCATACATGATGAAAATGTTTTATAGATATGGGTTCACTATGCTGTGAAAAGTTTTAATTGTACATCTAGACCTTGGATAGCTGATTCACTCACCCTCTCAGTTATTCTAAAGAATTTCAACAAAGAAGACACATGTCTAGTTTATTGCTCAAGCAGAAAATTACACTATTATTATTAATAATAGTAATACAAACATCAATTAATGTTTTCTCTTTTTTATTTTAATTTCATAAACAATGAACATTCATTTCCATCCATTTGATTTAAAAAAATCAAAGTCTTAAGTCATATTTCAGACAAAAGTTTAGAGTCAAGATTTATTTTTTTAGTTGTCCCTTGTATGGAAGACACGTGTCCATGTTTTTTCGAGATAGTATTATAGTTTAACATCATGTATCTCTTCTTAAGGTTTATTTTCTTTTCAACATCTCACATTTACTCTTCCTTGTCAAATATTTCACTAGATGGCATCTTTACCAAGA
The DNA here is from genome assembly GCA_028749045.1 of Cupressus sempervirens. NCBI lineage: Eukaryota > Viridiplantae > Streptophyta > Pinopsida > Cupressales > Cupressaceae > Cupressus > Cupressus sempervirens. The sequence goes on along the minus strand of CM053785.1, from coordinate 548,557,004 downwards.
ATATCATCATACGATATACACCTTTATTTCTTTCATGTTAAGGGCAATATTTTTTGAAAGATTTTCTCAGTGATTAGATTGTATGCCTTTATGGAATTTATAGTGATAGGTTGACAAGCTTCCATTCACCTATTTATCTCAAGGGTTGTCTTTCTAGGCTCCATTCTTCGTTAATGGATACTTCGATCGAGATTTCTTGACCCTCTCTGCTCATGGCTTTTGATAGACTGATCAAAGTAGAGTGCATTATGAGAACTCTCAAAGTTAAGAATAAGGTCATTTGGAAAGTTGTCCTATGATTCTTAGGGACCCAATCTATTAATAGTCCTAATATATTTTGGTCCAACCTAGATATTGTATCCATGTTCATTGCAGTTGCTCACCATTTTTATCAAAACCATGATAACATAGCCACCTTATGCAAGGAATTGATTAAAGATGTTCTACTTGGTGAATTGGACACTATCCTCCAAAATATTACGGATGAGCCTACCATCCCATTAGGAGAAAATTATAACATTCTTTATGTTCATGGACAACCTATTGTTACCTATCCAATGATCTTCAAAAAGAACCCAACTGGCTTGTGGGAAAAAAGTGATTCCTACAAGAGGAACTTGCATTTCCTCATCTATTATTTCTCAATCATTGATCCCTTAGAAGAAGATTGGTTGGAGCAGTAATTCATGGAGGAGGATATCTTGTAGGAAAAAAACCTTAGAGTTTCTATTGAGGACCTTTGGGAGGCCTTTAGAGTGGACTAGTGACCATCTTGTGCTTTTTGTTTTAACTTAATCTATAGAGCTCATTGAAACTCAAGCTCTCTAACATTCTCGTTATATTTTCCTATATTTTACTTTACTCCTACTACATAGAAAATTTTAAATAACTATGTTGACTATGAAATCATTGATGATTTTATTGGAAGTTTTTTTGAGTCATTGCCAAGTATAATGATGAACAATGCTCTTTGTTATAATTTTCCTATAACATTTGGTTATTTAAGGGCTTTAATATCAGTCAAATTTAGTTGAAATACCTAAATGGTATTTACTCTTGTGAATATTATAGCTAGTGTTCAGGCTTATTATACTCTAACCCTATTCATTGTTATTTTGGCATGGTGGTTACTCTTTGCTGTGACAGGTGGATTAAAGGTAGATGAAGGGTTACCATCAAGGTGTCACTTCAACATTGCATTAGGTCTCTTTTAATGAACCATTCTCATTCTCATGTAATTCACTATAATAGGGGGTATTCCCCCTAATATATCTTGTAAAAGAGAGGATGCCCTCTTCAAGTCCCATTCAGGGGAAATGTATGTATACAGGACTTCGATCTCAGGTTATACCAGGGGTTTTCTTTACCCTGTTCTTTTTTCCTCGCTGCTTGCACTTTGAATGAGGTTATATGAAAATATTTTGATATCAATAAAATGGACATTTATGAGTAATATCCTAAAGACTAAATGGTTTACAAATTACTGTACTATAACTGTAGATTGTATAATTTAGGGTTTATTTTTGAATCATGCATGCATAATTAAGGGTTTAATTTTGAATCATGCATGTAACTCTGTAAGCCTAAATTGTTAGTAGTGAGTAGTTATTGGTTAAATTCTAGAATTCTAGCTAATTTGAAAAGTAAATTATAGAATTACTTAATTTATTTAAAATTTTTAAAGGCCAAAATATCAAGATCTATGAAAGTGAAACAAATATCAAACTATCACGATTAAACCAACAATATAAGTTCATTTTTATAGTGGCCCACTTTCGTATCAAGTAGTTTTCAAGGTGAGGTGTATTTTAGCCTTATATCGACTATTAGATCACAATAGATCAATGAGGTGAGGTGTATTTTAGGAAGGAAGGGGAAACAGGGCCAAAAATTTACCAAAGGCTCCCACAATGATGACACATGGACTGTTAGATGTGTCACTACTATCAGAAATTTGTTCAACACTCCCCTTAGGATTCATGACAAGGGTTTAATTTCCTTTTGTGTTCTGTAAGTCTAGTGGTTGTATTGAGCATTAATAGGTGAATCTTTTGGTGCAATGACAACTCTAGCTTGTAACAAGTGGTATCAGAGCTTGGTCACATGTTCAATTCCTCAAACCCTTGGGTAATGTTGAGGGGGAGATTGTTAGAAATTTGTTCAATGCTCCCCTCGAGATTCATGACAAGGGCTTAATCACCTCATGTGTACTATAAGTTGAGAGGTTGTATCAAGCATTGATAGATTGGTCTTTTGGTGGAATGACTACCCCATTCTAAAAACCACAAGGAAATAGGGATTAAAATTGTCACAACTATACATTAATTGTTAGATCACAATAGATCAACAGGGTGAGGTGTATTTTGGACAAGAAGGGGAAATGAAGCCAAAAATTTACCAAGGGCTCCTGTAATGAAAATACATGGACTATTGGACATATCACCACAAGTAATAGGGATTAACATCATCGCGGCCTCACATCAACTATTAGATCATAATAGATCAACAGGGTGAGGTGTATTTTGGGTAGGAAGGGGAAATAGAGCCAAAACTTTACTAAAGGCTCCCATAATGATAACATGTGGACTGTTAGATGTGTCACCACAAGGCAATAAGGATCAAAATCATCATAGCCTTACATCGAATGTTACTGTGAGATCACAAAAGATCAATGATGTGAGGTGCATTTTGGGCCAAAAGGGAATTGAACACCACATTTCACAACAATGTTCCTATAATGACAACACGTGTTCACTCTATTATATCACTACGTATTGTGTTTTAATCAAAAAATACAAGTACAAGCTTCAACTCTTAGTGGTAGCATGTACGATCAAGAATGTACATACTAACATAAATAAATATCCAATATGTGCCATGTACCAAAAATTATGTCTTTGTGTAAAGTTGTTTCCACTTGTGCTTTTATTGATCGATAATAGTTTTGTAGTTCTAAAATTGTAGCAATAGTAATTCAAAATATAAATCCTAGAAAGGATTCTTGGTTAAGGATTAAGGAATGTAACACAGTCTGTTGGCTCTTTCACCACTTTCAATCTTTTAGTTCTCTTCTCAAACTCAGTTTCCAAGTAAGATCTTGAGGACTAAATGGTTTACAAATCATTGTATTGTAATTGTATATTGTAGAGTTTAGGGTTTAATTTTGAATTATGCATGTAACTTTGTAAGCCTAAATCGTTAGTAGTGAGTAGTTACTAGTTAAATTCTAGGATTCTTGCTAATTTGCAAAGTAAATTATGGAATTACTTAATTTACTTTAAATTTCTAAAGGCCAAAAGGAGTTAGGGTTTAATTTTAACTACCCCTATAAATTGTATTTTGTGATTGTGAATAGTTATTCAAATTTTGCAACTGGTTTACAATGATGAAAAGAAACATGAATAGTGGAATGCAGAAACAAGGGAGAAAAAAAGATTTGATAGAGTTCTTTGAACTGCTTAAAACACAAGGTTTCATTGATGATTTTCATGATATTTATAATCCTATTATATACAGGAAAAATATCATGGAAATTAGGTTTTTACTTCAAAATAAGTGGACGAATCCAGAAAAGGATGAAAATTATTCTAAGTATAACAACACTAGTGTGGGCACCATAACATATAAACTGGCAACATGACTTGCTGGGATAACCCATTTGGTGTTTCCTCCAATATTCCCTTGTCTGAAATTTGTCATGCTTTGTGTCAAAAATTATGATGAAAATAGAAAGACAATTATTAATAAAAATACTCATGAGGTAATTTTTCCATAATAGAGAGTGAATTTGCTAAGCTATTGGGAGTAACATGGGTAGCACAAAAATCAAATGTGCACATTGACTTGGAAAAACTTGCTAGAGTCATATGAGAGATTACCAACAAATAAAAAAGATTCCTATATTAGAGGAGTAATATTATCCCCGTCCAATTTTAAAAATGATCATAAGCCTCCTTATAAATTTGATATTTTTTCATAATGGATTTAGGATACTATATCCTTGCTATCATTTTTGTTTAGGGTTGGAAAGTAACAAGAAAGTGGGTGTCAACATTCTAGAAATGATTTACAACATTCATTGTCATGTAGTACCAAAATGATATAATTTTATTAGGCACATTGTCCATAGCATGCAAGAATAGGTGTTAATGATTAAAAGTGGTTCCCAGAAGATGCTTAGATTCACAACCTACTTGTGCTATCTTATGCTTTCAAGCATCATCAAATATTTCAAAGTAACCAACTTAAGCTTAATGTTCAAGATCAAGTATACTAATGGTCACTTGTTATAAGGATGAGTGATAGAAGAAGGAACTACAAGGATTTTGTTGACTTCTTCTTGGCACCCATGTTTCATATAATTATAGACACTTCAATGGCTAGATTGCTTGAGTCTTGTAGAAATTGCATTCAACTAGGAAGTCAAATACAATTGGTTGATTGGTACTTCATGGAGGACTACACTATGTTAAATTTTTATGGCTCAATGGTAGAACCCTTCAAACTTCCAATACATGTGACACTGAGGATTTTTTCATTGGAATTTGTATGATAGATCAAGAGCACAAATGCACTATTTCATGGATAGCAAAAGAAAAGCCATGTTTTTTTCCTTTCCTTTCTCATGTGGAGTGTTCATATTTGATAGATCAACATTCCAAGTGGCACATAAGTTTTCAAGGATGTTTAATTTTGATGTTGATGCTTACTGACAGTATAATCAGTAAATGCAATTAGCTAAAAGCTTGTACAGTATGGGTAGAAACCAACCAAGTATGTACATGAGAGTATCTCGTTGATTGAAAGATTTAGAAACATGGACTCTTGGGAAGCCATTACAACAGAGATGGAGAAGTGCACCGTTGAAAGCAATATTTCAGTTTGGGAATTGTTAGCACAAATTAGAGAATTGCACAACTAGAAAAGAAAACTATAACCCATCTCATCCTGCAATTTCTACCAAAAAGTAGATAACCCAAGTAAAATGCCTATTCCAACAGAAATAGAGAGTGACTGCGACCTTCAGGGTTGGACTGAAACAAAAATTAGAGAGTTTTGGACAATGAGGAAGAATCTGAGTGAGCGAAAGACCTTAGCAGAGTTTGATTCTTTGGATGAGGATAACACATTTAGTCGATTGTGGGATGAAGAACATCTAGAAGCACTAAAACCACTACCTGGGGATGGGTCTAAAGATGATTAGAATAAATTTTCTATGGATCCCCAAGCTACTCCAAGTACAAGTACAATCTCACTCATTTCATCATATACTATACTCAAAATAGAGAGAATGGAAACTTATGAAAAAGGGACCAACTTGATACAAAAGATGGGTTATTTAGGTGTTGGTGGGCTGGGACCAAGTGGTTGAGGAATTTGGTTTCCACCTTAACCATCAACTCCACCAAAATGTGGTGCTACTCCAGTCCTTGGGGGTGAATCATCACTATCAGGTTCCTCCATAAGTGGTAGTATAATTCCTAGTTTTCCTAGATTTGTCTCACCTTCAATTCAAGCTTCACCTACCAATGCCCCTATTTCTAGTGATGTAAAAAGGACATTACAAGTGGACATGGGTTAAGATTAATTAGGTAGTGAGAATAAGCAAAATGTTATGCCAATGATTGTCATTACCAATCCAATGTTGAGCTTGACAACTACCACTAATACAATTCCTTAAGTACAAAAACTTTAGAGAAGTCCAAAAACTCCACTAATGAGTGATAGTGGGATAGGATTATAAATGGATCAAAGTGAAATAATTAGAACATCTAAACTAGAGACAACTACATTAGTGGAAGTGTTATTTCTCCTTTCAAACATCATTTTATGTCTACAAGCCCAAATTTTAATTTTAATTATTTTGGTACAAATTTTCAACAGACCAAAATCAACAATAGACATAATAGAAAGGCGTTGAAGAAGGAAGACATTTTTGTAGCTCATGATGAAGAACCTACATTGACTAAGATATTTCCATCTTATGACCCAAATAAAGATTTGATGGAGTTCACAGTTGTTGTGCCCCCATAGATAGATAATAACCCACCAAAGAGCTAGATAGATCCATCATAATTATAGGTTAGCACCCTATCAATGGATTTATCTAAAGTAAAAAATGCCGACAAAGTCAGTGTGGCCAAAAAGATGAACAATGTGGTCTACACTTCACTATTCAAGAGAGAGAGAGAGAGAGAGAGAGAGAGAGAGAGAGAGAGAGAGAAGACTATTGACAGCCTAACAAGTGTAGAGAATTACAAAAATTGATAAAAGATGATTCCTTCAAAGAAGAAATTGAATAGAAAAAATGGAGGAAGAACTATAAATTCTGAAGAAACAATTGGAAGAAAGCAGCCAAAATGGAAAAAAGTGATGTAAACATGCAGGAAGTAGAAGAACTAAAAAAGGTGAGGGAACAATTGGAAGAAACAAATAAAAAATTGGAGAAAGAAAAAGATTCCATGATAGCTTTGTTCAAACAAGTGGAGTCTATGACACAACTTAACAATTAATTGAAGATTTGGAGAATGAGAGGGTAAAAGAAAAATAGTGGGAAGACAAAGCACAAGAAATAAGGAAACAAGGTGAAAATGATTTGTCAAAATTATAAGGAGAGCTTAATGAGGTAGAGAAAACAATCAAAAACTACGAAAATATCTTGAATTAATCGATGGAAAAAATGAAAAATACAGTGAAGGAAATAAAATAAACCATTCAGGGGGAAATTAAAGAAAATGGTGATAACTTGTCTAATTGGTTTGAACTATATGATAGTATTAATGTTGTTTATCGAAAGATCAAAGAGCATGTTAAGAAGAGCATTGATCTTTTTTAGATAGAGAACATTGCAAGGAACATTTTAAAACAAATCAACACAAACCGTGATGTATTTGGAAAGCAAGAGAATCAATGACCATGTTATTGCAACACAATAGGCAAGCTATATCATTCAAAACTATCAAAAATTGAGAGAAGAAGATGAATATTTGACATCATTTTGGAGAAAGCTCACCAATATGACTGATAAAACAAAAGAAATGAAGGGTCTTGGTTTTTGAATCAAATTGCAAATGCAAATTCAACGCAATTCATTGGAAGGGAAGCTTACCTAAAAGAGTTAGAGGACACAACGAGGTCTGAAGTAGTCAAGTTTCCAAGGGACACAACTCCTCAAGGAATTTTAGATTGCATCAAACAATTAGAAAAACTAAGGGAACTATTGGATGCTTTCTTATATTCAAATGTATCTTCCAAATATGAAATTCTGAGAAAGTTGTAGGTCATTTACCATAAAAAAAGTGCCCAACTTCTAGAAGAAGTAGAATGGGACATCCTAAAAAAGCTACCAGAATAATCTCATAGTTGATTGATCATAGTATGTGAAAGTACATTTAATCATTAATTTATTTCTATAGTGTTGTACTGTATACTTTATTTCTATTTGTAATGGTTAAATAGGAGTCTCAAGTTTCTACTTTTTTTCTTGAATAGGATAAATGAAGCATTTTGCAAATGGTAACATACTGAATAGGCCTCTCAAAGGCAAAAGAGACTATGATACCAAATTTGATGCTAGTTTTCTCATCAGGGAAATCAACTTGAAGCTATTATTGCTCCTTTCTTACTATAAAAGGGAATTCAGGGTCATTTTCTATTGCTAAGGTTTATAAGTTACAACTATGTAAAATGAACTCATTGAACTGTATCAATTATCATATGTCTATAATATATATAAGGTAATGACAGTTAATATGAATTGTATCATATGAGTTGCAATTTGCTATTGCTATATTTTCAAAAAATCAATGAAACTCTCCATGCATTGTACCATAACAAGCTAACATTGTATGATAATGAAACAATTCTATGCGACTCTTCACATGAGACAAACATAAATAGTGAATCAAGGACTATTCACTTGTCATTTGAATTTTACTACCACCATTACTATTTAGAGATTTAGAATTGACTATTGAAAACATAAATTAGATTCATATGATTCGTGTGTACCACTATAATAATTGTTCCATATGAATTGCTATATTTTCAAAAAATTAATGAAAATCTCAAACAATACAATTGACAATGACTATTAATTATAAAAAAAATTTGCATTCAATATCATCAAGTTATCAAGTTGCATCCACAATGCTTAATAATCATGCACATTTGATATGCATGATTAGTAAAAGAAAAAGAGTGCAGTAATAAGTTTAATTACTAATAAATACCTATGGCTTACTACTTTTAAGTGCTAAATCAGATCAAGTTGCCACATCTTCTCATCCTCAACATCTTCAGATTCAAAATCTTTAAATTCCTCACTCTCAACTAACTCATAGTTTCCTTCATTATCCTCATAGTTTCCTTTGTTATTCCTCATGTTATCTTCACTCCAATTTTGCATCTCAAGCTCATCAATAGCACTACTAGTCTATCCACTCCCACTACCACTACCAAAACCAATACATGAGTCAGTGTCAGTGACATTATTCTTGGCACTACCAATCCCACTTTGGTTAGAAAAATTTCCCATCTCTCTTCTTTGACATTTCTTCCTCCATATTTTGACTGACTTGTCATAAGGAAAAGTGTGGACATCATACCTAGAATTGTACATTCTCAAGAAAGTATCCAAATTCTTATCTAATTTTTTTCTTGTATTTGATTTTATGAGCCCTAAAGCATTGAAAAATCTCTCATCCTCCACCAAACCCAATATCACAGTGAGACATAATTCAATAAGCTTGAAATATTCTAATATTGAATCTCTCAACATTTCACTCTGACCTAGATAGTGACAAAGCCTTATTACTGATCCCTGTTTGTGGGGGTTATCCATAGAATAATATTGTCCCCTCATTGTGTGTGAAAATGGCCTAATTTCTCTCTCAAAAGATATTCATCTAGAATTCCATTTATAGTTACTCCACTAATTACTTTAGTTTTGCAAAACTACTTTATCAGAGTCAGTAGCCTATCTTGAAATTCACTAAGACAGTTAAGATTCCAATTAGTTTATCTAGAGGGAATCTCATTCTAATTTTTGAGGAAAGATCAAAGACAATTACTTTTGCAGAAGCAGTTACAGACTCAATGATCTTGGTGAAATCTTCCTTTGTAATACCTATCACTCACCTCCTGGGCCTCCTCGCTAGTCATTCCTCATTTTTCTCCAACTTGCCACTACAATGCCTTGGTATGTCAATTCCACATATAATGGCACATAACTCCTCATCTGTATTGATATGTAGATAGTTATCAAGATTGTCCAAGTTTGTGATTTCTTGACACTTATCCAATTTTATATTAGATAATGTTCTATCAGATTTATAGAGATTATCAAGGGTCAAGAATGTTCTTTTATGCATGATAAAATATTCTACAATAAACATATCCCATTGCTAGGCCTTTTTCAATATATCCTTCATCTCCTCTAGCACGGGTAAAAGAGTTGCTAAAGTTAAGAGCGTCTCTACATCTGTTAGCTTCAAATGAAGGACTGGGTATTTTAGGTTTTTCAACTTGTCCTTCTTGGAGTTAATGAGTCCAAGCAATGATGGATATTATTAAAAAAGATAATAGGTTGGTCCATCCAAAGAGATACATCTTCATGTATCATTATCCTTAAGAAGCTTGTTCCCACCAGTTAGTTCATTGATAAACACTTTAAATTCCTTGAATAATTTAGGACTTGGATAGAAATATTGGTAGACTGCCTTGATTAAAGTTTCAACTTTCTCTACTTGAGCATTTGATATCACAATTCCAAAATATAGATTCATTCTATGGGCCATGTAGTGAATGCCAATAATGTAGGGTGCAGAATAAATTTTCATCTTTGCACAAAGACCGTTCGTATTACCTTGCATCATTGAAGATCCATCAGCTCCAACACATACCAACTCTTTGGAAATCGTCATATTATCCAAACCTCCATATTCAATTAGATTTTTCTTTAACATTTCATATATATATTTTGTATTTGCACTTCGCTCTAGTTTAGAAACAGATAGTAGTAGAGGTTGGCAAACAAGATTGTGTACAGTATAAACATGCATGCATATCTAGGAAGTATTATCAACTACTGTAATGTTGTCTAATGACACTGCAAAAAATGTTGAGTCTTTTATTTTTGCCTTTATGTCTTCTTTTTCAACCTCAACAAGACAACTTGCCCATTCCCATCTGTTGTTCAATAACCAAAGACTATTGGGATAGTTATAGAATTTCAAAAAGTTCAACAAAGTACTCATGGATGGGTAGTTTGTTATAAAATGTCCTCTTTTCAAAATATAAAAGATAACACTTAACTAAACAACTTTTTCCATTTGTTCACTTTCTAGTAATCTTCCAAGATACAGATTTAATAGAACCTTTAACTTTAGTAGACTTCATCTATATTTTCTCTTGATAATTATATATTTTAGAATTTTTAACATGTTGGCATTTATCCGTCATTTTCCAAACCACCACTAGTTTTTCAACTCCATCTATCTTTTCTTTTTTGTAAACTTTACCAATATTCTTTTCTATGGTGTCAAGTTTTAACTGTAACATCTTTTCCTTCTTATTTATCATAGTGCAAATCTTGCATCTACATTCTACCAGAGGTTCACCTTCAATCAAATTGGCCACTAGTTCTATGTGTTAGTAAACAGGTTTGTCCTCTCCAAAAAAAAAAACCTTTACAATTGACTCTTGAATACCCAAAAGGAAACAAACTCTGAAACTAACAATGGTGTCACTTGTAATTATCTTGTCAAGTGCTCTCTGAATTTTGAAATAGAGGTACAAATCCCTCTTTTTGATTTACAATAAATTATTTTTTGATATGCCTTTAACTAGAAGGCAAAGAAGGAACACTAACATTCATTCATCAACATGATATGAATGTGAACCTTAAATTAAATACTTTTGAAAAGGAAATCAAATACATAGCATAGAGGCTATTTAATCAATCTTTCCGCTTACTGAGAAACAAAAGGGAAATTTGATATTCAATACATGTACAGTGCATAAAACCTTAGGATTCCATGACACATAAGAAAACTTGATGAATGAACAAGATCATATTTCGAGCATGGCTGGAGTAACCACAAAATCATTTCCAACAAGAGAAATGTAAATTCAAACCATAGGATCTAAAATTAGGTTTCTCTTTATTCCAAATATGTAAACAAAACAACCATAGGATCATTTTATCCCTGCATCATAAACAAGTTTGCAAAATAAAATCAATTTCTCCTTCCCTTTCTTTGTTACAAATACTCAAACTCAAAAATGCCTTCCCTATCTTGAGAATGTATAGACATTTCCCTAGCCCTAGAAGAACAAGAAAAAGACCTGTTACCATCCCTTTTCAACCATTAAATAAATTTCGAAAGATATTCAACCACCCCAACTTCTTCTTGCCTAACCCCTTTTCCCATTATAGTGGTAATTAATTCTCTTCAAGAATTAATTATTTCAAACTTTCCAATATACCCTAACTAATGCAAATTACAATAATAATTAATCCTTTTAAAAAGAATTAATTATTTTAACATTCTTTTCCCATCAACTTACCCTTCGAATCAACTCTTTTTATTTTCACCCTCATATTATAATAGTAATTAATTCGTTATAGAATTAATCATATGAGAAAATAGAGTAATGGTTTAATATTTAATGACTTTGCATTTAAAATATTTAATTCATTAAAGAATTAAATAATATAAATTTAAAATAATTTGTAAGTTTTATAGGTTTCTAATCTCTCACGTTGTAGTTAAAAGGGAAAATATTTAGAGTTCCAAAACCCTAGATAACATTGGCTCTTTTTGGAGGCTGCATTCTATTCCATGATGTAGAAAACTCCAAAATCTCTGTCTATCTTTATCTAGTGCCTGTCCATTGGGTCATAGAGTCGTTATTTCCTTTACCATTTGAATGAATACTGCAATATATGTAGCATTTATACCCCAAGCTACTCTCTCTGTATTGGTCACCAGATATGAACCATAAATTATAGGACTGCCACAACCTAGAACACTAGAATCATAGCCATTGGTGATTTCACATTGCTTCTGTAGACATTTTGCTATTCTTTGAATACCAAGCAGATACCAACAACCACCGGCAGCATGAGCAGCAACATAGTATGCAAGCATGTTCAAGGCAAAGCTCGCCCAGAGTGTGTCAAAAACATAACCAATTACATGCTGCATTCTTTGAAGTAGACAGATAGAGTGATACACTTTGGGAAGATACTGGAACAAAAACATAATCAAGAAAATGCTCATAACCATCACGTCTCTTTTCTCTATAAGCACAGGAGCCACTGCCCATAAGACGATAACGAGAGATTCCTTTGAAACATATGCTAACTTCAGCTACAGCCATATATTCCATAGATGCATTACATCACTTATGGATCTCAAAGCTGTGACTGTTATAGCAAACCAACCATCCATGTAGAGACACATATAATTAGCACTGACGGAGAGAGTATAGAAGAATAATGGGTCTATAGCTAACCCCAGTCCTCATATGAGAAGAAAGAAATGATTCCATTTCTGAATAGCTCTTCTCCTTGGGTCTAGAAATTGCCATCCTATGTGCATAATAGGAGTGCTTGCTAAGTTACATGTAACTTGCACAGAGTCACATATCCTCCAGTTCACTATCATGCATTGCAATAGAGTCACAGAGTGCTGCATCCTCTTTGTGGCCTTGAAATGAACAAAGCAACATTGGAACTGATAAGAAAGGGAACTATGAGCATAGTCAACCCATAGACCTCCATTGTAGCAGAGTTCGAGGTGCTGCAATGCGTATTCCAATCGTAACATTTGGTGCAACTGATCCATCCCTGCCGATGCATAGATACCCATACTTCATCCATATGGTGTCCAATGACTCTATGCAGATGCATGCAATTGCAAAGCTCATTAAAAACTATGAACGAAGGGATGTGACACTTATCTACATCCATGATGATTTGGAGGCGGGGTCCATTCCCACTTTAGATGATGCCTTGCGAGATGTCCAATTAAAGATTGTTTACAAAGCTAGATTCTCTCCTCAACAGAATAACTTTGAAATGAGAAGTGTTCTTGAGAATAATCTCATGAAGCTCGAAACAAGAGTCTTCATTCTGATGAGATGCGCAAACTTCTTAACACTCTAGCCTTGGGTGCCTACCAATTTAGTGTTGCCACTTGGTTTTGGGCCTCCACTACCTGTCATCACATTTACTCATTATCTTGCACTTATAAACTGGATTATGGTTCATTTTTTTTTATGGTGACGCCAGAAGAAACTATCAAATATAAGCTTGCGGGTTCTTCCTTCACTTATTCTATTCATGTGCACTGTGGCTATGATAAATTCAAGGTAATCAATCATTCCATTCGTATCTACATCTGCAACATTCATCAATTGTTTGACTTTTGGGTCAGAGATTCTAGACCCCAATCTAGCAAGGCTAGTCTCTAACTCTTCGTATGTGATTGTACCACTGTTATCAGTGTCTATGGTTTTGAACATCTCCTTCCTATGCATGTCTGCAAGATTTATTGCTATATATTCCATGAACTTTGTATTTATCCCACGCGACTTTGATTTTGACCCAATTACCATCTGAGATAAACATATATATTTATCTTATTCAGAACTGCACTCCAGCTGCTACTTAGAATTCAATTCAAATGTCCAAAACTTAAAGGTAGACTACTTTGAAGAATATTATCTACTTGCAGTGCACTCTGATTCTGCAGATTGGCTTCCTTCCTATACATGACTACGAGATTTAATGCTATAGCTATCCACCCAGAACATCTTGAGAATTACATGGAATTCTTCATCATAGTAGTGTTGATAATATATATTTGATGCCTCCACATACTGATGTCAGCAAGGCACATGGATACCCTAACATGTCATGAAGCAATTTGTTTTTCTTTTTTCTTTTTCACTTTATTACTTTAGGGATCCTTTTCTATTTAAAACCGTGGAGCTGTTGGAGATATCCATCATTTTCTTCAATATATATTCATTTTAACTACAGCTTGACCATGTGCCAATGCCATTATAAAATATTACCATTGAGATTAATGTGCAGGCTGCTCATCACAAATTCTTTTCAAGACCTCAACTTCTGAAGATAATGCGAAGAGAAGCTCTGAAACTCACTCATGCACACTCATACTCAAATTGAATTGAATATGAAGCTTGAACTGTGCATCCGAATCTGAGCTTTGAAGCTACATGCTGAGATGTAAAATTGAGCCTTGAATTTAAAGTTGGATAGCTTCAAAACATGGATTGACTCAAGGGAAGGGAAAGATGTAAAGATGATGCAACTTTATTGAAAGGAAACACCACACCAAACAAAAACAAACACAAGCCAAAATTTGTGAAAAGGAAATGGTTATTTACAATGGAGAGGGGAAAACCCTAAAAACTTAGATGACCAATTTTGGATATAATGGAACTAGATTTTTCAAAAGGTAAACTGAAAACAACCAAAGTGTTAGGTTTCTCCCATTAACAATGCAAGGTAGGTGTGGAAAAATGAACACAAATTCAAGAGTATTCTCATGAAGAGCATGAATTTCTTCAGAGTGAAATATGGAACTAGTGTCTTGCACATAATTTTTTACCACTATATTTGAAATTCCAAAAAACTCTTCCATACCTTGATCTTTTGATTGTTGCATTGATTCCTCCAAATGTGCCATTGAGGAGAGAACTACAGAGTGCCGAAAAATAAATTGATCTTTTTTCGCTTCTAAAGATTCATCACAATCAAACCTGAACACTTCTAATTCAGGTTGTGCGTATGGAATTAATTTGAGGATAAAATAATTTCCTTTGACTTCCATCTCATCTTTCTCAATATCTTTGAATGCCTTGGACTGAAAAGACTCTTCATTCATTTTGATGCGATCAAACAAAAACAATTCATAATCAACTTCACTCTTTTCTTGTGTATGTTGATCTTTCATACCCTCTTGAATAACATCATTTGATGAAATATCAATAGCAATCCCAAATATAAAAGAATAAAATTTTGCATTTGAAACATTCTTTGATAAATTTTTATTTGATCTGTCAAACTCTAGGCTTTGCTCAATGGGAGATATATCAAGGCCAATCATTGAGTTAGTTGATTGCGAGGCACATTCATCATCATAATCAACATTTAGATGGTAGGCTCTAGCCATACTATAGGAAGTCCTTTCAATCACAAGAGGAATTAGGTGATCTTCATCATTGAAAACTGTTAGACTTTGATAAATAGGAGGTGCAGATTTCACTACTTTGAGAATGATCTTTTTCTGTTTAGCCTTTTCTTTCAGATAATTCTTTTGTTCACAGAGATAAATTCCTACCTATGTAATTTCTTTACACTTCATTCCACTTAGAATCATGTCATTTTCTAAACTAATAGCTTCCCTTTGTGCATCTTGTAACCTTTGCAATTTTAAACAAAGAAGCAAGAATTTAATTTCTGCTTGCATAACAACAATGAAAACACACAACTAATTATTTTCAGTTGGTTGGTTGGTTAGGGGTATCTTACCAATAGTTCTATTGAATCTATCAATAAAATCTCTCATGACTTCCCCTTTTTCCAACTTGATTTGAAATTAACTAAATAAAAATTTAGCTACATCAAGTGCAGGCATAAACCTTTGAAAAAATTTCACCTCAAGGTCATTCGGGCAAAGAAAATGGTCCAATTTGAGTTCCCCATGGCTGGGCTGCAACCAAAGCCATAACGCCAAAATTCTTTCACCAAAATGAATTAGAGTTGCCAACCTCCATCCTCGAGGATGTAACTTCAGATTTCCAAGAAAAGAAAAGCATTGAAACTTGCTTTCTCTCCCCAATGGAGTCACCAAAAATTGTTAGTAAATAGGTTTGTCTCTCCAAAAAAAACACCTTTACAATTGACTCTTAAATACCCAAAAGGAAACAAACTCTGAAACTAACAATAGAGTCACTTGCAATTATCTTGTCAAGTGCTCTCTAAATTTTGAAATAGAGGTACAACTCCCTCTTTTTGATTTACAATAAATGATTTTCTAATATGCCTTTAACTAGAAGGCAAAGAAGGAACACTAACATTCATTCATCAACATGATATGAATGTGAACCTTAAATTAAATATTTTTGAAAAGGAAATCAAATACATAGCACAGAGGCTATCTAATCAATCTTCCCACTTACAGATAAACAAAAGGGAAATTTGATATTCAGTACATGTACAGTGCATAAAACCTCAGAATTCCATGACACATAAGAAAACTTGATGAATGAACAAGATCATATTTCGAACATGGCTGGAGTAACCACAAGATCATTTCCAACTAGAGAAATGTAAATTCAAACCATAGGATCTAAAATTAGATTTCTCTTTATTCCAAATATGTAAACAAAACAACCATAGGATCATTTTACCCCTACATTATAAACAAGTTTGCAAAATAAAATAAATTTCTCCTTCCCTTTCTTTGTTACAAATACTCGAACTCAAAAATGCCTTCCCTGTCTTGAGAAATGTACAGACATTTCCCCAGTCCTAGAAGAACAAGAAAAAGACCCATTACCATCCCTTTTCAACCATTAAATAAATTTCTAAAGATGGTCAACCACCCCAACTTCTTCTTGCCAAACCCCTTTTCCCATTACAATGGTAATTAATTATCTTAAAGAATTAATTATTTCAAACTTTCCAATATACCCTAACTAATGCAAATTACAATAATAATTAATCCTTTTAAAAAGAATTAATTATTTTAACATTCTTTTCCCATCAACTCACCCTTGGAATTAACTCTTTTTATTTTCACCCTCATATTATAATAGTAATTAATTCGTTATAGAATTAATCATATGAGAAATTAGAGTAATGGTTTAATGTTTAAAGACTTTGCATTTAAAATATTTAATTCATTAAAGAATTAAATAATATGAATGCAAAATAATTTGTAAGTTTAATAGGTTTCTAATCTCTCACATTGTAGTTAAGAGGGGAAATATTTAGGGTTCCAAAACCCTAGATAACACTATGAATGGATACTTTGAGGTCTAGTCTAATTGAAAATTCCTTGACAGATCCCTCCTATAATGATTTTTGGAATTGGATTTTGTTTTCCCCTTCCATGTAGTATTATCATCTAAATTTGTGACATTTTCACCTAACTCTAGGTCCATTATGTCATTGTGGCTACTTTGGATATCTTCATGTACTTGTAAACCATCTTCAAGTTCATCATCATCTAAAATACTAGGCTCACCAACTTCTTCAATATGCCTTGCAGGCTGTGAATCTTGCAACTGTTGTTGATGTTGTGATGACACGCCTTCTTCAATAAACTATGATGATGAAACTTGTTGATGTTCGCCACCAAAGTATGATGATAAGGTTTTCCTTTTTGCATGCCTCTCTTGGCTTTCCCCACATTCAGGGGTCCTACCCTTCTTGTTTGACATCTTCAATCAAATGAAGGCTGCCAAAAAAAGATTGCACTTACTAATGAGGAAGGATGCAAACTACAATATACACTAGTAACTAAAACTAATAATAATTGATTCAATTCTTTGGCCCTACAAATGATGTTTCCTAGCTAGTGCCCAATATATTACTAATTTCTCTTGACTCTACACTCAATAAGAATGAACTAAAAATTGTAGAAATGTGATTAATTAGTAGCATTTACCTCTAACACAACTCTCTTGAGACTTTTTCATTGTTGATTGAATATGAGACTTGAGAGATGAAAATCAAACAAATTATGTAAATTAACGTTGGTTATGAATGCATTTATAAGGCTCCTAAGCTCTATGGGCCTTTCTTTTGTGAATTTAGTGGGAATATTGTATGGGATACAAATATTTGGCGAAGCCTATATAATCATGAAATATCTTATATGATTTTTGAGGTGACTATGGTACATCCAATCATTTGATATGATTAAAAGAGGAATCAAAATAGTTGGGATTTAAAATACAAATTTTGACAAATGACAAGCGAATTGGCTACTTCTTCCAAAATTTATTTATAATATTAAGGGCAAATTAATTGTGTCCAATACAACACACTTGAAAATCGTGACCAAATTGTTAGACTTAAGCCTGTCCTAAACATATAATCCATTGGCAACTGCGCTAGGGTGCGACCCAATAATGTAGAAACAAATTGGTGATTAACTTGGGTGGTAGATCCAATAAGTGGAAAAAATAGGTGACATGGCCAACCCCATATGATCCTTGATATTGCCAAATCCATGTCTGCCTACTAGTGGAATTTGCCAAATGCCAAATATTTGCCACTAATGAAAACTATGAGTATCTCCCCTCTTTACCATTAAGATGTTGTGATAGGGCACACTTATCCTAACAATTCAGGGAAGTTGATGCCTGGTACTTGCAACCTACATAAAATCTAAACATGTACATATGCATATATATCTAAACTAAATAGGTAATGGCAGGGAGTGGTACATTGTGTAGATCTCGATTAGTAGGTGACTATGACTCCTTCAACCACATTAAAAATGTCAAACATAAAGTAAAACATACATTTAGACCATACACATGAAAGTATGGGGTAAGTAACAATTAAAATAATATATAAATCACCCATCTAACTATCATCACAAAATAACTGAAATCACTATGTGAAACATACAAAGCATCATCATTGAAAGAATAACCATAAGCACATGAAATGACCAAGTATCAAGTAGCTCATCAAGTATATAATCTAAGTATGAAATAACATCAATAAATTTAGGTAACCAAGTACCACTAAATCATAACACAACCATAAAAATTGCCCTAAAAGAATTTGACATTTTAACATAAAAAGTAAACTAGGGGGTAGGCACTACATCCACCCCCATAGACTTAGGCTTACTCCTGGAAGCCTATAAAAAAGTAGAGGTATAAATCCCATAATTTAGATGCATTCTACCATGTAGGCAATGACTCATCAGTAGGGTCCTATTGGACCCTTACCTGCTCTATGGTTTTGACCCCTAAGGTTCAAATCCTACTACAAAAGAATGTGCACAAGCTCCAAAGCCAGTTGTCATCCTCCACCTATAATGCACTCCAATCAAGAACATGTAGCACATTAGGGATATACTATCTAAGAATAGAAACATGGAAAAAATCATGTATACAAGCTAAGAAAATGAATACTGATGGAGTATTCTATCCTGTGAGCATTAGCATACTTCTTCTGCCTATTTGATGCTATTGACACATGCTCATAGATGTGCACTACCTGTTGCTCCATATCTCAAAGCATCTCAAGACCCAATAGGATGTGATCCTCTAAACTATCCCAACTCAACAGTGTACGACAAGGATGACCATACAAGGCCTGAAAAGGTGTCATCCCAATAGAACTATGATAACCAATATTTTATGTAAACCCCACTAGATAAAGATAATCCTCCCAAAGAATCTATTGGTCCATAACATACATCCTCAACATATCTTCCAGAACCTAAATCACTCTCTCAGTATGACCATCTTTCTCTGGGTGATATGTTGAGCTGAAGTTCAATTGCGCTCTAAGATCATGCTATAAAGATGTCCAAAATGCAAATATGAATACAAGATCCCTATCTGAAATAATCTTTTGAGGAATACTATGCAATATCACAATGTCACACATGAAGACATTAGCTATTGAAGTCATTGTGTATGGTGACCTCATCAGTGAGAAGTGTGCCACCTTAGTCAATTTGTTAATGATGACCATGACAGCATCATGTCGATGAGAAGTCATAAGTAATCCCATAATGAAGTCCATTGAAATAATACCCCACTTCCATGAAGGAATGAGATTAGGCTATAAAAATCTTGTAGGATGTTGGTGCTCTACCTTAATCCTCTGGCACTCAAGACACCTAGCCACAAAATCAATGATATCATGCTTCATCCCTATCCAAAAGTATAATTTTCATTAGTCTACATACATCTTCTTGGCACCTAGATGTCTTGAGTAAGGTGCACAATGGGCCTCAGATAGGATCAATATATGAACTCATCCAACAATGGTACATAAATCATCCCTATATAATGTAAAAGGCCATCTTACTCTAGGACATTGCCTTAAAATATTCCCTCTAAAGATCTTCCTAAATATATCTCAAGGCTCACCTCCTGATACCAAGTATCTGTAGGAAGTGCCTGAAGTATAAAACTCCTCAAATCCACACTAAGAGTTGTGTGTATGAAAAGTGTCATACTTCTATAAACAATTATTCTTGAGAATACCCATGAAAGAGGGCATCTCAAGAGGTGGCTTATATCTCTCTATCTATGATGTGCAAAGGCTATGAGATGGTGGCTCTCAAATGAACCAAACTATGCAACCCTTTCAAGCTGCACCATATAACTAGAGGTTCAAAGATGGAAGCAAAATGCTAGCATCAAAGAATCTAGAATAAAATACAATGCAAATGCAAGCTATTCTAAATGAAATTTTAGCTAACAAAGAAAATCGAGATAAATCATAAAGTAAACTAAGCTAAAAAAGTATACCATAATGTAAGTAGAATGAGAGTTAAGCTAAAATGAAAAATTGCAAGAATGTTCCAAGTCTCCAAAATCACCAAGAAAACTTGTAGCATAACAATAGCATGAGAGACTAGGATCTTTGAATGAGGAGAGAACCCTCCCTTTTAAATAAAAATGGACAATAGAGATTAAGAGGCAAAGGAGGCATAATCAAGGGAGGAGAATGCATCTTGAATGATCCATGTGCACAAGCATCTCAACCAATCACAATTAATGGTTGACTTTTGAGAGGGTTTGAAATGTGCGAAGGAGAATTAAACTTATTTTAAAAATAGAAGATTCCTCTCACATAGAAAATTGTGCATTCATGTGTAGACAAAAATATTTTTTTGTTTATATTAAAAATAGGAATAATTCTTTATGTGTATGCAACTCAGGATAAGAGATCAGTGGGGAATTTTATTTAATTAAAAGAGGGACATGCTATTTTAATTAAATATGATCTTAGGATAAAGTGGTCAAACTATAGGATAAAATCAAATAAATGGATTTTTGGAGATTTGATCAAGGATAACCATTAGATAAATTATGCAAAATTGCTAGAAAGGGGGTTCATAGTCTTGATGACCACTTTTGGGTGATTACATTTGCCCCTCTTTGACTAATGTGTGATTGGTTTGGGAACACATCACGTCAAAGAATGAAGAAGCCAAGATGATAGAGAGATTTGACTTTGAAGAATGAAGCACAAAGAGATAGCAAATCCTAAATGCACAATCTATTTAGCAACAATTCTAAATATTTAGAGAGAGAAGAGACAATATTAGCACCTGAGACAAGCACTGATATGTTGAGAAAATAAAGGAGATAGATCAAGAGAAAATAGATAGTTGTAGCAGAAAAAAATTTGCAAAAATGATAGAATATTCCTGCCTCCTTAGGATTGAAATCAAAATAAGATAGAGGAGATGCAAAAATAAGCTAGATTTGATGAAATCAAGATAAAGAAAGGTCCACGATGATAGATAAGTGATTAAGACCAAAGAATGACCACCAAACAATGAAGATATGCCCTAGTTTGATTAAGTTTGACCAAGAAAGATAAAGCATAAGAATTAGGTTAAAGAAAGAAGAAAGATGAAATACGACGAAATAGAGATGAATGTGAAGGGTGGAAGAGAGTAGAAATGATGATTTCTCCAACAATATTCAAATATTAAGCCTTAATAGGTCAACAAACTACATAGAAGAAGGAATACATTTTGACTTGCAAGATGAACACGAATTCGGATTTTGATCCTAAAAATGGATCTAGGATGTTTAGATTAGAAAAGATAGGTCAAAAGCATAGATGAGATGGTAAGATAGAAAAGAAGAGAGAAATAGGAAAGAAGAGATAAGATAAGATCGAGAAGAGGTAAGAGAAGGATGAACACAATTAGCTGACAAGTCCATAAAAGATAAAGAAGAGAGCTCTCTGAACATGTAAAATGCAAAGCTAAGCTAGAATGAACCCTAGAATTCAAGCTAGTATGAAAAGGTGCAATTGCAAGGGTTACATAAGTAGGTCCTAGTTTTTGTCATCGAGCCTTATTAGGGACATCGAAAGACCATACAATCATCACTAGCATAAACTATGAGGATATGAATATGATCTATATTGGATAGAATGTGGGAATCAAACCTATGCATCAAAGACATATAGGTTAAGATGACTAACACAGTTGGATTCCTTAAGTTTGGTATAGCAAGATTACACCTGCATCAAGGTATAAGCACCAAGATAACCATTGAGTGTGGTCTTGCAAAAATAGACAAGGATAATATGTTGTAAGTCAAAGTGTCAAGTAGGAAAAGCATAAATGCTCTAAACACCTTAGACTAATAAAGTATACCTACAAGTAGAAAGAAAGTAAACATGCCCCATGCCCCCAGTCTTCTAGTCCCTAACATCCTCAAAATACTATCAGGGAGGGAACACTTAGTGAAAAAATCATCATAAAAAACACACAAAGAAGGTAAAGTTCATCATAGCTCAATGATTTTTACTGTTTAAGTTTATGTATGTGTAAGTCACACGACCATTTCTTCAAGATTTGAATATGATAGTGAGAAATATTGTAGCACCCTAGACTATGGGTAAAGTATCTGAAAAGTGTTGAGAAACACTTGATGTCAAAGGGGGTAGTGTTGAGAAACACTATTTTTTGAGTTGCCAAAGAGACCCTAATGTACAAGAAAACCTCAATAGGCTAAGTATGTGCACCCCTGATATGAAGACAAGAAATAATTCCAAGCTAGGAAATGTGTTGCAGAGTGAATGATTGAGATTGATAAACATAGATGCAAGGGTCTTAAGTAGCGTCCATTTCCAAGTTTTCACCACTCAGTAGATTTTTTCAGGACTTTTTTCAATTTTTTTGTATTTTTTTCAATTTTCAATTTTTTTTGTTGAAACATCAAACACCTATTGCCAATTCTACTAAGATGATCATTTTCCAGGACATTTTATACTTTTTAGGATTTTTTAGACTGATTTAGAGATTACTAGTTCTGAAGCAAGATCACATAAATTGTCCCAATGTGTAGCAAGGTGTAGGACATGATGGAGTAGCAAGCTGGTGGATAAGAAAATATGGATAAAAAAGGAGTATGGAGCAAGTGAATGTGATCCTCAAGGATTGACTCCTCAAGAGTACCCAAGCTAGGAAAAGTGTAAAATAGCCATATGAAGTACTTTTTTGACAAGAAAGGA
Source organism: Cupressus sempervirens (assembly GCA_028749045.1). Classification (NCBI taxonomy): domain Eukaryota; kingdom Viridiplantae; phylum Streptophyta; class Pinopsida; order Cupressales; family Cupressaceae; genus Cupressus; species Cupressus sempervirens. Next base: position 548,533,723 of record CM053785.1, on the reverse strand, counting down.
AAGCCATGAAAGGAGATAACATTTAGGATAAGTAATTAAAGCCAATAAGTGAGATAGCATATAGGTTAAGCAGTGGAAGACAATAAGTGAGATAGCATGAAAGCATGTAATCCAAGCGAGCAGACATGTCAAGAGGCCTAAGAACCATGTTTTTCCTTGTGTGATCAAGACCAAGAGGTGAATTAGATATGATAGTGATAGGATAGAGCAATAATAATGAAGCTTGGATATAAAGGCTATGAGCAAATGAATAAGCACAATAGGGAAGTTGATGGATAAGATAGCCAATATGCAAGGATAACTCAACATTGTCAAGATCAAAAAAGAAGAGGGAATAGATGGATGATGGAAGAATTACACATGACACCTATTTACTAGCTTTTCATCATGGCACTTATCCAAGGTGCCATAAGAAGTGGTTTTCACCATAGGATGAATTTATTTCTCTTTACTTTTACTACCAAGGTACTGCAAGAAGTGGTTTTCACCGAGGCACATTTTTTTTTTCTTTTTTTCTTTTTTATTTTGAAATTTTGAAATTTAAAATTATTTAATTTTTCTTTTTTATTTTTATTTTTAATTTTTAAATTAATTAATTAATTTATTTTTATTTTTATAGAAATAGGTCAAGCTTTTTTTCAAGTTAGATAGATGATGCATTGGGCATCAGTTTATCCTTCCAATCTACATATTTTCTTTTATTTATCTTCCAAAAAATTGATTTAGAAGCTCAAGATCTTTTATTATTTCAATAAAAAATATTATTATATACTTGATATGATAATATCATTTCAATTTCAAACTCACCAATTTCTACTTCACCCCCCCACGGATCGAGACTAAACCTCATTGTTGTACTAAATCATACTCACCGTTGGTTTCTTCCCTATATTATCATTCCAAAGCAATAACTCATTATTGTTATTAGTTTCCAGAACTGAATTCTTTCCATGACTCAACCATTTCTTTCTCCTTTGCAATCACCATCAACGATCAATGGCTATGAGAAATATGAAGGAATAAACATTATAAGTCAAAACACTCATAGGAGATAGAAGGATATACACAAACTCAAAGTACTAATTTCATTATGGTACAAGGGAACCCTAATAAATATTATTAAAATGAAATATCAAGACTCCCTTGAAGCCTTTTAAATCCTTAGGATTAGTTAGGAATGATGGCTATTCATTTTGACCCACTTGTGAGACCTAGTTCCAAGATTGGCACACTATAAGCCCTTGGTCAACTATGGTCAAAGGTGTCGAATAGCCTATAATGTTAGGATATATTAGTCTTTCATTTTTTTTACATGTCATTACCCATGTTGGATCAGTTAAAGCTAAATTTAGTGGTTAGGAGCAAAGTCGCACTAAAATTGCAAAAGTTGCTAAAAAGTTGTCAAGCAACTTTTTGCAAAAGTTGTATTTTGAATCCCCAATGGTCGGATCTATTTCAAATGGTTTTTATAACTTTTGGGAAGGTCTACATAGCCCTTTTAGGTGGGTGGCAGGCATACAATGTGTAATTTTTCCTTGAATCAATAAAATATACTATGTTTTCTGCCAATTCTAATGCTATAATAGGTTGTACAGATGTCCTCTGACATACATACAGAATTATGACATGGTTGGATAGCCTGGTTAATAACCTATCATTTTCACTTGGAATGAGTTTCTATTTTTTTGTAAAACTCAAGATATCCTCAAATTATTGATTACTACTCTAGTTTTGTGTCTATACCTAGGGTTTCATCTATTTTCTCTTATGACTCAGGATTCTACCATGGGAATTTAATGACCTTGGGTGGAATCCAAGTTAGAACAATGTATTATATGATTCTTTTGGTTTTAGGACAAAAGAGGCAGACAAGAGAGAGAAACTTGATGCCCTAGGCATGCAAGATCCATGTGCATACTAGGAATCCGTAGCAAAATCTTCCATAACTTGAGACAAAGATGGTTCCAAGGCCTAGGATTTGATTTATGATTCCTTTGATTACAATGGTGTCTCTTTTTAAAACAAGAGTTTCTTGGGTATTTATAAAACTGCCCATCTACTCGATTACATTTAATACGTAATACAAATGATTAAGTTATTTGACATCTACTAATTACATTTAACATGATTACAAATGTTTAGGGTATTCCAAATAATACATGAATTTTAATTAACTTAACCATTACAATATATTTTCCAATGCTAGACAATTATTTTAATGAGATTCTAAAATGACTTAAATTCAAAGGTAGAGGTGGGGCTCTTGCACCAATAGAGCTCCTATAGGAAAGACAAGTCACAATAAGACAAGCCCATATAAAGGTATGCTCAAAGATGCTGATAGGGTAATAGAAGGGAGATGATAGTAGGAGGAGTATATGGAGGATAAGATTTCATGTCTTGAAATAACCAATCAAGCATGTATAGCAAGTAAGTATATTCTTTAGAGGATTTCATGAGGGTAGTTGAAATATTGGGCAAGATCAAGATTAACACACACCTTGAAAGGTGTTCGAATTATGGAGGAATCATGGATGAAATAGCTTGAGGTTTGCCCTAGGCATGCAAGATCCATGTGCATACTAGGAATCCATAGCAACATCTTCCATAACTTGAGACAAAGATGGTTCCAAGGCCTAGGATTTGATTTATGATTCCTTTGATTACAATGGTGTCTCTTTTTAAAACAAGAGTTTCTTGGGTATTTATAAAACTGCCCATCTACTCGATTACATTTAATATGTAATACAAATGATTAAGTTATTTGACATCTATCGATTACATTTAACATGATTACAAATGTTTAGGGTATTCCAAATAATACATGAATGTTAATTAACTTAACCATTACAATATATTTTCCAATACTAGAAAATTATTTTAATGAGATTCTAAAATGACTTAAATTCAAAGGTAGAGGTGGGGCTCTTGCACCAATAGAGCTCCTATAGGAAAGACAAGTCACAATAAGACAAGCCCATATAAAGGTATGCTCAAAGATGCTGATAGGGTAATGGAAGGGAGATGATAGTAGGAGGAGTATATGGAGGATAAGATTTCATGTCTTGAAATAACCAACCAAGCATGTATAGCAAGTATATTCTTTAGAGGATTTCATGAGGGTAGTTGAAATATTGGGCAAGATCAAGATTAACACACACCTTGAAAGGTGTTCGAATTATGGAGGAATCATGGATGAAATAGCTTGAGGTTTATATGTATGAGGTAGCAGAGAAATTTTGGAAGAAGATGAAGTGGAAGGCTTTGGAAGCTTTTTATGAAAATGTTTCGAAGAAGATGGAGTGGAGGCCTTTGGAGGCTTGAATATTAACTTTGATTTAGTTTCAATATTCAAGTCATTCAAGAGAGACTTGGGAATCCATATATCTTTAGATTTTTCTTTTTCTTTGGATGCTTTAGAGCACATTTCTTCCATTATGGATTTAGGAATCCATATTTTCTTTAATTGAGCTCTTTGGGTACTTAGACCTTTGCAGTCTCTTGAATGTTTTCTTCTTCTTTGCATTCACATGTCAATTAGATGGGACATAGTGATCTTCATTTTTCAATGGATTCTTATGTTTATTCTCGCTTCCAAAAGACTTGGGATTTATGGGTGAATAAGGGTGATATGACTTGTTTAGATAGATATATGGGCGGAAATTCATCAAGGCTGAGTTTCTTTTTTGACCTTGAGGTATTATGGGAGAGCTAGGAGTGGAAAATGTAGGAGATGAAGGAACATAAGGTTCCAATGTAGATTGAAGGTTTGAAGGCTTTAACTTTGATGGATAAGGACCAAGGATAGATTCAGGTGATGCAAAAGGATAGTGAGTAGGGATATTAGCATCTTTAGAGTGAGAAATATGACCAAGGCCATTGATAGACTCATGAGTAGCTTTAATAGGAGCAATTCCTTTGATAGGAGCATTTAAGCTTGAGCAAAATTTTGAAGTGGATATGGAGAAGTAGAACAAGAAGGGATACTTTGATCTTGACAAGTTTCTTTGGATAGCATATGAAGAGGACTTTTCTCATAATTTTCAAGAAGCTCAATGGAAATATTGGAAGTGGTATCTTCATCATACTTAGGAGGTAGATAAGACATAGGATATGGAAAGATGACATCTTGAACGTGATGAAAGAGTGCTTGATCTTGATCTTTCTTGACATTTATATCTTCATCTTTTTGAGATTCCTCTTGAAATGGAGCAACTCCTAAAGACAAGGGAGAATATGAGGTGTGCATGGTAGGATCTTGAAGAGGTAATGAGGGATTAGCTGAAGTGGGCATAGTAAGCATAGCATCACATAAAAGTTGAAGATCTTTAGGCTTAGTAGCATGGAAAATATTTGCAGCCAAGTGAAGATTATCTTGAGTTTCTTTTAGAGGTAGCCCTTGAGGATATGCATAGTTAGTGCAAAAATCATTAGGCCATTTTTTTATGATGGAGTCACATTGGAAAAATTTGAAGTGTTGGGAGGTGCACGAGTGTTGGAAGAAGAAGAGGTATCATGGAGACCGTCACTAGACATAGGTTCCTCAACATGATCTTGCTCAAGAGAAGTATCCTCATCACATGAGTTATTAGAGGTATCAATAATCCCATCATCAATAAGATCTTGGATTTTATGTTTCAGCTCAATGCAATCTAAATTTCTATGCTCATTATTTTGATAATAAGCACAATAGATATCCAAGAATGGGTTTCCATATGAGCTAGACTAAGGCAACATGATGAGATTAGTTCCAAAAATGTTTGCAAAATATCATCATAAGAATATTCCAAGGGAGTAAAAACGCTCTCAAAAGTTTCTCTACAATTGTTTTGTTTTTTTCTCGAGTGAATAACATGCATCCATTTTTTCATCATTGTCTTGGTCAAAGATAGGTCCATCATGAAATCTTGGCATAGGCTCAAAGGAGGTATAACTTGCTTATTTTCTAAAGAGGTCTTTAGATATAGAAGATGAAGACATTTGATTTCTTGGAGTAGAATTTGTAGACCTTGAAGAATATGGCTCATGTGTATGTAAAGGTATTAAGGGAGATTCATTTAAGTATGCAATCTTCTCCTCTATCCTTTTGTCAAGTTTAGACTTCATTTATATCATGCGCTTAGAGAGATGAAGGTAAGAAAGATCATTTTTCTCTTCTAGTCCTTTGTATTGAGCATATAGAACTATAAAATCTTTAGTGGCATGAAGGATATCATGATCATCTAGATTTGGTTGAGGTTTGGTAGCACAAGGCTTGAATTCCATAGTGGTAGTAGATAATCAAGCATGAAGGAGACTAGAGGAAGCTAAGAAGGTGACACAAGATAACTTGATGTCTAAACTAGAGAGGTAGAGTATTCACTTTCAAATATAGTAGAGAAAGATTGAAAGTGACTTGTCAAGAAAGGTGTCCAAGCAACTTATGACACTAGTTACTCAAGTTAAGAGCTAGGCAAGAAGCCAAATAGCCAAATAGATAGAGCAAGTGGTGTGACAAGTGAAAAAATTTCCAAACCCAATAGTGTAGTCAAGAAATCAAGGTAAGCATTTCAACAAAAAGATAACTAGTAAGCAAACATAGACCATGAAGGTAGAAAGACCAAGAGCACTAAGAGCTTTATGTGTGCACAACTTAGGATAAGAGTTGAGCAGGGAATTTTATTTAATTAGAAGGGGCCCACCCCACCCCAATATATTATATATGAACTTAGGATAAAGTGGTAAAACTATAGGATAAAATCAAATAAATTGATTTTTGGAGATTTGATCAAGGATAACCATTAGATAAATTATGCAAAATTTCTAGAAATAGGGCTCATAGACTAGATGTCTCATGTCTCATGCAACTCAAAGTGTCAACTACCACATTCTCCTTCCCCTAAATATAATTCAACTCAAAGTCATACTCACATAAAACTCCATCAAATGCCTATACCTGGCACTCAGATTAGGTTGCATGAATATACACTATAAACTATGATGATCACTATAAAGCTCAATTTGATGCCCTAACAAGAATTTTCTCCATCTCACTAGAGTATGAACAACTATAGCTAGCTTAAGATCATGTGTGGGATAGTTTGACTCATGATCCTTGAGCTTGTGAGAATCATAGGCAATCGCACGTCTATCCTGCATTAGGATCACTCCAATCCCTTCTAGGGAAGCATCAATACATACCATAAAATCACCTATTGGATCAATATTGCTAGAATCAGTGTGCTAGTCAATAGCTCCTTGAGCTTCTGGAATGCTTCCTCACATTTTTCTATCCAAATGAACTTCTTCCCCTTTATTTGGAAGGAAGTGTTGGAGTATGCAACTCTAGAGAATTTCTAAACAAATCTATGGTAATATCTAACCAAACCATAAAGCTACAAATATCACACATGGTAGTGGATGTAGGCCAATCTACCATTGCCTAGATCTTTGTAGGGTCCATTGAGATACCATCTCCTAAAATGACATGTACTAAGTACTATAACTCATACTAAAAGAAGTCACACTTCACTGAATTGGCATATAGTTGATTATCTGTAAGGAACTAAAGGACTAACCGTAGGTGTTCCTCATGCTCTTCTTGAGATTAGGAAAATATCAATATGTCATCCAAGAACATAAGTACAAATGGTCTAGGTAAGATTAGAATACTCCATTCATCTAGCAGATGAATATTGATGGAGCATTCATCAAACCAAAAGGAACCACTGTAAACTCACAATGTCCATAACAAGTGCAGAAGATTGTCTTATGTATATCAACATTCTAAATGCATAGTTGATGGTACTGTGAATTTAGATCTATCTTAGAGAACACCTTAGCTTCCGCGATCTGGTCAAACAAGTCATCTATCCCTAGTAAAGGGTACCTATTCTTAATCATTACCTTATTCAACTGCTTAGAGTTGATGCACAAGTGTAATGATCCATCCTTCTAATTCTCAAAGAGCACTTGTGCTCCCCATGGAGAAACATACGATCTAATACAACCTTTAGACAAAAGGTCCTCTAGCTATAGGAATAATTCACTGAACTCTTGAGGGGTCATCTAATAAGGAGCTCTAGATATGGGCTATGCTCTTGGGATGAGGTTAATGCCAAAATAAATGTCCTAGAATCTCACTGGGAAAAAATCAACATACTCTTGTATGATATGGTGATCTAGGGTCTTCCCTTCAGGATCTTCCTCCTCAAGTTCACTCATAGTAATGGGGAACACCTAACAACCCTTACAAATGCTTCGCTTCAACTGCATAGCAGAGATCATCTGGAGGAATATGGGGCTTTAGATGCCTACAATCTCAGAGTCCTTACCTTGGTCATCCTTACACTGAATAGTCTTCCTCCAGTAGTCAATGCTCACTCTATGTGAGCCTAGCGAGTCCATGCCCAACACTATGTCATACAAACCAAGGAGAATAACTCAAAGGTCTACTGAAGTAATGAATCCTCCTAGGTTCAACTCATACTTATGTGCTAGAGATTCTGTGGGTATCTTAGCTCCTAAAGCTAGTTCCACCTACCAACATATGCCTTTCTTAACAAATATAGAAGTTGATATGAAGAAATCTACAACACCTAAATACAATTATATGGAAAGGGTTGTACCTTTGATTTCTCATGAAGTCTTAACTATGGTACCCTAGTGATTTGCCTAGTGGTGATCTACTGCTACAAACACTCTATGTGATCTCCCAGCATCACCAACTATAGGCTCAACTATTGCTACCCTCAAAACCTGAATACTAAGAAGTACATTGAAGATAGTTGGCTGCAATGTAATGCCCCACCAAGGGATCCAAAGAATTTGTTGGATTGTCTTGCTAGAAAGAATGCTTCTGAGAGGGGGGGGGGGGGGGGGGGTGAATCAGAAGAACTAGCCTTTTAACTATTTCAAATCCTTAATAACATATTTTTAAACATTTATGCATATAAATATTAAGCAATTATAAGAAATCAATATGCATCACCACATAACACTTAAGGTTTGGTAACCCAAAAACCCTCCAGGAATAAGAAGGTAAAACTGGGGTGGGGATGATACCCACAAAATCACTACAGTAATAATGTTTAACCACTTTTGATGGTCTGCCCTGTTAAAGGCCTGCCCTGTCAAAGGCTTTACACTGTATCAACAGTGACCTAGTTAAAGGATTTACAAACACTTTACATGAAGTGTCACCCTGTCAAAGGATTTAGTCACCTAGTTAAACGATCTATAAAATAGCTACTAAGCTAACCTATCATCATAGGATTTTCTCTCTAATACAATGGTTAAAGAGTATTAGGTATGATAAACCTAATGGCTTACAATCCTTTGATTGCTGAATACAAGCACTTGATCTTCTCTTCTGTGATCTTGATCCTCTATGATCTGATTCTCTTCTCTCTGCTATTAGACTTCCTTAAAAAATTTTTCATGCTCTATATCTTTTCTCAATCTGATTTTGTCTTCCTTATAAAGACACTTGAAGACTTAGAGTTAGGTATGGATCTATGATCCATATTTAATCTCTGATTTTTGCTTATTCCTTGCACATCTCTTATTTGTTGCATGCCTTCTCCATTTTTCTTATTGGCTACATTTAGATTGCATAGGAAATATAAATGATTTGATATTATCCCTTAGATCCTTCGAGATTTGTCTTATGTTGGCTATGAAAACGGTTTACATCTGAGTTTGTGAAGTTTCAAACTCATATGCTGATTCTGAGTTACTCGGCACTTACTGCTTCCTGATACTCGACATCTTCTGTAACTCAGCTTCTATACATGCTCCTATCTTGCTCGGCATCCTTTAAGATTCGGCACTTGAATGATGCTCGGTACTTGGGTCATGCTCGACACTTGTACTCACTCGACACATGATCTTCACTCGGCACCTGAAGGCTGCTCTACACCTGAAGGCTGCTCGGCACCTAATGTCTTTTCTAACTCAACTCATGTTGTGGCTCGACATACATGATGTACTCGACTCCAATGTAGAATGTAATTAAGTGTTTTGGCACTCAATTTTCAAAAACCATTATGAGGTTAAAAATCTCCCGCTTTGACATGAGTGACAAAAACACTTAATTGACCTTATGAGTACATGTACTAAACTTACTCGGTATATACAGAGGTTGAAAAACCTTACTCAAAATTGCAAAATGTATATATACCTCAAAATTTGTGTAACTCCCCCTGAGTTGATTGTGCCAATGTCTTGTGCCATTATGCTTAATGTTATCTTTAATATATCTTCAGCATATTATCTCCCTCTTAGACTTATCTCCCCCTTTTTGATACTTATGTCAAAGGATCTTAAATAGTAATGCCATGTTTGGCCAAAAATGTCTTGTTTACCTCAAGGAGTATTTGGAGAGCTGCATCCCAGTTATTTAAGGCAATATCCAATGAATTTTGTTGGATTGCAAGCTCTGCTGCGAGATCAACAAGTCCTTCATGTGTGGAAATATTGGGATCCTTCTTCAGGACTGTTTCTGCATACAATTGCTCCTTGTGCAATACTTCTAAGTGAGGAGTTATGGAGGCTTGAATTTGCATCAACTTTTCTTTGATAGTGGCCTCTTCTACTGATAATGCAGCTAATTTCCTCTGAGTGTGTAATGTATGAGAAAATTGCTTTTCACTCTATGCAGGATCTAAGGGTAGTTGCATGCTAGAGAGTTTTAATTTACTCTCAAGATTCAGAATTTTTTGATTTATTTTGTGTGTGAACCTAGAAAAATCACACAATTTACTGTAAAGGGAGAATATGTTCCCTAATACACTTTTTACATTTTCTAATTTCTTGGCTAGGTCAACCTGTCCCAAAATTATGTTATTAGCTATTTTCTGGTTGACTTTGCCCAAAAACTTCTTTTCTGACCATTCCAATAGTTTTTCATTAGTATTATGGTCTTCATTATTTACTTGATCAACTATATCGGATAATTGCTCAAGTATTGGCCTGTTTTCATTTGGAGGTTGAAGACTAAAAGCATCCATGAATATATCTTTTATTTCATTCATTGCTTGTTTGTATTTGTAATCTCTTCTCATTGCCTCTTGTCTCCTCCTTTTATCCAATGCACTTTGTATTTCATTCATCTTCTCCTCATTGAGAGTGCTTGAATCATAATAGGGTATTTTGATTTCTTCATCAAGCTCAGGAATACCATAATGTATGGTCCTAGCTACCCTTGTAGAACTTGAACTTGCTGTGCTGGCATATAAAATTATCTTTTCAGTACTTTGCTCATGACTAGATTTGGTGGGAGTTGCTATTTTTGGTAATTCTACCAAAGTTTGTATTGCAGACTCCTCTTTATTCTGGGTTTCTTCCTTCTCCTCTTCTTCTTGCTTGTCTTCTTCTTGATGTGTTACTATTGCTGGGGGTGTACTCACTGTCTGAGCTGTTGTCCCTGTGATAACCTCTGTTGTTGCACTTGGCTCTTGATGAGTTTGAGTGCCTAATCTTGGTAGTGACGGAGGTGGTAGAAATGTAAGTCCAGTAGTTTGAGTGATTTGAGGTGGTTGTTGTGATGGCACCTTGACCTCTTTAAGTTTATCTACTAACTTTTGAAGACTATCCACACTGACCAATATGGGATTTGTACATAATTGTGCTTGTAGATTTGTTTGGTCAAGGATCTTGGTAAGATCCGCTGCAGTTAGTGGATTGATGTTTTGACAAGTGGTGTCAACAATATCCTTAATCTTTATGATTTTTGCAGGTGTGGTAGGTGAGTGAGGTGAGCTAGGAGGTGAAGGATGTGTGTCTTGCACACTTTGTTGTTGTTCAGTTCCTTTTTCTTCATCTTTCCTTTCCTCCTCTGTTTCTTTCTTATTTTCCTCTTCTTCAACCTTTTTCTCTTCTTCAGTTTTCTCTTCTCTCCTCTTCCTTCTTTCTTCTGGTTTGGCAAAAGCTTCTTTGTATATTTCTTCAATAACATCTTCAAATGTTTTGTACAAGTTTTTCCATACTCTTGTTGTTCTCTACACAACTTTTTCAATTTTGTTTTGCAGGATGGAGAATGCCCTATATTTGGGTGTAAACCTTTTTATTATGCCTTTTGACTACTTGAGTTACCTGTTCTTTTGTCAAATTAGACAGTAAGTTTTCTAGGGTTGGTTCCCTCATTTCTTTCTCCATCATTAGGTAGAAATGCCATCTGTCTTCTACAATTTTAGACAATTCCTTTGGCAATTGTCCATCTAGTTCAAGAGGTGTATACTTGAACTATGCCATAAATGCATAGACTGATTCTTCTATGCTATTTTGTTCCTCTTTACTGAACTTATTGAAATCAAGCTTTTTAAATTTCATTTAGGTCTCCATTCCTAATCTTCTTACATAATATATCAATTGAAGATTTAGGAGGACTTACCTCTTCAAAATGATCTTCTTCATCAGTATCAGGTTGGGCCACATATCTTTTCCTTTTCTTTGGCTCTTCTTGTGCCTTTGTGTTTTTCTTCTTTGTGGCTTCCTCTTTAGCCTTCTGAGTAGAGGCCCTTGTTGTAGATCTGGTTGTTGGTTTCTTTGGCATTTGCACAACAACTTTCTTTGGTGGGGCCTGAGAAGCAGGAGAGGTCTTTGTTTTCCTTTTAATGACTTTGCCTTTGATAGGTGCTTCCTTGGTTTTTGTTTCCTTGGCATTTTCATCTTTTTCTTGACCTTATTTTTGAGTCAGTTCAGGTGGCTCTTGTTCTGGCTCACCTTCTTCTTCTCCTTCATTGATCTCTTCTTGATCTGCTGCACTTGATTCTTCAACACCAAATTTCTTCTTTATCTGTTTTACCAACTTGTCCTTTTTCTTTACTGCTGAGGCTGTCTTGAGTTCTGTAACAACTCTTGATTTTATAGTGTCATATGTGTCCATTTCCTCTGCAAGTAAAGCTATGATGGCTACAAAAGCTTGGTCAACATTAAGCTCATATCCTAATGGTCTTAACCATCTTGTTCTAGGAAGGACTGCTTGTATGTAGGTGTAATCAATATCAACAAGAAAACATATGTCATTTATATGCTTTTCTACCAGTGAGACTGGTATTCTCATTCTGCTCTTCATTGCATTTTTGAAATCTTCAAAATAGATAGACATTTGATCATCAAAGCTATCTCCCATTTGTGTAATGAAATCATTAATTTGATCAACAATTGTTTTATTTTGACTCCAGTTGACTTTGCCAAATGAAGAGAATTCCTTCATTACATAGAAGAACATGCAAACCAACATTGAACCAAATTTGCACTGTGCTCCCTTGGATTTTCTAATAGCTCCAAGATTTTCATTAATCTGTTGCAACAGGAGTTCTGCAAAATCATAAGTGTGGTCTTTCTTTACAATTTATTATGCCACATCAACTGCTATGAAAGGTACACTATTTAACCTGCTAGATTGGTAGAACTTATGTGATATGATCCTTACAGCAAAATCTAAAAGAGGATCAGTAACGGTATCTATGGTCATTCCTCTGTTGTTCAACTTTGCACCTGCATTTTTCTCAATTGTTTCCTTCTTTTCACTCCTCAATTTTTTTGGCCAATCTAGGGTTGGAAAACCAGTAATCCTATGAACCATTTTCTTAGTAATCTTAACTTGCCCTTGTTCTAACCAAAATGATCCATCATGGATTTTGCTGAGTATAATGCGTATCCACTCATTTTTGAATATGATTGAGAAAATTAGGGCTTTGGTTAAACCCTTCTTTTCTATGATAAAAAAATCATCTTTCAGAATACCATTTTCGCAGAGTTTGTCATAGGATTGAAGATTTCCAAATCTTCTATGGCTCCTATTTTACAGTTGTAGCATTTTCACACATCCTGAACCATAACGACTTTTTCAGGAATGGCAGATAGGGCACCAACAGGATCATTTTTGTATGCAACCTTTCGTATTGGTCTAAACTCAGGTTGCTTAACTTCGTTGCTGACAAGTTGAATTTCATAACTCATTTTCCCTTGTGTCATTTTTGAGCTTGTCGCCATTTGTATCTAAACTAGGGTTTAAAAAAAAATTAAAGAAAAACTTTTCAAACTGTAGAACTCGACACTTGTGGGAAATACCTGAATAGATACTTTGATTGCTTGGGTGTATGTTGATTTTCTGCAAATCACTGGTTGAAAGCTTGAAAATTGCTCAGACGTGCTCAAAATAATCTCTCTTCGTTTGAATGACTTAGGAATGAATTCAATTTTACTTTTAAACAACAGAAGAAACTTTTGCATTTAATGCATTTTAGTACCTACACCTATAACTCGGATTCCAAATGTTCTTCAACTCAGCATCCACTCGGCAGTTATGCTTACTCAACATCTACTAACTTTGCTAATAACTCGACATCCAAAGCAGTTTCACTCAGCATCCAAGGATGACTCGGCATCATTGTTCGAGTTTAGTCTTAGCATCTTATCTTATGCTTAATTCTTCTTTTCAGTGCTTCTTTGTCTTGGGACTGATGTATGATATAACTTTGTATATCAGTCCCATACATCTCTCTTATGTTTAGTTTGATGAAGTGTGATCACTTGACCCGTTAGGTGAAGTGATCCCTTTGCTTGATGTACTGCACTCATCTTTCTTTTTCCAAGTCTTGTTCATTTGTCCTCTTATGACATCAATCTTTTCTTTTCCTTTGTTGGCATCAGTATTTGGTGCTTTGGACCTTGTTGGACAGTTTTTGCTGGTATGACCAGTTTTCAAGCAACTGAAACATGTAGTTTGACTCAACCATCTTTTATAGTTTCCCTTGAAATGTGTTCTTATGCAATTTTGGGGTGTATGTCCATATTCCTGACAATAGTGACAACTGTACCTGGTATTATAATCCCAATGGTAGTGACTTTCATTCCCTTTTGCTGGTTGACATCATGTCCACATGGGCTTTGATCTGCATTCAAATGCCCTATGCCCATATTTATTGTAGTTATGAAAATGTCCATCAAATCTTTGTGTTCTTGGAATTCTGAATCTACAGTATTGTGTCATATGTCCTTGCATTTTGCACTTGTGACAATAACTCTTGCTTTTATGTGTGTTATACTAATTGATTCTTTTACTCCTGCAAATATTAGCAGTATGTCCCCTTTTATTACAGTAATGACAAGTGGGTTTAGAATCCTTATCTTTGTCACTTCTTTACTCAACACTCTTTGATGATTCACCAACCTCAGTGCTGTTGTATCCAAGTCTTGACGTATCATGGGTTGATCTTGGGAATTTCAGCAACTGTTCAAAGTACTTTATGGCTTCGCTTGACTTGTTGAGATTTTTTGCTATCTCCTTTTCTCTGTTTAGTTCATTCTATAATTGTTCATTCTGCATCCTTAGAGTAGAGATCTCAATATCTTTCATATTAAGTTCATGATGAAGGTTCATCATTTGAGCAAGTGTATCCATCTGCATGTTAATTCAACACTCTTTTCTTCCAGTTTGTTTGCAAGATTTCTTTTGTCATCTTCCATCATGAATTTTTCCTCAACTGCTCTTTTCTTTTGTTCAGTGATTTCACATAACATTATGGCTTGTGATTCATGTTCCATCTTGAGAGATCTTATCTCATTTTCTTGATTTTTGTTTTTCTCCATCAGTTCTGCTATTGATGCATCAAATTCTTTAGTATCTCCATTGGCAAACACTTGTGTGGTATCAATCTCCTTGTAGTGTATGTCATTTTCAGCTATGGCTATCTCCTTTCTTCTTTTAAAAGATTTTCTTAATTCCACTCTAGCTTCCTCTACCTTTTGTAGAGCGAGATGCACATCTATCACCTAGTTTCAATGATCTTTCCAAGTTTGAAGACTTCCATCCTTAGATCTTTTCCTCCAAGCTGTTAAGCTTCTCTTTGAGAGAAACTGGGCTCTGATACCAATTGTTGGATTATCTTGCTGGAAAGAATGCTTCTGAGAGGGGGGGGGGGGGGGGGGGGGGGGTGAATCAGAAGAACTAGCCTTTTAACTGTTTCAAATCCTTAATAACATATTTTTAAACATTTATGCATATAAATATTAAGCAATTATAAGAAACCAATATGCATCACCACATAACACTTAAGGTTTGGTAACCTAGAAACCCTCCAGGAATAAGAAGATAAAACTAGGGTGGGGATGATACCCACAAAATCACTGCAGTAATAATGTTTAACCACTTCTGATTGTCTACCCTGTTAAAGGCTTGCCCTATCAAAGGCTTTACACTATATCAATAGTCACCTGGTTAAAGGATTTACAAACACTTTACATGAAGTGTCACCCTGTCAAAGGATTTAGTCACCTAGTTAAAGGATCTATAAAATAGCTGCTAAGCTAACCTATCATCATAGGATTTTCTCTCTAATACAATGGTTAAAGAGTATTAGGTATTGTAAACCTGATGGCTTATAATCCTTCGATTGCTGAATACAGGCACTTGATTTGCTCTTCTGTGATCTTGATCCTCTATGATCTGATTCTCTTCTCTCTGATATTAGACTTCCTAAAAAAAATTTTCATGCTCTATATCTTTTCTCAAACTGATTTTTTCTTCCTTATAAAGACACTCGAAGACTTAGAGTTAGGTATGGATCTACGATCCATATTTAATCTCTAATTTTTTCTTATTCCTTGCACATCTCTTATTTGTTGCATGCCTTCTCTATTTTTCTTATTGGTTGCATGTAGATTGCATAGGAAATATAAATGATTTGATCTTATCCCTTAGATCCTTCGAGATTTGTGTTATGTCAGCTATGAAAACGATTTACATATGAGTTTGTGAAGTTTCAAACTCATATGTTGATTCTGAGTTACTCGACACTTACTGCTTCTTGATGCTCGACATCTTTTGTAACTCGGCTTCTGTACATGCTCCTATCTTGCTCAACATCCTTTAAGATTCGGCACCTGAATGATTCTTGGTACTTGGATCATGCTCGACACCTAATCTTCACTTGGCACCTGAAGGCTGCTCGGCACCTGAAGATTACTCGGCACCTGATGTCTTTTCTGACTCGACTCATGTTGTGGCTCGACATACATGATGTACTCAGCTCCAATGTAGAATGTAATTAAGTGTATTGGCACTCAATTGTCAAAAACCATTATGAGGTTAACATAATTAACCTAAAGTTTCACTAAGTTTGGTAACTTTTTTTTTATATTTTAAATTTTAAAAATCATGAAAGTAAAAACCATTTATAACATATAAATATGATAACGGAAGCAATAACAATACTACAAGTGAAAGTAAACATTGCATACATAATAGGTTACATTCTTTATGGATCCCTTAATGTTGAATTACATCTAAATTAACTAATCATCTAACATCACATCCACATGAAATAATAATGATACATTCAATGTACTTAAACAATATACAAGTGTCCTTTTAGAATTACATTTCAGATTGCTTAATCATCCACTGAACATGTCACAAGGTATCAAAGGCTTAAAAGAATATACATCCGTGTAAATAAAGTACATCATCATCCTAAATCTAATCTATGATGCAACACCATAAATAAAACCATACATCATACATGATACATCATCATAAGAGATAAGCATAAGTAATCAACATAAATATCTAAGTGCACGGTTCCTCCCAACCATAAATAACATCATTAGACCATCATGGGTACTAGCCATCCCTCCGTGCGTAACATCCTAATTCACCGAAGAGATCATTGGTATTATCAAGTAGGAATGCCACTCCTAAATCATACTACATCATATGCAAAAATAAATCTAACATGCAACATAAAGCATAAGATAACATCATCTAACATATGCAAATCATCAATATAAGGATAGGTGTCCACCATCATAATCATGAATGCATCAACCACGATGTCTCAAATGGATCTCAAATGATAAGAGTAATAAAGCACTACCACCCAACTGTGTGGAACCTAAGTAGTCCACTCCCATTGCGCTGAGGAGATAATCTCAAGTCCCAAATAGGTTATCAAAATCACATAGCATAAATACTCTCTAAGTCTAGGTTTCCTTAAAGTATACTAACTCAAAGGTTCCAAATCACAAACCGACATCTAATCCTAGAGGCACACAAAGACATGTAGGAAACCTACTATTCAAGCGGGAAAGTCTCATCGCATGGATCACGCTAGAGTTACCCTGGTAGTCTCCCAATAGACCCTGACCCCCTAGTGATCCCTGAGCAACCACTAGTATCCTCTCATATAGACGAGGCATACTATGGAATGCAAGGTCACAACCAAGAATTCTCTCTACTCCCATCCTAGTCTGTATTAGCACACAAGGCATGAGCGAGAACAAAACAGTTATCTTTTTAGGTTCATTAAGTCAGTATTAGGTGTGTATGTTTTCACTTATTAAGGAAACTTACAATGAGCTACCTTGGTAGCCTCTTAGGGCCCCGACCCCCATTGCAAGCCACTTCTCGTCACTACAAGTAGATAACCTACCCTAAGCTCATGGAATCATAAATCTCAAAATCACAAAAGATAATGCACAATATAAACATCAAATCCCTATGAGCAACTGAAAAACATCATAGATAATCATGACCACAACAGTTCTCTATTGGCAACTGAAGGTATGCTGAATAATCAAAAGTATCCATTGGTTCTCAATGACCAAAATATATCTCAAAATCATACTGATCGAAGACTCCAAAATGGTTGAGCCAAAACAAGTCACAACATGACATCATCAAGATCAGATAACAATTTCAATTTCATCAAATGACTAGAAAGTAACCCAAGTATAATTGATCGATGACTCAAAATGGTAAAGTCAAGTGTCTCATACATATGATTCTCAGCTTCACACAAGAAGATTGGAAAGCAATAATAATCAATAAATACAAACATCTCATAGAGCATACCATCACATAACCATGGTTGGGTTTATAAAGATCAAAATCAAAAGACATCATCATGACATCACAATCATAACCCCCGAGCCTTTGGTAGACATCCTATAATTGGTCAACACTAGTCAACCCAAAACGCAAAACAAGAAGAATAGAGAAAACACAATGCAAGCACATGTTCGAGTTTGCTAAAATTACATAGTTGAATTATGTGTGGATGTCTCAGTTTTCGTTTGCAAATATATATTTCAAATGTATAAGGTTCTTCGTTTATTCTACAAGTCGACCCATTTATCTCTTTGAATTTAAGCATAAAATTATCCCTCTATTATTTTAAACAATTTCCTAAAATAATCAGAAGATAATTATTTACTTATTATTACACTAAATCCCATAAAATCATTGTGTTATTTTGCTAACAACAACGTCACTAGATATAATTTCCTTTAGAAGTGTTCCCCATTATACGAGTAATTAACATAAGAATAATCAGATAAAAAATTTATAATTTCCTTAAACACCTCGAGAACAATTATTTGTCTAAAATAATCTTTGTTGATTTTTAAATATAATAATCGCCAACAATTATACAACTTCATTAGTCAATTTTGCATTTAATTTAAATTAATTATCAATTATTAAATCTCCAAACCTAATCCTTCATTAACTAATATCTCTTTTAATTTAATATTAATTAACATCTATTATCAAATTAATGTTCCACATTTATCTTTATAAAATTATAACAAATATATATATATATATATATATAAAATAACAATATTAATATTAATTGATCGTAACGTTCAATGACATATAATATGTTAAACTTTATATAGTATATAACATTTTATAACAAATTTTATAATATTAATACCAAACTAAAGGCGACTTTAAATAAGTCGCCACCGATCGTCGCTTTATAAATATGACTACGGGCCGAAAGGAAAGGCAGGTACCATGAATCGACGTCTAAATATACATGCACGCCAGAATTTTTAAAAAACCCTCGCTGCCGTTCGAATTTTTGCCACCGACGCTGACATGTGTGGCCTACGGATCGCAGGTACACTGCAGATTGCAGGTACTCTGCGAGTCACAGGTACACTGCGATCGCAGACCTACAGCGTGTGGCGGTCGGGGGTGGGGTATCCCACCTCGCCTTCATATATATATATATATATATAATTTTTTTAAAAAATAACATTTTTAAAATAAACATTTTCAAAGCGATTCAGATTTTATTAAAATGAATTTCTTTCACTGCGATTTAATGAAATATATATATGTATATATATATATACATATATATATATATATATACATATATATATATGTATATATATATATATGTATATATGTATATATATACATATATACATATACATATACATATATACATATACATATATACATATACATATATACATATACATATATATATGTATATGTATATATGTATGTATATATATATACATATATACATATACATATATACATATATATATATGTATATACATATACATATATATATATATATGTATATATATATACTTATATATATGTATATATGTATATGTATATATGTATATATATATACATACATATATACATATATACATATATACATATACATATATACATATACATATATACATATATATATATATATGTATATATATATGTATATATATATATATCTATATCTATATATATATGTATATATATATGTATGTATATATATATATATATATATATATCTATATATATATATGTATGTATATATATATATATATCTATATATATACATATATATATAAATATATCTACATATATATATATATATATATGTATATAAATTTATATATATATATGTATATATATATAGATATATATATATATACCTACATATATATATATATATATATATACATACATACATACATATATATATATATATATATATATATATACACATACATATATATATATATATACATACGTACATTTTTATAATAAACATATGTATATGTATGTACGTAGATTTTATAGATATATGTATATTTTAAAATAAAACATATACATAATTTAAAAAAAAACAAAAAACAAAGAGGGCTTCCAATTAACATTTTTCTTCCTATAATGATCATCCCTCAGATTCGCCTAATTGATCCTTCTAATAGGTTTGACCATAAGCAGTTGAAAACCCTAGCCCCATAATTTCCTCAAATTTACGCATATGAAAATTTCTTAAATAGAATTTAACCACCCATAAAAAAATCATGCAAACAAGATATGCAAAATCCTTAGAAAGCATTCAGAAGACATGAAGAAGACATGAAGTGCGAGAAGCAGAAATTAACATAGGTAAAATCACAAGTGTCTACCTAGATACTGATGCTAATTCACTTCTCCTCAGAAACTACAGAGCAAGCTCCTTCCTTCTCCCACATTCTCGGGTCCTCCAAACACGCTCTCCAAAACGCTCTCCCTAAGCTTCTAGGAGTGCCTGAATATAAAGAATTCTCAGGAAGTACCTAGAATGTCTCTAGAAACAACTAGAAGGTGTTGACAACTAAGCATGAGCTCTTTCCAACCTTCTAGATGAGTCATAAGGTTGTAGACACCATGTGCTTAATTGGTGCACTAACTCCTGTGTTGTTGACATATGTGCAATCAAGAGGTGCGTTTACTCCTAGGCAAGCTTATAACTTTTATTTTAATTTTTTATAAATTTTATTATTATTATTTATTTATTAATTTATTATTATTTTTATTATTTTTAATTTTAATTTTTAATTTCTTTTATTTAATTATTTTCTCAATTAATTTCTATTTAATTAATTATAATCAAAATATCAAAGGTCATGATATTATATTAATTTTAGCAATAGTGTCTGATAGTCTCAAAACAATGCTACTAATCCATCAACATAAAACTAGTCTAACATAGTCCAATAATAGCAACAATGTGTCCAGAAAAATGTAATTGAGGGTAGGCACTACATCCAACCCGCCTTGGATTAGGCTTACTCCTGGAAGCCTATAAGGAAAGTAAAGCTAAGAACTCACTTTGCGGGTCCCATTGGACCCTTTCCCTTTGTAGGAGGCTGTGACTCCACCGAGTACACTCTCTGGGCTCTACCCATGTCACTAACTGTAGGTTCTGAAGCTGTGGGTCCCTGGCCTGAGAACTAAGGTTTCCCCTGAGGGCAGTAATATGACTTGTGTCTGCGTTGTCCACATGAGAAACATTCTCCATTACAACTCCTCTGAACTCTAGGTGCACTAGACTACTGGAAGCTACCCCCACTAGGATAAGACTGAACACTCTGAGATGGCTGATCATACTGGTTGAGCTTGTTGCACTGAGCGTTGTTATAGTTCCTAGTATTGGAACCACTGCCACCACTCTGTGCTAGAGGGTTTGATCCCTTTTGTTGTTGTGTCTACTGAGACTACTGCTGATTACCCCTAGAAGGTGGTTTCCTATTGCCACTTGCTCCCTGACCACCCTTCAACCATGATGCTAAAGGTTCTCCCACAAAACCCCCATGTCCTAGCTTCACACTCTACTCTACAAGGATAGCTCATCATACCACATCCTTGAGGGTTTTTGGCTCAAATACCTTGACACCCCCAATTATACAGTTGTTCAAACCCCTAATAAAGTGCTGTGTCAACTGAGCTAAGTTTTCACTAAATCCTGAAAAGGACATGAGCACGTAGAATTTACCCTCATACTCTGTCACCGTTATAGAATACTGCCTGAGATTATGGAACTCATCTACCCTTTTCTGCTTCCATTCCTTTGGTAGGAATCATTTATGAAAACTCTCTAAGAATAGCTCCCAAGTGACACTGATCCTATCAAAACCCAGCTTCTTTTCCTCAATTGTCCACCAAGTGGCCCCAAAATTCTCCAAGTTGGTAATGGAAAATCTTTCCTTAACATTACTGTCAAAATCTTGCATAGCAAAAATTTTTCCAAGGGCAATATGCCATTGTTCAGCCACATATCCAGAACCTTGCCCGTTAAAGGGCTTGACCTTGGATCTCGAAAGGTCCTTCATCTGAGTAGAAATAATGGATCTCTGTCGATCCTTTTGAGGGCTCCTAGACTTGGGTCTATGCTCTTGTTCTATCTAATGTGCTCTACGCTGTTCATGAGTAGGAGGTAGACGATCAAGAATGGTCTGCATCATCTGTCTCAAGTTAACCTCCTCAAACTCATCTTGGTCCTCTCTACAACTCTCTTCCTGCTACTTACTAGTGTGCTCTCCTCTGCTCTCTTCATGAGAAGATCCCCCACGAGTAGACTCATGGATATTGATAGCTCTGCCATGACCACGACCTCTACCATGGCCTCTAACAGAAGACCTAGTCCCAGATACCATCCTACAATAGTACAAAGTACAATTACAACCAAAAGACACATGCTTGCAATATACTAAGTTCAATTTTAGTTCTACCTATGTTTAGGTTTAAGTATAATTTTCAGGTTTGAAACCTAAGTGTTGAAGTATGAAAAATATGCAAGTAACAGTTCAAGTTTGAAAGAGGTACACATAATAGTTCAAAGTCCTAGTTTGTTCCAAAATACCCAAAGCTCCCAATGTAGAAACTCAGGCTTTGATACCAAATGTAATGCCCTGCCAAGGGATCGAAAGAATTAACTTAGAGTTTCACTAAGTTTGGTAACATTTAAAAATAAAAAATAAAAAATCATGAAAGTAAAAACCATTTATAACATATACATATGATAACGGAGGCAATAACAATAGTACAAGTGAAAGTAAACATAGCACACATAACATGTTACATTTTTTATGGATCCCTTAACGTTGAATTACATCTAAATTAACTAATCATCTAACATCACATTCACATGGAATAATAATGATACATTCAACATACTTAAACAATATACAAGTGTCCTTTTAGAATTACATTTTAGATTGCTCAATCATCCACTGAACATGTCACAGGGTATCAAAGGCTTAAAAGAATATACATCCGTGTAAATAAAGTACATCATCATTCTAAATCTAATCCATGATGCAACAACATAAATAAAACCATACATCATACATGATACATCATCATAAGAGATAACCATAAGTAATCAACATAAATATCTAAGTGCACAATTCCTCCCAACCGTAAATAGCATCATTAGACCATCGTGGGTCCTAGCCATCCCTCCGTGCGTAAAATCCCAATTCATCGAAGAGATCATTGGTATTATCAAGTAAGAATGCCACTCCTAAATCATACTACATCATATGTAGAAATAAATCTAACATGCAACATAAAGCATAAGATAACATCATCAGAACATATGCAAATCATCAATATAAGGACACGTGTCCAACATCATAATCATGAATGCATTAGCCATGATGTCTCAAATAGATCTCAAATGATAAGAGTAATAAAGCACTACCACCCAACCGTGTAGAACCTAAGTGGTCCACTCCAACCGCGTTGAGGAGATAATCTCAAGTCCCAAATAGGTTATCAAAATCACATAGCATAAATACTCTCTAAGTCCAGGATTCCTAAAAGTATACTAACTCAAAGGTTCCAAATCACAAATCAACATCTAATCCCAGAGGCACACAAAGACATGTAGGAAACCTACTATGCAAGAAAAAAAGTGTCATCGCATGAATCATGCTAGAGTTACCTTGGTAGTCTCCCAATAGACCCTGGCCCCCTAGTGATCCCTGTGCAGCCACTAGTATCCTCTCATATAGATGAGGCATACTACAGAATGCAAGGTCACAACCAAGCGTTCTCTCTACTCCCGTCTTAGTCTGTACTAGCACTCAAGGCATGGGCGAGAACAAAACAATTATCTTTTAAGGTTCATTAAGTCAATATTAGGTGTGTATGTTTTCACTTATTAAGAAAACTTACAATGAGTTACCCTGGTAGCCTCTTAGGGCCCCGCCCCCCATTGCAAGCCACTTCCCATCACTATAAGTAGATAACCTACCCTAAGCTCATGGAATCATAAATCTCAAAATCACAAAAGATAATCCACAATATAAACATCAAATCCCCATGAGCAACTGAAAAACATCATAGATAATCATGACCACAACAATTCTCTATTGGCAACTGAAGGTATCCCTAATAATCAAAAGTATCCATTGGTTCTCAATAACCAAAATATATCTCAAAATCATACTGATTGAAGACTCCAAAATGGTTGAGCCAAAACAAGTCACAACATGACATCATCAAGATCAGATAACAATTTCAATTCCATCAAATGACTAGAAAGTAACCCAAGTATAATTGATCGATGACTCAAAATGGTAAAGTCAAGTGTCTCATACATATGATTCTCAGCTTCACACAAGAAGACTGTAAAGCAATAATAATCAATAAATACAAACATCTCATAGTGCATATCATCACATAACCATGGTTGGGTTTATAAAAATTAGAATCAAAAGACATCATCATGACATCACAATCATAACCCCCGAGCCTCTGGTAGACATCCAATAACTGGTCAACACTAGTCAACCCAATACCCAAAAAAAGAAGCATAGAGAAAACACAATGCAAGCACATGTTCGGGTTTGCTAAAATTACATAGTTGAATAATGTGTGGAGGTCTCAGTTTTCATTTGCAAATATATATTTCAAATGTATAAGGTTCTTCATTTATTCTACAAGTCGACCCATTTATCTCTTTAAATTTAAGCATAAAATTATCCCTCTATTATTTTAAACAATTTCCTAAAATAATCGGAAGATAATTATTTACTTATTATTACATTAAATCCCATAAAATCATTGTGTTATTTTGCTAACAACGTCACTAGATATAACTTCCTTTAGAAGTGTTCCCCATTATACGAGTAATTAGCATAAGAATAAT
This sequence comes from Cupressus sempervirens, assembly GCA_028749045.1. Taxonomy (NCBI): domain Eukaryota; kingdom Viridiplantae; phylum Streptophyta; class Pinopsida; order Cupressales; family Cupressaceae; genus Cupressus; species Cupressus sempervirens. The sequence goes on along the minus strand of CM053785.1, from coordinate 548,508,998 downwards.
CAGATAAATAATTTATAATTTCCTTAAACACCTCGAGAACAATTATTTGTCTAAAATAATCTTTGTTGATTTTTAAATATAATAATCGCCAACAATTATACAACTTCATTAGTCAATTTTGCATTTAATTTAAATTAATTATCAATTATTAAATCTCCAAACCTAATCCTTCATTAACTAATATCTCTTTTAATTTAATATTAATTAACATCTATTATCAAATTAATGTTCCACATTTATCTTTACAAAATTATAACAAATATATATTTATATATATATTAACAATATTAATATTAATTGATCATAACGTTCAATAACATATATAATGTTAAACTTTATATAATATATAACATTTTATAACAAACTTTATAATATTAATACCAAACTAAAGGTGAATTTAAATAAGTCACCGTCGGTCGTCGGTTTATAAATATGACTATGGGCTGAAAGGAAAATAACATATATAATGTTAAACTTTATATAATATATAACATTTTATAACAAACTTTATCATATTAATACGAAACTAAAGGCGAATTTAAATAAGTCGCCGTCGATCATCGGTTTATAAATACGACTATGGGCTGAAAGGAAAATAACATATATAATGTTAAACTTTATATAATATATAACATTTTATAACAAACTTTATCATATTAATACCAAACTAAAGGCGAATTTAAATAAGTCGCCGTCGGTCGTCGTTTTATAAATATGACTATGGGCTGAAAGGAAAGGCCGGTACCATGGATTGACACTGGAACATACATGCACGCCAAAATTTAAAAAAAAACCCCCGCGGCCGTTCGAATTTGTGCCGCCGACGTTGACATGTGTGGCTTACGGATTGCAGGTAGACTGCAGATCACAGGTACTCTGCGAGTCGCAGGTACATTGCAATCGCATACCTACAGCGTGTGGCAGCCGGGGGTGGGGTATCCCGCCCTGCCTTCATATATATATAATTTTTTTAAAAATAACATTTTAAAAATAAACGTTTTCAAAGCGATTCAGATTTTATTAAAATGAATTTCTTTCACTGCGATTTAATGAAAAAATAAATAAATAAATAAATAAATAAATAAATATATATATATATATACATATGTATATATGTATATACATATATACATATAGATATATACATATATATATATATATATGTATATATATATACATATATACATATACATATATATGTATATATGTATATATGTATATATACCTATATATACTTATATACATATACATATATATACATATATGTACATATATACATATATACATATATATATGTATATGTATATATGTATATATATGTAGATGTATATATGTATATATATATATATGTAGATGTATATATGTATATATATATATACATATATACATCTACATATATGTATATACATATATATACATATGTACATATATGTATATGTATATGTATATATACATATGTATATATATATATACATATATGTATATGTATATATGTATATATATACTCGCAGACTGTTATTAAGGATTTTCAGCATTTTTATAATAAACATATGTATATGTTACGCAAATTTTATAGATATATGTATATTTTAAAATAAAACATATACATAATTAAAAAAACAAAAAAAACAAAGAGGGCTTCCAATTAACATTTTTCTTCCTATAATGATCATCCCTCAGATTTGACTAATTGATCCTTCTAATAGGTTTGACCATAAGCATCTGAAAACCCTAGCCCCATAATTTCCTCAGATTTATGCATATGAAAATTTCTTACATAGAATTTAACCACCCATAACAAAAGCATGCAAACAAGATATGAAAAATCCTTAGAAAGCATTCAGAAGACACGAAGAAGACAGGAAGTGCGAGAAGCATAAATTAACATAGGTAAAATCACAAGTGTCTACCCAGATACTAATGCCAATTCGATTCTCCTCAGAAACTATAGAGAAAGCTCCTTCCTTCTCCCACGTTCCCGGGTCCTCCAAACACACTCTCCAAAATGCTCTCCCTAAGCTTCTAGGAGTGCTTGAATGTAAAGAATTTCCAGGAAGCACCTAGAATGTCTCTAGAAACAACTAGAAGGTGTTGACAACTAAGCATGAGCTCTTTCCAACCTTTTAGATGAGTCATAAGTTTGTAGACACCATGTGCTTAATTGGTGCACTAACTCCTGTGTTGTTGACATATGTGCAATCAAGAGGTGCGTTTACTCCTAGGCGAGCTTATAACTTTTATTTTAATTTTTTATAACTTTTATTATTATTATTTATTGATTACTTTATTATTATTTTTATTATTTTTAATTTTAATTTTTAATTTCTTTTATTTAATTCTTTTCTCAATTAATTTCTATTTAATTAATTATAATCAAAATATCAAAGTTCATGATATTATATTAATTTTTTCTCCAAATAATTAATTTTATTAATTAAATCTATTTATTTAAGACTTAATTAATAGATAATTCACCATAGATCTCCAAGATAAAATATAAAAATCCATCATAGAACAATTCATACAAAATCAGTCTAAAGGGTTAAAAATCACGAATTATGTCATCTGACACATTCGAAAGGTAAAATATCCAGATACTTGTCCTATCTCTCTAGGACAAATGGTTTAAGGGTTTGGGATTTGGACTTGAGAATTTATCTCCCTTCTCTTATCATTGAGATAGTGCGATAGGGTACGCTCATCCTGGTAATTCAGGGAAGTCGATACTCGGTATCTACAACCTACATAAAAACCACGCATGTATATACAATATATATAATGCTAAGCTAAATAGGCAATGGAAGGAAGTGGTGCATCATGTAGATCCTGAGTAATAGGTGACTATGAATCCCTTCCTTAACCACATCAAAAATGCCATACATAAGAACAAACACACACACCATACACATACAAGTACGGGGTAAGTATCCATATTAAAACACATGTGATAATAAACCATCTAACTAATCATCATCAATAACTGAAAGCAATGTAATAATCATCATGCATACATGAAATGTAGAGTCTAAATAATCTCATCATACATCAATTGAATCCATAACATAGTGTCTGATAGTCTCGAAACAATGCTACTAATCCATCAACATAAAACTAGTCTGATATAGTCTGATAATAATAGCAACAATGTGTCCAGAAAAATGTAATCGAGGGTAGGCACTACATGAAATTTTCCCAAAATATCCACATGAGAAATACCTTGTACCTCTACCATAACCTCTCCATGTTGGAGGTGCACTAGACTACTGATGACTACCACTGCTAGCAAAGGCATGGTTACACTGCGCAAGATGACTATATTGATTGTACATATTGCATTGAGGTTTTGGAAGTTCTAAGAATTGAAACCACCACCACCACTCTATGCTAGAGGATAAGACCCCTTCTGTTGCTATTGTTGTTGCTGAACCTGGTTGCCTTTGGAGTAAAGAGGCTTCCTATTACTACCCATGCCCTTGTTTTGTATGCCCTTGGCCCTTTGCACCCCTAATGAAATGATTATTCAAACCCCAAATGAAATGTTGTAACATTAGTGGTGAACTATCACTTATTCCTACATATGACATGAGCTCATAAAACTTTCTCTCATGCTCCACCATGATCATGGTATATTGTCTCAGATCATGAAACTCATTTGCCCTCTGCTAGTATCACTATTTTGGTAAAAAGTTATCACAAAAGTTTTCAAGAAACAACCCTTGTTGGTCCCTCATCTGTATAACCTTGGCCAACCTCTATCTATCACCATGGGGATCTCTCCAAGGACTACTAGATCTCTATCTCTCATTATTTCCAACATAATGTGATTCCTCCTGATTAACACCCTTCAGAGGAAGTAGGAGCTCAAGAATAATCCTCAATATCTGCCTCAAATTGACCTCTTTTGAATTAGCATGCTGATCTCCATTGTTCTCCTCCCTATTCTCCTCCTAAGTAGAACTCTCATGATCAGTCTTATGCAAGATGATATCTCTGCTTTCTTACAACCTCTACCTCGACCTGATCTATGACCTCTCATAGTCAATCTAGTCCCAAACATCATCCTCCTACAACATCTAAGCAAGAACAACAAAATGCCAATAAAATCAACTGGGGCATATACTATTGTAAAGCATAATCATATGAAACATGTTTGAAAATCAAATAAATATTTATTCCTATTTTTCCTTTTTCTATGTATAAGTATTCAAGTCTGAAGTTCAAGGTGCTCAAGTTTTAATAGACACATATAGTTATTTTAGTTTTGTTTAAGTTAACTAGTTGTCATCTAGTGGCGTTCAATTATACTGAGAGTTCCCAATGTAGAAACTCAGGTTCTAATACCAGATGTAACACCCCGCTAGGGAACCCCAAAGAAATTAACCTATTATGTTACTAAGTTTGCTAAACTTTTTTTTTTGAAAGATTCTAAAAAAAGAGATAACATAGCGGAAGCAATAAGTCACATACATACATAAGCAATGCAATAATAGTTACATCTCTCAAGGGTTCCATGGCATTGAATCACATACATAAGTTTAATTAAGATTAAATCTTATATATAACAAAGTCCACATCATAGGATAACCATAAGCACAAAATCAAATGAAATAATATACAAGTACATAAGATGTCACATGGCCTAACCAAAATGCATAATCATGCTATGTACAAGTCACAGGGTATGAAATGCTAAAAGGATAAACATCATGATAAGATACAACATCTCATAGGATCTCAAAATTAGTATGATAAATCAGAATATGACCATAGAAAATAATCACAAGATCAAAATAATAGAACAACTGCACAAACACATCTAGTAATGATATCCAACTATCAGATCTCAAAGGTATAAGAAACACTACAACCTGACCTCCTGGAACCTAAATGGTCCACTCCACTATGCTGAGGAGATAATCCCAAGTCCCAAATGGATAACAATCTAAAAGTCGTAACAAGAATCTAATTCAAGAAATCATGATAGCAATCTATCTCAAAGGTACCAAGTACACAAATAACATCTTATCCCAAAGGCAACAAAGACATGTAGGAAAACTACTATGTAAGTGGGAAAGTGTTATTGCATGAGCCAACTCTAACCTTACCTAGGTAGCCTCTCTAGGCTCTACCCCCCTAGTGACTCTATAGCGCACCAATATCCTTTCTTACTGACAAGGCATAATAATGTGGCAAGGTTGCAACCAAGCATCCTCTCTACTCCCATCCTAGCTTGTACTAACACTCAAGGCATGTGTGAGGTAATATACTAACTCTTGTTAATTAATTTTAACCCCATTAATGAAATATTATCACTTATTAATACAACTTACAATGGGTTTCCCAAGCAACCTCTTTAGGGCTCCAACCTCTATTGCAAGCCACTTCCCAAAATACATAAAGATAACCTACCCTAAGCTCATACTAGAGAATCTCTTAAAATCACAATGACCACATTAGTCCTATACAAGCAATTAGAAATCACAATAAATACTGATCAATACCTCAAAGGTTAAATCACAAAAATGTGACATTACATATAACATCATAGAACAATACCTCCCAAGCCTCTGGTAAACATACCTGACTAGTCAAAGTACTAGGCCTTCCCAATACCACCTTAAAGGGCATATAATACCAGTGTAATTATTCAACCATTAATTTTTTAGATATAATCTCATAACCAAATCGATTCAGAATAAAGTTTCAAGTTTTCACTTTCAAAATAATCATAGTCGATAAAGATTTCCAAGTTAGATTGATCAAACTAAAAGTCTCATGTTAATATCTTAATCGTCTATGTTCTCCAAATAAATATGTGTTTATGTCAAGCCAATGATAATCTATATGGGAAAATATCTTTCTTCTAAAATCCACCAATAAAACCCATTTATAATTATTTTAAAAGATCCACTATAAAATTTAAATAATCATTATATATAATAAATATTAAATTCCATTTCAAAGATCAAATTTAATATCATTAAACTATTACTTAAAAATTTAATTCAATTTAAACTTAATTAAATTATATATAAATATATTTTTCTTTTTATTAAATTTTTTATTTAAAATTAGTTAAAAAATATTTAATTAATTATATATATTTAAAAAACCATAAATTTACCTTTTGTAAGTTTTTTAAGAGCATGTAGGCTCTAGGCTATTGCAATAGCTTTGCTGACATAACAACAAAGTACTGCTTACGACAATAGAGAGCTCTACTGACACAACAACAAAGTACTACCTATAGTAGCATAGAGCTCTGCTGATACAATAGTAGAGTATTGCCTATGACAACAAAGTCTATCATATAGAGCTTAAAAAGTGTATCGGTAGCTCGCGCCATCGTGGGAGGAGAAGAGAAGGGGTGGTTGGGGGGGGGGGGTAATGGCCCACCTCCCATTAAGTTTATTTTTTAAAAAGTTTATTAAAATTAATTTTATTATATGTAATTTTTTAAAAATAATTTTTGTTTTAAATTTTATTTTTGGTAAAAACCTAGAATATAAAATTTTCCAACAATCCCTTAAAAAAAATCAAAGATAAGTTGGCTTCTCAAACCAAATTGTAAATTTAGTCCATATTAGATTTCAACCAAACCCTAGCCTATAATTTTTGTTTTCTAAATGCAATTCTCCTAATGAGGGTTTCTAATTTGTAGATTTCACATATATTCTCAAATCAAAGATAAATCCATTTCTTTTAAAATAAGGATTTTAGATTCTCCTAGGATTTTAGTGAGACAAAATCATATGAAAACTTCTCAGATCTCATATAATCCATTTCTCATTTTGCAAGCATGAAGAAGACAGAAGAATTCTTGAAGGAATTTTACAAAAGAATTATACAGATTCCTACCTCAGTCTGATGCTAACATACTTCAATGAAGCCTTGTGCCTACCAATTCCCCAACTCCAAAAGCTCACAAAAAATTCTCCTGCCGAAGCTCTAGTTGCTCCTCCCAACCTGTGTGTGGAGAAATGAGCTCTAATATCCTAGCAAATAATTTCTCAACCTAGGGTTTTGGTTTTACAAATGCACAAGAGCCTTTTCTTTTATTATTTTAATTTATTTAATTCTTTGTGCATAGGTTTTGCTTTTTAATTAAAGTTTAGTTTATTAAATTATTTTCACTTTGTTTTTATTAAATAATAAGACGTATTTAGAAAGTATATTTATTAATTTAACTAATAATAATATTTAAAGTTCATTATTAAAATGAAACTTCTAAATTAATTATTATTAAATAAAATAAATATAATTACATGAAATTTGGTCTTATAATTAAATCTTTAAATATATTTCCCCTAATTTAAAAAAAGATTTTTATTTATAATTTTTTTTGTTTAATTAAAGCATTTAATATATCTTTTTTTGATTTAATTAAAACCAAAAATCACAGTAGACCCATAAACTTAATAAGAAAACCCATCTAAAAGATAAAGTACAAATTCAAACTTAAGGGTCAAAATCTTTAATTCACGTCACTTGATGAGTTTGTATGAGTAAATAACTCATATACTTGTTTATATTGTAGGACAATTAGCTTAGGTTTAGGATTTGGATTTGAGAACTATCTCCCCTCTTTACCATTGAGATACTGCAATAGGGCACACTCATCCCTGCAATTAAGGGAAGTTGAAGCGTGGTACCTAAAATTTGCATAAAAGCCAAAATAGTACATATGCATATATATCTAAATTAAACAGACAATGATAGGGAGTGGTACATCATGTAGATCCTGACTAGTAGGTGACTATGACTCCTTCCCTCAACCACATTAGAAATGTCAAACATAAAGTAAAACATATATGTACACCATACACATGCAAGTATGGGGTAAGTAACCTTAAAAATAATATATAAATCGTCCATCTAACTCTCATCATGAAATAAGTAAAATCACTATATGAAACATACAAAGCATCATCATTGAAGAATAACCATGAACACATGAAATAACCGAGTATCAAGTAGCTCATCAAATATATAATCTAAGTAAGAAATAACAACAATCAAATCATGTAACCAAGTACCACTAAATCATAACACATAAGCATAAAAGATGGCCTAAAAGAATTCGGCAATATAACATGAAAAGTAAACTAGGGGTAGGCACTACACATTGACTTCATTATTCTCATCTTGTTTTCATCTTGTTTTTGAATTCTTCAAAATAATTGTCCATTATAGCTACAAAATTTTCTCCCAATTGATTGATAAGGTCACTTATCTATTCAATAGCTAGTCTACTACTGTCCCATGCAACTATGCCGACAAGGGGGAATGAATTCTGTACATAGAAAAATATACAAACAAGTAAGGATCCAAACTTACATGAAGTATTCTTCACCTTCCTTATCGCTCCAAGATTCTCAGATAGTTTTTGTAGTTACAGCTTAGCAAGATCAAATCTATGATCTCTCTTTACAATTTTATATCCTAGGTCCATTGCAATGCAAGGAATACTATTCAATCGACTTGATTGGTAGAATTTTTGTGCAATCATACATACTGCAAGTTCAATAACAAGATCTTCAATCCCATTGATCGACATTCCATGCCTTTTCCATTTAGCCTTTTTCAGTTGTTTAATGATGTTTTTTGTAGCACACCTCATTGTCTTTGGTTTGTCTAAAGTAGGGTAACCTACAACTTGGTGAATGATGACCTTGTTTATCTTGATTGGTCCACCTTCTAACCATATTCTCATATCATGAACTCTACTCAACACAATGTTTTTCCATTAAATCTTGAATATTTTCAAAAAATCTAGAGAATGGGTAAGCCCTTTCTCATCAACAATATTATGTTCATCTCTCAAAACTCCATTGTCACATAGTTTCTCATAAGTTGCTCTTAGTTCATGGTCTACAATTTCTACAACTTTGCACATGTAACACGATTACACATCATGAACCATTAATACTCTTGGTAAAATTGATGATAGGGCTCTAGATCCATCACTAGTCAATGCAATGTTAGGGTACTCCTTGAATTTTGGTAGAGGACACTAATCATTCCTCATAATTTGTGCATTGCTTTCCTTCAACATTTCTTTCATGGATGCATAGATAGATTGCCATTTCAAACCAAAGTTTGAATAAATTTGCTTCAAAAAATTCAAAAATAACTTAATTCAGTACTAAAACTTTACTTATTAAGTTCTTCCAATTTTTCCATCAGCTTGTTGCGATTCTCTTGCTATGTCGTTGATATTACCTTTATCACGTTTGAATATCTTGTGCACTAAAAATCACTTGGTAAAATGAAAATGAGTACCAAAATTTGATATAGACCTTCAATCTTGTCATTTAGGTTTGAAATAAATGTGTTGTACTATGGTAGGTGCATAACAACTATCTTGGTCTTCTTAATGTGTTCACTCTTCTAAATACTCGATCACTAATACTTTGCTTGGTTAATACCATTTCATTTGGTCAATTAATCAGCTTGGTCAATGTAAGCTCTTGGTCTATATTGCAATGCTCGATGAATATAGAAAAAATTATTGATGCTTGATACTTGACAATGTAACTTATTCCATTGCCCAATTCTTCTCTTAGATATGTCCTAATGCATCTTGATTCATGCTAGTATGGACTTTTAACCACATTTCTTATTAGGAACTAATGTATGGTATAACATTTTAGTATACAATCCCTTACATACCTTTTTTCTTAGTTAGATGTAGTGTGATCACTTGATCCATTGGATTGGGTGATTTCAAATTTTCTTGATCCATTACCTCTAGTTTCTACTATATTTTTGCATGTTGTATGCATCTCAATCTTGCCTTCTCCATTATTCTTTTCATTATTTGGTGATGGTGCTCAGGTCCTGCAATTCTTACTAACATGTCCAACCTTGAGACAACTAAAACAAACTAGGTTTCCATTCAACCATTTCTTCTAGTTTCCTTTGAGATGTGTCTTAATGCAATTCTTTGGGATGTGTCCATACCCTCCACAATAGTGAAAATTATATAACGTGTTCTAATCCAAATTGTAAGAGTTACCTTTATTAGGTGCAGGTGTTTTCCTTTTAGGTGTCCAATTGGACTTTGCTTTGGATGTACATTCTTGAGCTATATTGCCATATTTATGACACTTGTAAAAATGTCCTTCAAAATATATGTGGTAGGTGCATCACTTGTCTTTGACCTGCATTCATGTGCTTGGTGTCCATGCTTCTTTCAATTAAAAAAATTCCTAGTAAACATAGGTTTAGGGTTTTGCATACCTTTCTAGCTTCTATAAATGTTTACTGTGTGTCCTACTTTTCCACAATCATAACATGTAGATTTACCTTTGGATTTTTAATTTCTTTTCTCTCCACTCTTTGATGGCTCTCCTTCCTTAGTAGATGAAGAGTGCTTGATATGTCCTAGACTAGAAGTATCACTAGATGACCTTGGTGATCTCATTAGTTCTTCAACATATCTGATAGCTTCACTTGGTTTGTTCATTCTTTCCAGAAGTTTTTTCTCAAATCTCAGCTCATTTCTTAGTTAGTCACTCTTTGATCTTAAATTTGTGATCTTTATGCCCTTTTTGTTCAACTCCTAGTTTGCAAGTAATAACTGATTCATCATATCCAACTAATTTTTTGTTAGCTTCTACACATCAAATAACCTTTCTTCAAGTTTGGTAGCTATTTGTCTTTTATTTTCTTTAGCCATGATTTTGTCTTCTTCACCTTTCTTCTTTTGTTCAGTCACCTCACATAGTCTTAGTGATTGAATTTTGTGTTCTCTTTTGAGTTCTTTGGCTTCTTTACTTATAATGTTTTCCTTCTCCAATATATCTACTACTGCTACATTACTGTCACCAGTATTTCCATTGTTAAGAATTTTTTTAATACCAACTTCCTTATATAGCATGTCATTCCGCTGAATGGCCATATCTTTCCTTTTCTTTAAGGTTCTACACAACTCTTCTTTTTCTCCTTCAAGTTGTTGTAGTATGTTCTAGATTTCAATCATTTTATCCTCAATGATCTTTCCCAATTTGTATTTCTTCATTTCCAAGATCTGTACTCTCAAGCTGTTAGACTTATTTCAAGAGAACTAAGGCTCATTGTTGGAACTCTTATTGGGAAACAAGATATTGAGAGGGGGTGGGGTGAATCAAGATCAATAAAAATTTTCACTATTTAAACAATATATTAGATTAATTGTTCCTAATCGATCTCATATCTTAGATCTCATACCATATAATCATAAACTGTGATGCTAAAATTGAATCTATCTAAGCATAACATCCATGAAAACATAAAACCATAACCGAAAGATTTTGGTAACCCAAAAAAACTTCAAGGTGAAGGTAAATAGGGATAACTTTAGTGGCAGTATTTTCCAAATGTCAAATTTCACTCATCGGGGACCTTGAATTTGGTGAAATTTTTTACACTTTCAAGGTGGCCATGTTGCCCATTCTTTATGAAAATTAGGTCCCATACTTAGGCCAATCACCAATAATGATACATAATTATTTTTAATATGGTGATGAATTTGCCAATGTAATCTAATCTTTCCACACAATAAATTAAATATTCTCACCTACAATTTTTGAGGCATGTCTTATTCAATGGTCACATTCGCCAATCTATGGTAAAAATTTAAAGTTGAATTACATGTAAAGTATATAGACTTGACAAGTGTCTCTATTTTAGGGACTTTCCAAGGAACTTTTTATCCTTCTAATCTTTGGCCCAAAATAGGTTTTACTACGAATAAGTGTCATTATTTTGGAAACTTTCTTAGAAACTTGTTGTTCTTTAACATTTTAGCTCAAAATAGGAATTATACTATTGATTTAGGATCATCTAACGGTTATTAAAGAGGGCTATTGTATTTTGGATTATATAAAATTATGGTTTCTAGGTATTTGTACTTTTGGCCATGATTTTATAAAATAATTAAAGATTCCCCAGGGTTTTACAAAATTTTCATACGATAGAAAAAAATCACCAATAATTTTTTATTTTTCTTATTTTGAAAAAATAAAATTACCAATAGAAATTAATTTTTTGCCCCTAAAATAATGTTGGATTAACCATAATTTTATACATTTTTCCAAAGGGAGGTTTCTTAAAGTTATCTTTGAAGCTAAAATTGGGGTGGGGATGAAACCCACAAATCTTTATTGCTACAACAAAGTTTTCTTGTTAGGGTTACAATTTAATCACTTTTGATGATCTACGCTATGAGGGGTCTGCTCGGTTAAAATATTTACAAGATTGTTAGGTCTCACCTTGATCAAAGAATTTTACACACAATTAAGTAAGGACTCTATTAGAAGATTTAAATAAGGTTTGTTAAAACCACTTTGTTAAGAGATTTGGCCCTGATTCACCTGTTATAATGTCTTAGTATCCAATCCTTTAGTTTTCTCTAAAAGTTGTTTACATATCTCCTTTCTTCAATTTCTCAGACTGATCTCCTTATCTGATATGCTCTGTTCTGTCCTTCACTGCTAGGTTTCTCTGTCTGATCTTCTTATCTGACTTAGCCTTCCTTACACTACTCTAAGCTTGTTCACTCCTTGACACTTTCATCTTGCTTCCATTCGCATCATCCATATGATTTTATTGTTAGAAACCCTCTTAAATAGATAGTCTTGGAAAGTTCAAGATCTTAATCAATGGTTAATCTACTTTTCTTGGGATTAATATCATTTGAAAAAATGTGTAATCTTCTCCTTAACTATCTCTACAATCTTTAAATGTCACATAGAAGTTGGCTAAAATGATTTACATGAGTTATTTGTGCCATTAAAAACACATATGCCAAAATAGGTTTACTCGGCAATTAAATATTCTAATGCTTGACCATAACTAAATTTTATGCTAACACTCAACTTCTATAGGCTTGACATATATTGACTCACTTGGCATAAGTAAACTTTACATCACTTGGTCTTCATTGTTTTACTCAATATGTATGCTAAGTCAATCTCTACTAGAGTGCTTGACAACCTTTGACTTGCTCGAAATATATTGAAATACAAACAAGTCCTTTGTAATTCAACCTTCTCTTGATGGCTTGACTGCAATGATGACCAACCAATGCTACTAGAGAATGATAAAGCATTGGACACTAATAAGCAACTAGGCTTAGAGATAAACACTTTAAGCATTAGAGACTTGAACTATTTTAACCAAGTTTGGCCAGAGATAGAGTGCAATCTTCATTTCCTTCTTCACTGGCATGGAATTTGATAAAAATATGAGGTTAGGGTTTTAGACTTCTCCACTCACTGATATTAGTAACATTAGTAGATTAACTCTTATTTTACCAAATCTCAATAAGTCAACTAGAAGGAAGAGAAAAAAATCATAATTATCTAGAATAGGTGACGTGGAAAGTGACAAAGATTTGGAAGTAGATTTAAATGTGGTCTTCAATTATGATTTTTCCTTTCTTGTTTATGAAATCTTGTAAATTATTGTAAAGTATTAAGTTTAGCCTTGTCGTTATCTTTCTAAGTGAGAGTTTATTTCTCTCAGTCTTCATCTTGTTTTTGTATATGAGTTCTCTTATAGTTGGTTTCCCTCATGTTTTTTGTTTAGTCTCTTAGCATCTTTTACGGGTTAGGTTTTTTATACCAGGGGCTTCCCCTTTTTTACTTGCTTCTATAAATAGGACATGGGTATAAACTCTCTTACTCTACAATTGAATCAGTAGGGAAATATTGTATATTAAATCAATATTTATAATAGATTTTTTAAATCTATTTGAATGTATAGATTATATTTCAAAATAAGTGATTTGTAGATTTTTTCAATTATTTATGTTTCATCAAAATTCACCATCAATTTGAGTTTGTATTTTATTGAATAGGGTTAAAATCTTCACTTAGAAATAGAATTCATTGTTTTGATCAAATTTCTATAAATATGGTTCATAATTAATATGTATGATATAAATTAAACAAAATATGAAGCTTTTATATGAGATATAAGATTAAAAGAAGCATACTGATTAAGGTTTAAATCAAAATCACATTAACAAACAAAGTCTATTTAAATAATTTCTAGATTATGAAATATATGTATAGCATTCAAACTCTGAGAATATCAATTTCCTTAAAAGAGTATTAGTTTCCCTGATATGCATAAATAAGTATCACCAAATAAAAAATAAGATTCATATATTTAATCTTTTAAATTTAGAATTGGCATTCTCAAATAGGTAAAGTTACGATAATATAATTTCCAATGTATCAAAGGTTAAATTGATGAATTGATTGTTAAAATATATCTATATGCTATAGTTATTTAGATTTAAATGTCTATTAGTAAACATGTTTGAGAATGGTCATGGCCTATATTTAGTTAGGTTCATATATTGATTTGTACTAGTAATAGACTTGTTAGGATAAGATAATATCTTCTTAACTTATAGTTCTCTAGATATATAAGCTTAAGCAAAATCTCCTAAATTTGGTTTAATCACAAACTCATGTGAGAATTAATGATCAGAATTATGTTGGATTTACAAGTGGGAAGAGAGTAAACTTCTTGGGGGGGGGGGGGTGGGGTGTGGTGAATAAGGAGTTTAGACTTGGATCTATTAAACTTTCACCATTCATCCATCACATGCATTAATAAATTGAAACAACATGTAAAACATATGCATAAATCATGTAAACATGTAATTAAACACACACATAACACTAGATATGATTACCCAGAAACCCTCCAAGTGAGAAGGTAAAATTGGGGTGGGGATGACACTCATAAATCTTCACTACTACAGCAATAAAGTGTATCCAATTAAGGTTACAATGGTTTGACCATGAATCATGGTCTACCCTATTAAAGGCTTACAAAGACTTTTAAGTCCCACCTTGTTAGAAGATTTCAACACCCTGTTAGAAGTGTGCCTGGTTAGAGGATTTCAACTTACAATTAAGCACCCTGTTAAAGGATTTCATACAGCCTATTAGGACTACTCTGTTAAGAGATTTAACTGAAATCACTTGTCAAAATGTCTCAAAATAGATCTTGTAGTTGGTACTTGCTTGCCTAAAAATAGATCACCTCTATCCAATCTATGATTGATCCTTCACGATCAACGTGCCAATGCTATATCCTTCTCTATCCTTTGTTCTTCACTTAATTGATTCTGCAATTCATTCTTACTAGTAAGTCACCTTGAATGCTCTACAAACTGTCTTGTTCGCTCTTCCAATTTGATCACTCACCACTTGTGCATTGTTCTCATCATCGTTAAAAATTTAGGGCTTCATCCTCCTTAAGAAGACTTTGGTGGCTTAGGGTTAGGTATGAATCTACGACAAAGATTCATTCATTTTGCTACTTAAACCTTCCCATTTTCTGATTGGCTACATACAATTGCATAGGGAATCTGCATACAGGTTCATCCTTATCTCTAAAAGATTGAAATCTATCCTTAGGTCAGCTCAAAAATAGTTTACATAGTTGTTTGTTCCATTAAAAACAAATATGTCCAAACTGTCTCACTCAACATATGAAGTGTCTGATGCTCGGCGTACATTGTATTTTTGCTTCTGACATGACATCTGAACTGCTTGGCATCCACTATTTACTAAGCACTTAAATTCACTCAGCATGGTCTATTTGCTTAGCACTTGAGTTACTTGGCATATGAGTGACTCGAAATTCATTGCAACTCAACATGGTCTAATATTTGCAAGTTGCGCTCAACATGTATTACTAGTTTGGCATGAATTGAGTAAATGGTTTAAGTGTGTTGACACTCACTTGTCAAAAGCAATATGAGATCAACAATCTCCCCCTTTGACATGAATGTCAAAAACACTTAAATATACAATGTTCTACTTAACTTCTCAAGCATAACATATCCATGGCTTGTCTTATATACATAAGACTTCAAAAAATTTCAAAATTTTGCAATAACCTATATACCTCAAAATTCATAACTCCCCCTAAGTTAATGTGTCTGTTTTGTAATCTGTGCTTCTCTTTGACTTCAATGCACTGTATCTAATATTCTTTCATCTGATATGCTCTGTCATAGCTGATATCTGATATTTGTTTACTGATTTTTCTTTCCAAAAATGAATCTCAAAATATCTCAAAAAAAGAATGTATATCACCCCAATAATATAACTTTATTACTATGCTCCTCCTTTCTTTATTCTCTATTTTATTCTCTGCTCCCTCTTTCTTTATTCTCTTCTTCTTGCTTTAGCTCTCCCCATGGTTTATCTCTCTAAATGCCTGTTGTTATTTATTCTCCCCCTTTTCTTTATCTCTCCCCCTTTTTGACACTAATGTCAAATGAGCTATACATGTATAGTGTGTTTGTCCAAAATTAATTTATTGACCTCCATTATAATTTTAAGAGTTGCATCCTAGTTGTCACATGCAACATCCAATGACTTGATTTGGATAGCAAGCTTGGTAACAAGGTGTACTAGACCATCTAGAGTAGAAAGATTGGGGTCTTTCTTTAGTAGGGTTTATGTATAACCTAGTTCCTTGAGCAATATTTCCAAGTAGGGGGTGAGGGACACCTGAATAGATGTCAATTTGGCTCTTATATTAGCCTCTTTTGCTGTTAACACAACTAATTGACTTTTTGTTTGAAGTAATGTATAAAATTGCTTCTTACTTTGAGTAGGGTTTAGAGGTAGCCTTGTACTTGATATGTTTAGATATCTCTCCAAGCTCAGGATATGATGTCTAGTCTCTTGGGTGAAGAGTGTAGGGTCACACAATTTGGTATACAATAAGAACATATTCTCAAGTACCTTCTTCACATTGTCAACTTTTTTTGCCAATGCAACTTGAGTAAGTGCTATATCACCAGATATCTTTTCATTTACCTTGCTTTGAAATTTCTTTTCAGACCACTCTAAAAGTTTAGCATTAGTATCAGTGTCTTCATTGTTGACCTTTTCGACTATATCTAATAGTTTTTCTAGTAGTGGCTTGGTCTCTTTAGGAGTTGTTAGGCTAAATTCATGCAAAAAGATGTCTTTAATGTCTTGAAGTGCTCATCTTTGCCCATGTTCTCTCCTAAGCATTTCTTGATGCTTTTTCTTCTCTAAAGCTTGTTGTAAAATGCTTATTTGATCTAGTGTCATTGTATCCAAATCAAACTTAGGAATAATAATCTCTTCATCAAGAGTGATATCTCCATAGTGAGTTACCTTTTTAGCTTTTGAAGAGCTTGAGCCTGGCAAAGAGCTTGAGCCTGACACTGAGCCCATGTTCTCTCCTAAGCATTTCTTGATGCTTTTTCTTCTCTAAATCTTGTTGCAAAATGCTTATTTGATCCAATGTCATTGTATCCAAATCAAACTTAGTAATAATAATCTCTTCATCAAGAGTGATATCTCCATAGTGAGTTACCTTTTTAGCTTTTGAAGAGCTTGAGCTTGGCACTGAGCTTGAGTTACCAATGCTTGGATGACTTCTTACTCCTTTACCTTAGGTGTTTGCTCACCCTCTTTAGATTTTCTCTTATCCATCACAATGACATGAACAACACCTTATCCTTGTGCTTCAGGTACAGAAGAATCTATCTATCCTGCTTCCTACTATCCAGTAGTACTATCTTTTTCTTCTTCTTCAATCTTCCTCTATTCCACTGTATCAACATTAAAAAATGTATCAACCTTGGTAGATGTAACTAATTTTTTTTGGGTCAAAGGTTGTACTTGAGTAACTAAAGGGATGGTAGAAGGTGGTTCTTGTGGATTCATCTTGTCCCTTGTGGCATTAGTTATTGCCTTTTGGAGCTCATCTATACTAACCGAAATTGGATTATCACATAGCTTAGAATGTAGTGTTGATTGGTCTAGTATCTTCTTTAGGTCTTTTTTAGTCAAGGGATTTATGTTATGAGCTAAAAGATTAGAGACATATTTTACAATCATGGTTTTAGTAGTCTTGACTGTGTCATGTGGGGGACTGACACTAGACACTTGTGTGTCCTGCACAAGTTCATCTTGTTGTTGTTTAGCTATAGCCTTGTCATCAGTTTGCTTTTCAGTTTCCTTCCCACTATATCATCTTCCTTATCATCCTCTTCTTTGTCATCATCATAATTGTCATCCTCTTTGTCATCAAGTTTACCTTCAGAGGAATTAGCTTCTCCTTGCTTAATAGTGGTCAACCCATAGATAAGTTTCCATATTTGGGTAGATTTCTTGACCATATCTTCAATCTTGTTTTGAAGTACATTGAAGCCTCTATACTTAGGTGTAAACCTAACTCTATATTTCTTAGTAGCCTTATCAATCTACCCTTTTGTTCATTTTGGCATTACTTGGGCTAAAGTGGTTTCCCCTATTTGTTTTTCTAAATTTAAACAATAATGCCATTTTTTCTCAACAAAGCCATATAGTTTCTTTGGTACTGAGTTGGAAAATTCTAATGGTGTAGTCTTAAATTTAGAGATCATTTCATATAGGACTTATTCCACTAGATCCTATTCTTCTTTCTCAAGTTTCTCAAAATCAATATGCTTTAATCCAGACAAATCTGCATTATTCTTGACATTTTCACACAAATTTTCAATATTAGAAAGTGGTTTGTGACTTACCACTTTGAATTGGCTTGTGTCATCTGATTCAGTCCTTTCTTCATTTGAATCTGACTGCAAAACATATTTTTTTCTTTGCTTTTTTTAGACTTGGCTTCCTTACTCTATTTGTTTGGATTTCTCCTTGGCCTTCTATGTTGTGGCATGTGTGCTGGCTCTAGTGGTAGGTGCACTTGGCTTGGCTTGGCTAGGTTTAGCAATTTTCTTTATCTTAGCCACTGGCTATGTTTTAGCCTTTCTCTTCTTTGGTTTGTCATGTGTGGGTGCTTCCTTAGTTTCTTCTTCCTTGACACCTTCTATTTCCTCCTCTTTATCCTCTCCCATGCCTTGAGTTAATGCAAGAGGTCCTTGTGTTTGTTCTTGTTCTTCTTCTTCATCCTCTTCATCTTCTTCCTCTTCTTCCTCACCTGCACCTTCACCAAATTTTTCCTTTAGCTTCTTTACTAGCTTATCTTTCTTCTTAAGTGTAGAGGTAGTTTTCAACTCCATTTCAACCTTTGATTTCATCACATCATAATTGCCAAAGGTTTTAGTAGTCTTATCAATTTCCTCTGCTAGGAGTGCAGTTATTGCTGCTAATACTTCATCAACATTAATCTCATACCCAAGTGGTCTTAACCATTTGACCCTTGGTGTGGAAGCCTGTACAAAGGTGTAATCAAAATCAACCAGAAAACATATATCATTGCAATGTTTCTCAACCAATGAAATGGGTATCCTCATTCTTTGCTTCATTGACTTCTTAAAATCTTCAAAATAACTTGTCATTAATGATTCAAAATTTTCTCCTATCTTTTCAATAAATTCATTGATTTGCACTGCAATTGACCTGTTTGTTTTCCATCTTACTATACTAAGGGAGGGAACTGTATTTTGTTCATAGAAAAATATACAAACAAGTATTGCACCAAATTTATACTGAGCACTCTTAGTTTTTTTGATTTCTCCAAGATTTCCATCAATTGTTGGAGTTGAAGCTCAGCCAAATCATAAGTATGATCTTTCTTCACAATCTTGTAGCCAACATCCACTACAATACAGGGTACACTATTTAGTTTTCTAGATTGATAGAATTTGTGAGAGATTACCCTAACAACAAAGTTTAACAATTGATTAGTAATAATATCTAGTGTCATGCCTCTTTTCTTCTATTTTTCCCCTGTATTTTTCTCTATCACTTCCTTGAAATCACTTCTTAGAGTCTTGTGCTAATCTAAGGTTGGGTAGCCAGTAACCCTATGAATTATCCTCTTGGTGATCTTAATTGGTCAACCCTCTAGCCATAAGGATCCATCATGTATTCAACTCAACACAATTCTAATCCATTTAGTTTTGAATACACTGGGAAAATCTAGGGCACACGTCAAACCCTTCTTCTCAATGATTTTATATTATTCCTTTAGATTACCATTTTCACTTAATCTATCATATGCTTCTCTTATTTCTAAGTCCCTAATTCTACCAATTTTGCAATTATAACATCTCCTTACATCTTGTACCATTATGACATTTGGCGAGATCATTGACAAGGTGCCAGAAGGATCTTGTTTGTATGCTATGTCAGGGATGGCCTTGAATATAGGTAGTTTTACCTCATTATTGACAAGCTAAACATTTGAAACCTCTTTCCTTTCTACATTCTTTGAACTAGATGTCATTTGTTAAACTAGGGTTTATGCAAATTAAAATTGCATAGCTCAGCTTGTGATAAAAACCTTGTAAAATCTGGAGAATTGGTGTAAGATCACTATTAAATTCTTTGCAAATGCTGTGAACAAGTTTTTGAATCACCTTTTTCTTTACTTGCTCTTTGCTTCAATTTAAAATGATGAATAATGAGTGAAAAATGGTCATATACCCTTCAAAACCCTTGCATTTAATGCTTAGTGCTTGTACAACTATAAACTCAACATTAACTCAATTTTAGAATCACTGGGTATCCATTAGTATTACCATTACTATGCAGCTACTACAAACACAACATCAACTAGATAGTCTAGCAGTTTGACATCTACTAGCATTCCATTCGGCATACACTGGAGACATTTCATGCTCGACAACAACATGAAAAGTTTAAAGATTTAACTTTAATTTACAACAACATCTTGCATCTTCTTTCATGCTAATGTAGTCTTTTCAGTACTATCTCCTTTTGGAACTAATGTATGATGTTGCACTTGAATATCAATCCCACATACCTCTTAATTGTTCAATTTGATGAGGTGTGATCACTTGACCCATTGGGTGAGGTGATCCCTTCTACATTTGATGTGCTACAAGCATCTTTATTTTTCCATGTCTTGTTCATCTCATCTCTAGTGTGTTCAATATTTGTCTTGCCTTTGCCTTTATCAAATTCACAACTTGTGCCTTTGACCTAGTTGGACAATGCTTACTAATGTGACCAATCTTCAAATAGCTAAAACATGTAGTTTGACTCAACCATCTTTTGTAATTACCACTAAAGTGTGTTCTAATAGAATTCTGAGGAATATGTCCATATTCTTGATAGTAGTGACAACTATATCTTGTATTATAATCTCAGTTATAAGAATTCCCATAGCTTGTTACCTTTGCTAGCTTGTTTGATGACCACATGGATTTGGATTTGCATTCAAAGGCTCTATGCCCATACTTCTGATAGTTGTAGCAATATCCTTCAAATCTTTGTTTTTGCATGGTCCTAGTTCTGCATTCATGTGCTTGATAACCTTATTTGTTGCACTTATGACAATGAGTCATGTTCTTAGGCTTGACATTTTGATTTGCATTGTTGCTCCTGCACACATTAGTAGTATGTCCTTTCTTTCCACAATTATGACAAATAGGTTTCAAGTTCTTACCTTTGATGTTTCTTTCTTTAGCAATTTTGGACGATTCTCCTTCTTTAGTGTTTGTGTAGCCCAATCCTAATGTATCTTTGTTGGATCTAGGGGATCTCAGTAATTTCTCAAAGTTTTTGATGGCTTCATTTGGCTTGTTGAAACTTTCAACAAATTCCTTTTCTCTTTTTAGGTCATTTTGCAATTGTTCATTATGAAACTTCAATGTGGTTATCTCAATGTCCTTGACATTCAATTCATAGTTGACATTCATCATTTAACTTAGAGTATCCAATTGCATGTTGGAGATCATGGTTAGCTCTATTAACTTTTCTTCCTATCTGTTTGCCAGAATCATTTTGTCTTCTTCAATCATGGCTTTGTCTTCCATGGCTTTCTTCTTTTGTTTAGTCACCTCACATAGTTGTATAGCTTGTGATTCTTGCTCCAACTTGAGATTTCTGATTTCCTCAGCTTGGATTCTATTCCTTTCATTAGATCTACAACTACTGCATCAAATTCACTGGAGTTACCATCTGCAAATAGCTTAGTGGTGTCTATCTCTTTTTATAGTGTATCATTCTCTACAATAACAATCTCTTTTCTTCTCTTCAAGAATTTTTTTAGTTCCTCTCTTGCCTCATTTAGTTGATGTAGTATGAGATGTATTTCAATCTCCTAGTTCTCAATAGTCTTTCCTAGCTTGTAGACTTCCATTTCAAGATTTTTCCTCTAAACTACAAAGATTCTCTTTCAGAGAACTAGGGTCTGATACTAATTGTTGGATTTACAAGTGGTAAGAGAGTAAACTTTTTTTTTTTTTTGGGGGGGGGGGGGGGGGGTGTGGTGTGAATCAGGAGTTTAAACTTGGATAAAATTTCACCATTCGTCCATCACATGCATTAATAAACTAAAACAACATGCAAAACATATGCATCAATCATTTAAATATGTATTCAAACACACACACAACACCAAATATGATTACCCATAAAACCTTCAAGTGAGAAGGTAAAATTGGGGTGGGGATGAAACCCACAAATATTCACTACTACAACAATAAAGTGTATCCAATTAAGGTTACAATGGTATGGCCATGAATCATGGTCTACCCTGTTAAAGGCTTATAAAAACTTTTAAGTCCCACCTTGTTAGAGGATTTCAACACCCTATTAGAAGTGTTCCTGGTTAGAGGTCTTCAACTTATAATTAAGCACCCTATTAAAGGATTTCATATAGCATATTAGGACTATTATGTTAAGAGATTTAACTGAAATCACCTATCAAAATGTCTCAGCATAGATCCTATGGTTAGCACTTTCTTGCCTGATAATAGATCACCTCTATCCAATCTTTGAATAATCCTTCACGATCTGATGTGTCAATGTTGTATCCTTCTTTATCCTCTACTCTTTAGTTAACTAATTCTACAATTCATTCTTACTACTAAGTCACTTTAAATGCTCTACAAACTGTCTTGTTTACTCTTCCAATTTGATCATTCACCCCTTGTGCTTTATTCTCATCATTGTTAAAAATTTAGGGCTTTGTCCTCCTTAAGAAGGATTTGGTGGCTTAGGTTTAGATATGAATCTATAGCTAAGATTCATCCATTTTTCTGCTTAAACCTTCCCATTTTCTGATTGGCTGCATGCAATTGCATAGGGAATCTACATACAGATTTGTCCTTATCTCCAAAAGATTGAAATCTATCCTTAAGTCAGCTCAAAAATGGTTTACATAGTTGTTTGTGCCATTACAAAAAAATATTTCTGAACTATCTCACTCGACATATGAAGTCTTTGATGCTTGGCATACATTGTATTTCTACTTCTGACTTGGCACCTGAACTGCTCGGCATCTACTATTTACTCAGCACTGAAATTCACTCGGCATGGTCTATCTGCTACGCAGTTGAGTTACTTAGCACATGAGTTACTTAGCACATGAGTGACTTGGCACATGAGTGATTCAACACTCATTGCAACTCGACATGCTCTAATATTTGCATGTTGTACTTAGGATGTAATGCTAGTTTGACATGAACTGAGTAAATGGTTTAAGTGTGTTGACACTCACTTGTCAAAACCAATCTAAGATCAAAAAATTAAATAGGAACATATATAAAATTAATGATCTATGTATTATTCATATTAAAATAAAATATAAGAATTTTAACCAATAAAAAACATAAGTATAATTAACATAAGTGTATTCTTTAGAAACTACTTAGATATTTTAGCAATAATTTAGCATTGAGGAGCCTTTCAAAAGATTATTCCTTTGAGTGATAATTGTCCTTTAATTTCATTATCAAGGTGAGGTATTCATTTAGGTTTTATTTTCTCTAATTGAGTAAGGTAATGATAATTGTATCAAGATCAAAGGATCTATTAGCTTGACGCAATTCTTTCTAATTATATAATACAGTCTAATGGGCAAGATCTTTTTAGATTAAATAGGTTAAGCACAATTTTTAGAATTAGTTTACATGATGGGTGTCCTCTAATATTTGTTTTATCTTGTATATGATAATAGTATTTCATTACATCTAAATTTTTCTTTCCTATCCAAGTTTGTCTTTCTTTTTCTTTACTGAGCTTTCCTCTTTTTTCTCATTCCCCTTTTTTTCTTGTCCTCTTGCTTTTGTTCTTTTTTTAAAAAATCTCTTTCTCTTCCTTCCTCAAGTATGTGTCCTTGATAATATACTACCATGATTATTAGGATATATAATCAAGGATTCTTTGGGTCCTTTTGTTTGTCTTTCCTTTTTCCTTTTTGAGTAGTTTGGTCTTGCTCTAGCTTTTCTCTTTTTCCATCTTGTTCTTGTCTCCCTCTGGTATTTTTGTCCTCTTTTTTTCTTTTCTTTTGCTGGTTTATCTTCATATCTTTGTGTCTCTTTTGTTTCCTTTTCCTTCCTTGGGTGTAGCTAGTTGATATCTCTTCTTTTGGCTCTCTACTTTGTCTCCTAGTATATTCCTTTTCTATGGATAGATTGAATCTTCTTGAAGTAGGAAGGTCTCCCCTTATTTTGTTATATCCTTAGAATAGATAGTTTCCAATGATATATTAACTATGGGGATGCATCCTTCCTCTAGAATCATGATGTTTAAATCATTTACAATGTTTGTTCTCATTCTTAGTTGTGCTAAGTAAAGATGGTATTGTTTTGATTAATTAAAAATAGGTTTTGATAGGACTCAAAACCTTTTACAAAGAGAAAAGAAAAAAGGCATTAAAAGTCCCAAAAAAAACTATATACTAGCACCTAGAGTAGGAACATCCAGAACCAAAAAACCCTCAAAAAAAGGAAATCAATAGAGACAACAAAAAACCAAAGAAAGAAAAAAAAAAATAACTAGAAAGTCTTCAACAGGTCCACTGCCTGATTAGGTAGAATGTTCATTTTAATTGTAGAAGCCCTTAGCTGAGAAAACTCTTTATCTTCCATAGCCTCAGATTTATTTGAATTTTCCCTAGTGCATTTACTAGGTCCTTGATCAACCCTCAACTCCTTATTTCCCTAGTCTTTTCTCCCCTATTCCAACTTCTCCAAAAGAATCTTAATATTTTCAAAAGTGGCCTTTAAAATTGAACAACTCCATTCAAAAATCTTTTTCAGTGTGTTCTCAATACTCATGACTCTGCTACCTAACTTATCAACCCTATTCTATAGATTTTTCACCATTTTGTCTGTGTTTTTGACTGTCTCCTCCAGGGGTGGAACACTTTCATCATATTTGTGACATCTTTATTAGATTATGAAATTGTATCAAGAGCATCCCATATCTTCTTTTTACTGTCACAATCCTTGATGTCATCAAACTTAGAATAAATTTGGATAGATACAATCTCCAACATTATCTGATTGTGTTCTTTCTTCTTTTTCAAATCATCAATAGTTAGGGCTACAATAGGGTCAAAATGCTCAGTGGTGATGGTAGACTGTGCATGGTCTCTAAGACCTCCTAGGTGTAGCTTCATCAGACTTTTCCATGCAAGGAAGCTCTCCTTGTTAAGCTTTGGTACCTCTCTTTTGGACATATTGATCTTTTGCTTCTAGTACCTTCAAACTAGTCCTCTTAAGCACTATGGCTCTGATATCAATTGTTGGAATTCTTTAGAACAATTGAGAGGGGGGGTGAATCAATTATCCAAGGTCCAAATGTACAAATAAAACTTTTCAATGCTTAGTAGACCCATATCCATAAAACCTTATCATGCATGCATCCATTAGATCATGCAATACTTAAACTTTGTAGGTTACTGTCCTAGGTCAAAACAACTTTGTAGAAATGTAAACATGAAACAACATAAGAACATTCACACAATTTGACACATGGATTTTATGTGGAAACCCAATTTGGGAAAACCACCAGTAACATGCTACTAATTCTCACTCTTCTAAAGTGATGCCCTATGAAAGGCCAACCTTGTTAAAGGTTACTATACACACTATTAAGTGGCCTGGTTAAAGGATTTCAATCACCTTATTAGGAGTGAACCTTGTTAGAGAACTTTAGACCATTCCATTAGAATGTCAACCAGTTAAAGGATTTACAAATGACTATTAAGTCAACCTTAATCCAAAGGATTTACCCTAGACTAATAAAATGATTAGAAAGTAATAGTAAGGCTTGATCTAATAATAAATTACAACTCACTTGTAGATTACAAATCTCTATTTCAGTCCTCCATTCTGCTTGGTTTTTATACACTTTAGCTCTGACAACTTGTTCACCCTTCAAGAATTCATACTCTTAAGCCTTCTTGCTTTGTATGCCAACTGCAGTCACTTCTGTTTGGCAACTAAATGAAGTAATACCCTAGACTCCTTGTCTTTCTTAGGTTCTCGCACATGACAACCTTTGCTTCTATCTAGCTAGCTCTATAAATAGAGAATTAAGATCTTTTTCCACTTAACCACAATCATCCATTTTAGGGTTAGGTAGGATACAATGAATCTACCCACTTTTCCATTTAGTTCCTCTAGAAAATTTTTCTACAATCTTACTTGAATTCACCTCAAAATGGGTTAAGTTTAATTATGTGCCACCAAATCATCATAGTTATCTTCCACACACTTCACACAATTCAAGAAAACAAAATAGTCAGCTTAGATTTGTCAAATCTTCAATTTAACATTGTTTGTTATGACTTGACAAATATACCATTCTGTCACTTGGCCAACACTAGTTCACTCAAAAAAAACTAAAGTTTAATGATGTCGACACCAACTAAAATTTACTCAACATATACTAACAATCACTCGGCTTGCACTATTTTTCATCTTTTTTCAGCACCTCTAATTTTTTTACTCAGCTTCCATTGATTTTTGCTCAGCTTGCATTGACTACTCAGCAGGGCTTGGTAGTCACTTTTCTTACTTGATCTTCTTCTAGTCTTAATTTGAGTAATCTTTCATTTTAGACTTTAAGTAGATAAACAATACACTATAGTATCAATTTCTTACTTGGTCTTAGTGCTTCTTTTACATATGAAATAACTCAACCTTTCTCTAGGTGCTATTGTTATCTCCTCTTCTCAAATTCTCTTCATCAATCAACTAAATGATAGCTTTCAAACCATAAAAGCAATTGTCTCACCAAAAGGTAGTAGGTTTGACATAATTGACAAAATAATGATTGTTCCATTACATGTTCTTCTCTTCAAAACAATCTTATATCAAAATCTTCTTCTTACCCTTTATGTCCATAGCCCCCATATAGGATAGAGCATCTGCATCCAATTTCCCCCCCTTACCCTTCTTACCTTTTTCTCCACAATCTCCTCATTAGTACCCAGATCAATATCATAATCTACCTCATCATTCTTCCTTTTCCTTGTCTTAAAGGACAAGCCTTAGTGGGTAGAAATCTTCCTCTTATTCTTCAGTGATTAATATTACTCATCTATCTCATCCTCATAGACATCTTCAAATTCACTCCCTCCAGTGTCATAACTCGCATGAGTCTTCCTGCTCATACGAGGCTTTTCCACTTTCTTCATTTTCAAAAAATTCATGATTGAATCCATTATACCTTCATGATAAGCATGGTCCCCATCTAGGTGATTTTGTAAACTTAGAATAGTGCTATCCAGATATTGCATAAGGTAAAAAGGGAAATTAATCCTAAACCCATGTCAAAAATGGTCCACCAGCATGAAATGATGATCATAAATTTTGGAATAGTGCCCATTTATTAAATTATGTTTACTCCCTTCTTAAGATTTCCCTTTATACGCTTGTGTTTCCATTTAATGATTAATTAGTAATTATTAAATTTCATTTGTCTTAGGGTTTCCCTTTTAGGTTTTTGATCTCCTTGATAAGGATTGATCAGTTTTAAATTTATGCATTTAGTTTTGACAAGTAAATACAATGTTCTTGTTTATTGAGAAAACCATTCTCTCTCTCTACCTTTCTTACTTCCTTGTAATAGGTTATTTGCATGTAGGATATCTAAGGATCTGCAAATTTTTTTATCATAAAATCCTGTATGGTATCAGAGCCTTGTCTACGACTGTCTGTTCTTGTTTGAAGCAAAAGAAGGGTGAGGGTTTGATAGAATAGATGTAGTATTTTTTGGGCATTTTCTATGAAAATAAGGGAGTTTCTTATTTTTGTAAAAGTTTGAGGCAAAATAGACCTAACAATTGGATTCAAAAGGTATCAAAACCCTTCTTTTCATATAAAATTTGTCAATTTTGGACAACATTGACTGGGGAGGCAAAAAAAATTGCATAATAGGGCTGTACAGCCTCTACACGCACTCCAAAGTAGAGAAAAATTTAAAAATAATAAAAATATGTAAACCTTGGTCTTTCATCGATGGTGGTTTAAAATTGCTGCACCAATTATCGAAACTGCTAGTGGTCAGGGTAAGTCATCGCGATCACTACAGGTGGTTAGCCTTAGCCACAGCACTCACTGACCCTATGCCTGTGGTCATATGGAGGGTTGAGGGGCTTAACCTTTAGCCCTTGTTCAATTTTTTAAAGGGTTTGCATTTTTTCTTTCTTTACAGAGGCCTTGGTGTCTTTTCGCTCTAACTTGAGCATACAAGGGTATTTTTTCAATCCGAAAGAAGCATTGAAAATATGATTCAGAGACAAAGATGATGGTGTAGGTATTTTTTAGAATTTTTCTAGTTTGGTACCTTTTTTTCTTGAAGTTAGATAATATCTTCTATCTTTTGGGGGCTGTAACTTGCTCTTTATAGCTCTATTTTTTAATCCAAAAGAAGCACCAGAAATCTCTTCTCAAGACCTATCTAGATTCTCTATTATTTTCATCAGTGAACCAAATTTTTTTCAAAAAATAATCCAACACCTTCTAAAACAATGGCCAAGACCTCTTCTTGTCTAGAACTTTTGACCCCTCATAACTATCACACATGGAAGTCCTTGATGATATGGCTTCTTTGGTCAAAAGGGTTTTGGTATTGTTTAGATACAATGTAGGTAGTTTTATAGAGATCTTTTGAGGTTATGTAGTACATGAACAAGATGGATGAGGCAATGGAGTTGATTTCTTTATAGGTATCCAATAGTATATAGTTTCATCTTGATGGGTGCAATACGCCTCTAGCTATGTAGACTAAACTTGATAGATTGTTTGGTACAATAAATGAGTTTCAGACACTTTAGATTAAGATAGAGCTTAAAAAGGGAAATTAATCCTAAACCCATGCCGAAAATGCTCCACCAGCATGAAATGATGGCCATAAATTTTGGAATAGTGCCCATTTATTAAATTATGTTTACTCCCTTCTTAAGATTTCCCTTTATGCACTTGCATTTCCATTTAATAACTAATTAGTAATTATTAAATTTCATTTACATCTTAGGGTTTCCCTTTTAGGTTTTTGATATCCTTAATAAGGATTGATCGGTTTTAAATTTATGCATTTAGTTTTGACAAGTAAATACAATCTTCTTGTTTATTGAGCAAACCCTTCTCTCTCTACCTTTCTTACTTCTTTGTAATAGGTTATTTGCATGTAGGATATCTAGGGATCTGTAGATTTTTTCATTGTCAAATCCTGCATGGTATTAGAGCCTTGTCTACGACTGCCTGTTCTTGTTTGAAGCAAAAGAAGAGTGAGGGTTTGATAGAATAGATCTAGTATTTTTTGGGCATTTTCTATGAAAATAAGAGGTTTTCTTATTTTTGTAGAACTTTGAGGCCAAAAAAACCTCACAGTTGGATTTAGAAGGCATCAAAACCCTTCTTTTCATATAGAATTTATCAATTTTGGAAAACGTTGACTGGGGAGGCAAAACAAATTGCATATCAAGGTTGTACAACCTCTATACACACTCAAAGTAGAGAAAAATTTAAAAATAATAAAAAATATGTAAACATTGGCTTTTTCACCAATGGTGATTTAAAATTGCTACACTGATTACTGAAATTGCTAGTGGTCAGGGTAAGTCATCACGGTCACTGCAGGCAGTTAGCCTTAGCTGTAGCAGTCGTTGACCCCGTGCCACCGCAGTGACGCTGTCATGCCGCCATCCTGTTGCCACTACCAATGCTCCTTTTAGCCTTCACCACCTAGCCTATGGTCATATGGAGGGTTAGGGGGCTTTACCTTTGGCCCTTGTTCATTTTTAAAAAGGGTTTGCATTTTTTCTTTCTTTACGGAGGCCTTGGTGGTCTTTTCGCTCTAACTTGAGCATACGAGGGTATTTTTTCAATTTGAAAGAAGCATTGGAAAGATGATTCAAAGAAAAAGATGATGGTGTAGGTATTTTAAAGAATTTTTCTAGTTTGGTACCTTTTTTTCTTGAATTTAGATGATATCTTCTATTTTCTGGGGGGCGTAGCTTGCTCCTTCTAGCTTTGTTTTTAAATCCAAAAGAAGCACCAAAAATCTCTTCTCAAGACCTATCTAGATTCTCTATTATTTTCATCAGTGAACCAAAAAAATTTCAAAAAACAATCCAACACCTAAAACAATGGCTGAGACCTCTTCTTATCTAGAACTTTTGACCCCTCATAACTATCACACATGGAAGTCCCTGATGACATGGCTTCTCTGGTCAAAAGGGTTGTGGTATTTTTTAGATAAAATGTAGACAATTTTATAGAGATCTTTTGAGGTGATTTAGTACAGGAACAAGATGGATGAGGCAAAGGAGTTGATTTCTTTATAGGTATCCAATAGTGTATAGTTTCATCTTGATGGGTGCAATACCCCTCTAGCTATGTGGACCAAGCTTGATGGCTTGTTTGGTATAATAAATGAGTTTTGGACACTTCAGATTAAGGCAAAGCTTACCTCTCTTGTATTGGATTCTTTTCCATCCATTGAGGACTTCTTGATGAAGTTCAAACAATATAAATATTTATTGTAGGGTTTTGGGTAAACCAATAATGACACTAAGTGCATTTATCTAATTCTTTCTAAGCTTTGTGGAAACTTCTAGATTTTTTCTTCTACCTTCTATTCCACCAAAGATGCGTTGGGTAATAGATTTACCATGCCATCCTTTGAGGTCTATTGTGATCATTTGACTTGAGAGCAAGCTAAATTCTCTCAGTTGGATTCTCTCACAAGAACATAGACTTATGCATTGGTAGCTCAGTCATTTTTTGGAATGAAGGAGAAGAAACAAAAGTCACATCCTATAGAGTCTTAGATTGATTCTGTCCCTCACATCACGTTAGGCCCACATCCTCCTAAGGGAGATAAACTAAAGCCAGAACGACCGAAGTGTGCTTATTGTAATAAGCCCAAGCATGATGAGTCATGTTTCTATGAGAAGAAATTAGATGACTATGTCAAAAAGGTTTTAGATTTGACAACTCTCCTTCATAAGGAAAAAATTGATATTCCTTCTACTTCTCACAGATCTTCATCATCATCATCATTCAGTTAGATGGTAAACATATAGGAAAGGGTCATGCACTATGTGCAACTACTACTCCACCCTCTTCTAAATGGTTACTGGATTCATGTGCTTCACACCATATGAAATCTTCTTAGGATTTTTTCTCTTCTTTTGAGGCTTCTCCTACTCCTCACATTTTGATGGGAAACAACACTACTATGACTATATGTGGGAAAGGTTAATTTGGTATTGATGTACTTTTTGTTATATCTTTATTGTCTAACCTTCTCTCTATTTATTAGATTACACATAGTGGGACAGGGAAGACAATTAAGTTTACACAAGATTTAGTGCACATCAGAGATAGTGAGATAGACAATATTATTGCTACATGGATTGTTGATCACTCTTCCTACCTACACACTTTCTCTCATTTTGGTCCACATTCTCCACTATCAGAGACTCACTCTTCTTTTTTATGAGAGACTACTAAGGTGAACTTAGGTCACTTGAAGTGTGTTGTTCTTAAGACCAATGTTGTGACTTCTACACCTCCACCTCCTATTCAGATTCTATCCAATGCATAAGATTACTCTTCAGCATTGCCTACCATTGTAGCTCCAATCATCAAGGCACCTACTGAAGTTGTTGAGGATATATCAAAGGATACACATCTCCTCTCACATGATATATTTGACACACCTATTATCCCACCTCCATTAGATATTCCATTTCTCATGCATTCTCCTTTGAACATTAGTTAGGACTTCTAGCTTCACCTTGTATTTAGGGGTTTCACCCTCCTTGTCCACTACTTTTGTTTTTTTTTATTTTTTATATTGGAGCCATATTGGTATGTTCATCAACACAAGAGTTCTCCCATTCTAGGGGGGCGGGGGCTATGGAGTCTCAAGCTTCTATCATGGGGGCTTTCATTGTACTTACGGTCTTAAGAGAGTCTCTTGAGATATTTCATTTGTGTATCCTTTTCTATCTCTTTTTGGAGTAGGGTTTTTCCCATGTGTTTTTCCTTATTTCTCTATTTCATAGATATTTGGTTGTGATTGAGTACCTCATTAGGCTTTGTTGTTGAGACCCGAGTTTTCTTTCAGCATTGCATTGTAGTTTCCTTGCTTTTTTTGCATTGTTTGTAGCTGTAATGTTGCTCATGCTAGGGGAGGCGTTAGAGTTAAAGGTTAATTTAATTTAATTTATTAAATTTCCTTTACTCCCTTCTTAAGATTTCCCTTTATGCACTTACATTTCCATTTAATAATTATTTAGTAATAATTAAATGCCATTTACCTCTTAGGGTTTCCCTTTTAGGTTTTCAATCTCCTTCATAAGGATTGATCGGTTGTAAATTTATGCATTATGTTTTTCACAAGTAAATACAATCTTCTTGTTTATTGAGCAAAGCCTTCTCTCTCTTTACCTTTCTTACTTCCTTGTAATAGGTTATTTGCATGCAGGATATCTAGGGATCTATGGATTTGTTCATCATCAAATCCTACATGTACTTGGTATCCTCTTATAGATAAATCATAGATGTCTTCACATTAGGTATTAAAGAGATTTAAACTTTTCTCAAATATAGTTTACAAAGGAGAGTTAACATTTACAATAAATTGAAATTAAACCATTATCTATTTTCTCATTGAAATTTTACCGTAAAGGGTTGGAATTATTCATTATTACAATCTTCTTATATCTTTAAAATAGACAAGTAGTAAATATTTATCACTTAAAGTTTAGAAATTGGGATTCTCCTAAAATGGTTTGGAATTTTACATTTCAATTCATATTATATTATAAATATCTTTATTTATTTGAAATGTATAACCTTCAAGTATTTTATACTTTGATGATAATACTAATTTTAGATCTTAGTCAAAGTTGTGTAAGTTTTTAGATCATACCGAAAGGAATTTGATGTTGCCATGAAGACAAGAAGGACAAACACCCTTATTCAAAAGAAAAAAATTAATCAGTTAATCAAGCTAAAGGAAACTCAATTAAGTTTAAAGATAAATTGTCTGAAAAAGCTAGATGATTTTTTTAAAAATAAATTTCAATGTACTATTAATTGGTCGTAGGCCTTTTACTAATAAGAAAAAAATTCCAAAGATAACACATGTTGTAAAAAATAAATGACATTAATATAGTGAAAACAATGAGCTATTACAAGTTTATATGTAACTGAAATAAATGAGATCTTAAAAGTTTATATATATTTGAATGAGAAACAATGATGGAATGTGAGGGCAGAAATGATGCAATGATGCAACGATCAACAATTGGATTATCTTTTCTTCCACATTTTTCATACAAGCATATCAGAGCAATTATAACTCATACATATAACATAGTAATTCTATCCATTATTCTCTTATTAATATTTTTTTTCAAAATCCATTCCACACACATTCCACAAAAATGGTGTTGCATTAGACCGCATTTGTTTGAGGCATTTTGTCAGACAATTTACATGCCTTGATTATGGTTCAACATTCTACTATAGATTTTCCAATGATACTATCTAATTGACATTTTCCTTGCATTAATCTTTATCCATTTGACAAAATCGTTTGATAGAGTGGATACCTCATTCTAGAGCTCTCCTTTTAGTAGAGGCAACAAGGACACTGGGCAAACATACTAGATTTAGGCTTTGATTCTGCCAATTGCATTTTCTTGAAAGTTTGTGAACCCTTTTTAATGAATTTCTTTAATGTATATTCTAAACTCACGAGTCTAGGTTTCTTTAGGTCATCCTCTCAAATAGTTCAACTTGTAGTGTGCTATCCATTCTTCTACATTATACATGTACAAGTTGGACATTCATGCAAGTAAATAAACATAAAATAAGAACATGCATCAACACATAATACAAGTGATTTTGGTGACCTAGAAACCCTCCAGGAATAAGAAGGTAAAGCTAGGGTGGGAATGACACCCACAAAAATTTACTCTAGCAACGAGTTCAACCACTTCTGATGGTTTGCCCTGTTAAAGGGCTGCCCTATAAAAGGATTTACACTATGTTAATAGTGACCTGTTGAAAGGATTTACAAACACTTTACAAGAAGTGTCACCCTGTTAAAGGATTTAGATAAAGGCTGTTAAACCCACCTAATACATAGGATTTTCTTGACCTTCTCCAAAGGCTCTCCTACCTAGCTGTTAAGCTAACCTGTCACCATAAAATTTTATCCTCTAATACAATTGTGAAAGAGTATTAGAACATTTAACCTGATTGAATGCAATCTTGAATTGCTGGTTTTAGGCACTTGATCTGCTCTTTCTCTTCTGATCTCTACAAGATTTGATCTCTAAGTATGTCCCCTATTCTGTTTTGATTAACTGGATATATAAATGCTATCCCTTTCACTAAATCTTTTCTCTTCACATTGAAATTCCACTATAGTCTCCCCTTTTTCTTATTTTCTATATCTTTACAATGGTGCATTCATTCTCCTTATAAAGAATGCAAAGACTTAGGGTTAGGTATGGATCTACGATCCAAATTGAATCTCAAATTCCCACTCATACTTTGTATTTTTCTTATTGGCTACATGCCTTCACCATTTTTCTAATTGGTTGCATGTAGATTTCATAGGGAATGCAAATGATTCATCCTTATCCTTTTTCTCCTCTAAAATTTCTCTAAGTTGGCTCCAAAAATGGTTTACATCTTAGTTTGTGCAAGTACAAACTCTTATGCTGATTCTGTGTTACTCGGCACATGGAGTATTGCTGATGCTCGACACACACTATTTCTGGATTGCTTGGCATCAACTATGTTTCCTGGTTTGCTCGACATCAACTATGTTTTCTGGTTTGCTCGGCACTAACTATGACTCGACACCTATCAAAATTTTGGCTCGACATCTATTGTGTACTTGGCATGCATGATGAAAATGGTTAAGTGTGTTGACACTCATTTGTCAATACTTTTTACTTGACCAATAGTACATATATACCAAAGCAATTGTAGCTATATTATCTAACAAAATTCTTATGCTTGATGTTTATAACCCATTCCAAAGCTCTTGATATGACATAGACAAGGAGAATGGTGCAAATATTGTAGATTCTTTTTTCTCACCAGTTGATTGAAAGTTTTTGTGGGCTTCTCAAGAGCTGCATTTTGTGTGTATCTTGCAACCAAAGCACTCATGGAGACCATATACATTTTGCATACATGTGTACCAAAGTATTTCTAGTAGTAATGGGGAGCATCAATACTCTTCTCCAAAACTCCCTATTTGAGGTGTGTCATAAAAAATGTTTCTATTTGAAAGTAGTTTGGTGAATATTGAGATAGTGTTGGAGAGAAGAAAACCTTTTGAAAGAAACTTAAAAATTTGTGTTGACTAGACAAAAAATGGTAACAATGACGAAAACAATAGAAGTGATTAGTTAGTGGGTGCTACACTAGCCATCAAAGTGGGTCAATGTTGACTATGTTGGTTAAGTCAGGCCATGAATTAATAAAAAATGCATATTTTTTAGGGCTTTATTTAACTTGATATATCTTTTGACTCAGAAGTCAAATTTCAAAAAATCAAAGTTCTAGACGGAGCATGTTCTAGACGGAGCTAAGGTTGAGATAGGAACTTTAGAATTATAAAATCACTTAAAATCATCAAATGGATGACCTTTTTAAATATTTAAGTTTGACCTAAAAAAAATAAAAAAATTTAAATAGTTCTTCTAGGATCATGGAAAATATGTGCAAACACACAATTATAGAGATCCCACGAGTGACCTTCTTTGATTATATGAAAATTTGGCTAATACAAACACTAGGGAAACAATTGGTTCTGTCTAGGGACAAGGATTGTGAGGGATGCAAAGTGAACCCAAAAAAAATAAGAACAATGCTTTATCAAAAGGGTTATAGAGGTAACCAAGAAATTTTAGAAAAAAGACTAAGATGCACAAAATTGAAAAGACCACACATATTTGTAAAAAATACATGACAAAGTCTCCTAATTAGACTATGTATAAAGGTGGAGAATCACCCAACTTATTGATTATTGTACTTCAAGTGTTTCCCATTGTAAGCTAAAGGTTGCTCTGTACCATCCAAATAAGAGAGAGCAAATGAATTTTCACTATATGCTTTTCTAATTTTGAAAGGGGCCTCTCCAAACATAATTTAACTTGCCATGAAGACTCTTTAGTTCTCTATGTTTATCTCAAAGCAACACAAGATTACCTTTTTAAAAGTTCCTCTTCTTGGTCTTTTTGTCAAATACTTCTTTGCATGACCTTGATGTTCTTGAATCATGTCCAAAACTAATTTCCTTTCCTCCTCAACCAATTTAACCAAATGTAGAATCCACTTTTCAAGGGAGTCTCAGAAATAATGTTTATGTATCATGTCCAACAACTTCAGAGCCCATATTTCTAGTAGGAGGAGTAACTTGGATTTCATTCCATGTATAGTTTCAAATGGGGACATATGTGTTTCCCTTTCCCTTTTACAATTTGTCTACAATGCTTCATAGAGGTGTTTATACTAAGATCTCTAATTTTCATGAATCAACTTTTGTAAAATTGTCACAATTTTTTTGTTACTCACCTCTACTTGGCCATTCCTTTGAGGATAATAATCCATTGAATGGGATAATACAATACCAACTTAAATAGCAAAAGGATGATATTTCCTAAGAGAAGTTCATAACACTACAAACAATAATTTTGATTGCAACCCCAAATTTTAACAGAATATTATGTTTTACGAAATCACACATGACTTCTAAAGTTATTTGTTTAACTGTAAAGCTTTGACCCACTTAGTAAAATAATTAGTTATGATTAATATATGTGTATGACCTGCATTTGAGTATGAGCTAATAGGTCCAATAAAATCAAGAATGTGTTGCTGAAAGGGTTCCTTGATTACCATTTGTTTAATGGAAAAAGCTACAAATTGAATTCTCCCTTTAAACTACTAATACAATTTACACCTTTTGACTCATTCCTCTACAATATTTAACATCTTGGGATAATAATAATATTTTGTCAAGATTTTGTAAGATGGCACCAAAGATGAGAAAAGACCTTCATATACTTCATTGTGAAAATATTGGAGTAATTTCTTCTTTAGTTTTGAATCAACACACCTTAAGAAGGTGCCACGTATTCCCATTTTGTACATAGTATCATCCCATACAATATACCTTAGTTTTTTATTTTTAAAGTCCTTTTTTATTTAGGTGAAAAGTGGGTTGGACAGTCCCCATATGATAGGATATAGGTAATGTTTGAAATCCAGTCATCAGTGTTGCTAAGAAACAAGACCAATGGAAAACTTTTATCTTCATCCACCTTCATTTCAGGAGCTCCTTCTAACATCATCTTACGTAGACCTCTTCCGCTCACAAGCTTTGTTTGTTTAATATCTAGGTCAAATTTTTGAGATTTAGATATCCAAGAAGCTCTTTTATTTAGTCCAATCATTGATTATGTAAGGATAGTCTTTATTGTAGTGTCAAGCACAAATGCTTTAGTATGTGAGTTAAGGATGTAGAAATGGGCCTTCTTCATTGTCCTAGCCACTGTATATGCATTTTTCTCAATTAGAAAATATTTAAGCTCATACTTTTTGAAAGGGACAATCATGAAAGTGATAGGTGCTTCAATTTTATCCTTATTTGGCTGAGTCAATATTACAAAGAGGGTAGTTTTAGATGCATAACAATAAAGGTGAAAATATTTAGAGAAGTTTGGGTAGAAGAGAGCAGGGGCACATGAGATAGCAATTTTTATCTATTGAAAAATAAGCTTCCCCTTTCCTATCCACTTGAAATCAATTTCACCTTTCACCATCTCCATACTTGGTTTTGTGATCTCTAAAAAATTGGGGGCAAATCTCCTTAAGAAGTTAATGTGACCAAAGAATGATCCAAATTAAGGTTATGTGGGCAAAGCCGATTGTTGTATGGATTTACTTTATTAGGATCTATAAAAATACATTCTTTCAAGATAATGAGTTCAAGTAGTTTACCTTCTATGCCCCTGAAGAACTACATTGTAGTATTTTGGGAGATACCTTGAGTTCTGCATCTATAAAATACATATTCTAGGTGATATGCATGATCTCTCTTTTTCAAAAGCACTGTGAGATAAT
The DNA here is from genome assembly GCA_028749045.1 of Cupressus sempervirens. Taxonomy (NCBI): domain Eukaryota; kingdom Viridiplantae; phylum Streptophyta; class Pinopsida; order Cupressales; family Cupressaceae; genus Cupressus; species Cupressus sempervirens. Next base: position 548,470,633 of record CM053785.1, on the reverse strand, counting down.
CCAAACGAATAACAATGTTTTTATTTCTCAAATCATTGAATGAAAGACTCATCTCCCTTTGAAAAGGTATCTCTGACATTAATTAAGCCAAAGTAATTCTATTATATGTAAACATGTTCCATAGAGTGGTGAAGGTTCCCTTGTTTTGATATTTTGAAGCCACACTGATCTTATTATAGTCTAAGAATCAATCTAACATGTACTTCATCTCAGACATTGATACCAATAATAGGATATGGTCCATCACTGGAAGCCTATAGTTATCTTTTAGGGATGCTTGATTAAAGTTGTAAAAATCTACCCATATTTTATTTTCACCATTCTTCATCAGATGACCAATATATACAACCCATGTGAATGATGGATTTTATAGATAATCTTGACTTCAAGCATCTTGTCCACTTGATGCGGGAGCATCCAGTACGTTTTCAAAATATTGACATGTGTCTTCCCATGGAAGAACTTCGAAGTTTGCCATTCGACCCTACAGTCATAGGTGGAATTTATGATATTCGAGATATGCCATGTTACCACATTATGTGGACATTCCAAATGTTTCTATTAGTAAGTCACTTATCGAAGAAGTGGACATTCGGTTTTGAATGTCAACCGATATTAGTAAGTCACTTATCGAAGAAGTGGACATTCGGTTTTGAATGTCAACCGATGTGTAAGGTTGGGGAATCGGTTTTGGAAAACAGTTTGAAATGAGAATCGATAATCGGTAACTGAGGACATGGTGTCTTCAATTGGTAAAAAACAGTCAGCCCGATAACAGAATAAAAAGATTCAATTTTGTGAAAAGAAAAAGGCAACATATAGTTTAGCAATAGATTTTTTTTGGTTGATAATATAGAGTTATGTTCTTCTCCTGCATCTTGATGATCCAGGATCATATAGTATGATCCGAAACATTGGTGATAAAAAACTCTACACAATCAAATCCAGAAAGCATATGAGAAGAACCTCCTTATAGCAATATCGTGAGAATGCTCGAAATAACAGAATACAAAGTGATAGCAGAACTCAGAATAAATCTACTGATCGCAGGCCACTTCGAGGGGGTAACCTCCTTTGAGCAAGCTCAATACAATAAATTCGTCCGTGCCCATCAAGGGCCTCAACCTATTCTTATATACTGGGTACGATCTAGAAAAGTAATACTACCTATGCATGTGGGATAATAAAATAAACTCACGGGATGACTTACAAAGCATATGCGTCCAACAACTCTACTGTAACAAAATAAACAGAAGGAACACACAGGTTCCTAACATCCCCTCTCCCTTAGAAAAAAGCTTTGTCCTCAAAGCTTAAGGTGTGGAAATTGTTGTTGAATCTGAAGAAGGGGTTCCCAGGTAGCATCCTCTGGTTGCATGCCATGCCACTGAATCAAGACCTCAGAGATGGAGCGAGAGCGAAGCTGGCGAGTGCGCTGGTCAATGATTGCCACCGGCTCCAGGATAATGGATCCTTCCGTATCCATTTCAGGGAGAGTAGTTTGTGCTCTGACAGTGGTACCCAGAACTTTCTTTAGACAAGAAACATGAAAGACTGGATGAATGCGGGAAGAAGGAGGAAGTTCCAGTTTATAAGCAACTGAACCAATCTTCTGCAGAACCTGATAAGGCCCATAAAATTTTGGGGCCAGCTTATGACGCCCTTTCAGCTTTAGGGAGGATTGTTTGTATGGCTGTAGACGAAGAAAAACCATATCCCCAACTTGAAATGAGCGCTCAGAACGGTGTTGATCTGCTTGCTGTTTCATCCGATTACGGGCCATGTGAAGATTATCCTGTAAGGTACGAAGAATCTGATCCCTGCTGTGGAGAACTATGTCAACTGCCTGGACTGGTGAGCTGTTGGGAGTGTAGGGAAGGAGCACTGGAGGTGCCTGACCATAGACTGCTTCATATGGAGTCATTTTAGAGGCAGTGTGGTAAGAGGTATTGTACCACCATTCAGCTAAAGGGAGCCACTTGGCCCACTGATGTTGCTGTTCGGAAGTGAAGCAACGAAGATAAGTTTCCAAGCATTTATTGACAATTTCCGTTTGACCATCAGTTTGTGGGTGATAGCCCGAACTCATCTTCAGTTTGGTGCCAGTTTTCTGAAATAGTTCAGTCCAAAAATGACTGGTAAAAGTTGCATCACGATCAGAGACAATGGAAGAAGGGAGTCCATGAAGACGAAATATCTGGTCCATGAAGATTTGTGCAACAGAGGAGGCAGTATAGGGGTGGCTGAGGGCACAAAAATGACTATATTTTGAGAGACGATCAACCACAACCAAGATCACTGTCTTGCCACCGGATTTAGGAAGCCCTTCAATGAAATCCATAGAAATATCAGTCCAAATCCGTGTAGGGATGGGCAATGGTTCGAGCAAGCTAGGAAGGAGGGTCGTTTCACCCTTGTGGCGTTGGCAAGTATCACATTCAGCCACCATTTGTTGAATCGTCTGTTTCATCCCTTTCCAAAAGAAGTTTCTCCTTGCTCGCTCATAAGTTTTGAGGAAGCCTGAGTGCCCTGCTGAAGGAGAAGCATGGAGTTCATAAAAAATAGCCTGATGTAGAGCTGGGTTCTGAGGAAGCACTAGCCGACCCTTGTATCGAAGAGAAGCACCATCCCAAGAGTAATGTGGTATAGCAAAAGGATTATTGGCTAGCTGGTGAATGATTTGAGATAAAGAAGAGTCACTGTCATAGCCCTGCTGAACAGACGCTAACCAATTGGGAATGGGCTTAGAAATAGCGGAAAGGGAAGCTTGATTATCAAATGTGCGAGAAAGAGCATCTGCCACAATATTCTCCTTACCCTTCTTGTAGGTGATCTCATAATCATACCCCATGAGTTTGCTGACCCAATTCTGTTGTGTAGGAGAGGATACCCGTTGTTCCAGGAAGTATTTCAGACTTTGGTGATCGGTTCGGATGCAAAAATGACTCCCTAAGAGGTATGGCCGCCACTTCTATACAGCATGCAAAATAGCCATCATTTCTTTTTCATAAGTAGAGAGGGCTAGATTCTTACCAGAGAGGGCTTTGCTAGTGAACGCAATAGGATGGTCATCTTGCAGGAGAACAACACCCAATCCATTGCCGCAAGCATCACTCTCAATAGTGAAGGGTTTGGAAAAATCTGGCATCGCGAGAACAGGTGTACTGCACATAGCCTGTTTCAGTTGTTCAAATGCAGTCTCAGCAACAGGGGTCCAGGAGAAGGCATCCTTTTTTAACAGAGCTGTCAATGGTGCTGCAATTTTCCCATAATCTTTGACAAACTTGCGGTAGTAGCCAGTCAACCCCAAAAAACCCCGAAGGCTCTTGAGAGTTTTAGGATGCGGCCAAGTTTTCATGGCATCTATTTTTGTAGGATCCACCCGCACTCCATGGTGTGCAACAATATGCCCGAGATACTCCACTTCCTCCTGGCCAAACACACATTTAGATAGTTTTGCACAGAGTTGATGATCAGAGAGAAGTTGCAAGACAAGCTCCAGATGATGGAGATGCTCAGCCCAAGTTTTGCTATATATGAGGATATCATCAAAGAAGACCAGAATGAATTTCCGGAGGTATGGTCGAAATATGTTATTCATCACTGCCTGAAATGTTGAAGGAGCATTCGTGAGGCCAAAGGGCATGACTAAAAATTCATAGTGACCATCATGTGTGCGGAAGGCAGTTTTAGGTATATCCTCCGCATTAACCCGAATTTGATGATACCCAGAACGAAGATCTAACTTGGAGAAAAAATGAGCCCCATGAAGTTCATCAAGAAGTTCATCAACAACTGGAATGGGAAACTTGTCCTTTATAGTGAGATGATTAAGTGCTCGGAAATCAATGCAGAGTCGCCATGACCCATCTTTTTTGCGAACAAGCAGAACTGGAGAAGAAAAGGAACTGGTACTAGGGCGAATAATACCTTGCTTCAGTAAGTCACGGACAAGTATCTTGATTTCGGTCTTCTGATGAAATGGGTAGCGGTAGGGCCTGATGTTGGGCGGAACACTGCCAGGAAGGAGCTGAATACGGTGGTCCTCTGGACGAGAAGGAGGTAATCCCACAGGTTCAGCAAATATACCAGAATACTTGTCCAAAATGTGTTGGAGATCGGCAGGAGTGCTAGAGACTGCTGATGGCTGCATCTGAATGGAATGGAGCTGAGCGATGACACCATGTGAATTCTTCTTAAGAAGTTTTTCCATACGGTGTGAACTGATGATGCTGAGAGACCCTGGTTGTAAGCCTTTCAAAGTGTGTTGGTGCCCCTCGGCTGAAAACTGCATCCAAAGTTCAGCAAAATCCCAGAGAATGGGGCCAAGAGTGCGTAACCATTGGGCACCCAAAACCACATCACAACCACCTAAGGGTAAGGCAAACATGTCAGAGCGCAGGTTATAAGCTCCAATAGAGAGACGCACATTGCGACATTTCCCTTTACAAGGTAAAGTGCCCCCATTGGCAATCATGACTTCAAAGCTAGAGCAGGGATGGATAAAGCAATCAGCCTGTTTGGCTATTCGTGGATCAATGAAGTTATGAGTGCTACCAGAATCAATGAGTATAGTAAGAGGGATCTTCTTGAAGAAACCCTGGACCCGCATGGTTTGTGGAGTAGTGACTCCTGCCAAAGCATGGACAGATATCTCTGGTGGAGCTTCTGGGGAAGGAGGTTCAGGCTGGTGAGGCTCAACCTCAGCATCCACTGTTTCCTGAGCATCTACATATTCTTCCAGTTCCGGTGGAGAATCCACATCCAAGAGATAGAGCTTTTGTTGAACACATCTATGGCCCCGAGACCATTTCTCATCACAATTATAACAAAGCCCTTTGTCTCGCCTAACTCGCATCTCTGTTTCAGACAAGTGCTTGATCGGAGTAGTTCTGGGAGCTGGTATGACTGGAGGGTTGTGAGAACCTGTATTTCTGAATGGAACAAAATTAGATCTGGAGCGTTGTAGAGCACTAATCTTGTCTTCCGCTAACTTAGCCAACCCAAGGGCTTCCATCATTGTAGTAGGTCGAAACATTTTGACTTCTGAGCGAAGTGCATCCTTCAGACCACTGACAAAACAACTACGGAAGAATTCATCAGACAAGCCCTCTGTGTGATTAGCTAATTTTTCAAACTCTATCTGGTATTCTCTTACAGTGCCTGTTTGACGCAGTTTAGTGAGTGCTCCTGTGAAATCATCAAAGGAACTAGGGCCAAAGCACTCCAAAATGAGGGTGCACAATTCGCTCCACGTTGGGCCTACATTAGCCTTGATGTACCAACGGAACCATTGAAGAGCTTCATGTTCCAAATGAAAAGATGCAAGGGAGACTTTGTGGTTATCCAAAGTATTATGCAAGCTGAAATACTGCTCTGCCCTATAGATCCATCCAGTCGGATCAGAACCATCGAAGCATGGAAAATCAAGCTTTGGTCCACGAAAATTGCCAGAAGAGGACCCAATATCTCCTGAATGGTTTCGGCTCATGGTTGACTGCTGAAAGTTAAGACCCAGAATTTTGTCATCCAGATCTTGAAGTCTGGTTTTGAGGGATGCAATTTCCTCTTCCATGATTTTTGCTCCTGTACGCGTAACAACCATAAAACAAGGTTTTTTTTTTTTTTTTGAAATGGGTAGAAGATGAGAAACAAAAACTTTGTTAGTTACGGAAAACTTGGATTTGGGTAAAACTCATATAGGAAATGGGTGTTCGACGGGTGGTGGGAGACTATCTAGGGACAAGGGAAAAAGAAAAATGAGGGTTTCAAGGGTAGGGAGGCGAAATGAGGCGAACAGTCCAAGAGGGATAAGGGAGCAAAATGAGGAATTGAATCTTGTGGCTCAGTTTGGTGGCGATTGGATGAGAGGTGAAAAAGATAGGGCAAACCCTAAAATTAGATAAATGAGGGATTTAGGGCTTTGATATGTAAAATTTGGGGTTGGGTCGCCAAGGAAGGAAGTATGCGAAATGATATTGCAGACGTTCTACGAAAGTATGAGCAGAAATAGAAAGCAAACAAGGAAGCTACGACTAAAAAACAGAAAAAATTTTACTCTTTTTTTTTTTTTTTTTCTGAACAGTCGACTTAGAAAAATTCACGCACAGACAGAACAACTGAAAAGAGTTATTGCAATTACAAGAGATATTAGAAGTGAGAGGAACCTGAAGGCCACGACAGAAAAAAATTTGATGTAATTTCCACCCAACGAGCCCAAGAGAGTGCTCTGATACCAGATGAGAAGAACCTCCTTATAGCAATATCGTGAGAATGCTCAAAATAACAGAATACAAAGTGATAGCAGAACTCAGAATAAATCTACTGATCGCAGGCCACTTCGAGGGGGTAACCTCCTTTGAGCAAGCTCAATACAATAAATTCGTCCGTGCCCATCAAGGGCCTCAACCTATTCTTATATACTGGGTACGATCTAGAAAAGTAATACTACCTATGCATGTGGGATAATAAAATAAACTCACGGGACGACTTACAAAGCATATGCGTCCAACAACTCTACTGTAACAAAATAAACAGAAGGAACACACAGGTTCCTAACAGCATATCTCATTCTCATGGATTGTGGAAATCTAATAGATCTTATTAATATAGAATTAGTTTTTTCGGAGGCCGAGTCCCATACCTGATATCAAGTTTTATTGATAGAACGAGGAGCGCCAATTTCACTTGAAGAAGCCAGTTTACAAATGAAGGAAGCCGATGTCAGTCAGTGAGAGATCGGTCTTTGTGTGCCGAATCTGCCGATTAGGTGGTTTGATAATTTGTAATGTGTTTGTTTTGTAATGAATTTATAACATAGTTTATCATTTCTTTGCCTCTGTGCATGACTATTAATCAATCATTTCTTCTTCTTGTTTTCTTTGGTGCTGGCCCAATATCAGAGTATGGGGTGTCTCAAGAATTGGTTTGCCTAGTAATTTTCCATTAGGAATGTGCAGATTTAATACCAGTTAGCTGTGTTTTAGCAGAGCTTGTTTTAGTGTTACATCACCACTTCATTGAATATTCCATCTGCCACCTTTAGGTTGAATTGTATTTTCTCTTTCAGAAACGAGTATAGCCAAGCTTAAGAGGGATATGATGTTTAAACTCACCATTCATAAAGTTCTTTAAGGATTCATATCTCCACACAAAGATACCATGGTACTCCTTCAATAGATTCACAAATATCTCATTTTCCTTTTGAGACAACTCTTTTGCAATCAATCTTATCTTTGAATCCACCAATGAACCTATATTCACCTATTGACATTCAGAAGAAGCATATAAAGCTTATGGTTTACTTCCTTCTTTTCCCCTTATCACTCATGTTAAAAAGATCTTCAAGTGTCACTAACCTCTTGGGATTAATGTTTCCTTTAAGTTGAATAAGATCGGAATTATATGTCTATTCTTCTTTTTGATGTTATGATTTCTCATTATGAGACCTTTCAAACACTAGATTAGAAAAGAGCTCACAGCCTTCCAAAAATGCTATTATATGTTTTTTTCCATCGAAGATCTGAGTTTGAGACTACAGGATAATAAACTTTAGTAATTTCCTATCCAAGTACAACTAATATTGAGGACATAAAATACTCCAACTCATCCCACACCCTATTTCAATAAGCTTTCAACCTTTCATTCTTTGTCTAATATTGTCCTTTAATTTGGTAGACAATTAGGTCCACATCATCCATCACCTTAAGCTTCTTAATCTCTTTCTCCTTTGCAAACTCAAGGCATAGAAGGAGAGCTTCCTACTCTGCAATGTTATTCATAGTTTCAAACGCTAGATCATGTACCTTTGGAAACTTTTCACTTCTTTTAATATACAAGTTGTTATGGCACCTGGACCAAAATATAATAAGCTCCCATCAAATTTCAAAAGCCATGGTTACTTTTCTATATTAGGTGCAAGAACTTTAATAACATCTTCAATAGCAATAGTCATTGTGTAGGTGCCAGGAACAATATCTACATACAAAATACTAGCTCACATGAATATCTATGACCAAGATATAGATTTTTGAAGTACAGTTTTTCAAATGGTTCATTTAGAGAAATACCCAAAGAATGAACTACTTTGGAGGGTATCACATTAACATATGCTCCCAAATCAATGATACAATTACTTAATTCACAACTAGTAATATAAAGAGAAACATAGAATGGATCAAGTTTATTTGATAATGATGTAGCTACCAAGAATTCTTCCTCACTCATGAGCTTCTCCAAGTTTTAATTTTCTAAACCATCCTCTAACTCGTGGTGAATTGTAGACTTAGGATCACTTTGACCTTTACCAACACATTGGATCAACATTTCCATCTTATGTAGATTATCTTTAAGATACTCCAATTTTGATATTTATACTTTCATCTTTTTACAATGATCAATAAAATCAAAAGATTCTTTGAGAAAAGGAGGAGACATAGTAGAAAATTCCATCCCTTTTTAAGGTTCCTTGTTCAAAGTGGATTCTTCATATTCATGTTTTCAAGAAAGAATTCTTTTAGGAGTATTGTTAGTAGACTTATCCTTTGCTTCTTGTTTATTTTTTTCCTTCATTACCTATCTCCAGTCCTTTGTAAATATATTACGAGATTTTTTATTTATGCCACTCCTATATGCACCATTAGATTCATACTTGAGGAAGTTTATCGATAAATATCTAAATGATTGTTCTAATTAATCCTCAGACACTTCATATTATTCAACCTTCTCACCAGGTTGATGCATGTGCATGTACCTTGTCATTTCTACACAAGAGGTTCTATCATGATAAGTTGTTAGATGGAAATCACACACAATTGTTTGAATATTTGAGGAAGAATCATGTTCAATATCCATCCTTTTTGTTGGTATGGAATGCAATTCCTCCTAGGAATCTCTTAAGGTACAATAGTGGAGGATTTTGAGATAATTGCTTTTTCAATTGCAAAAAAGTCATTTGCAAGGCTTTTTTCCTTGGGATCAGTAGTAGTGGTCATTATTTGTTGGCCTTTACCTTTCTGCAATCCTCTACTCCACTTCCCAAACCTAAGTAAAATATTCCTCTACTTCATAGGCCAAAGTTTGTGCATCTTCTAATGATGCAACTCTAGCCCTTTGTATTTGAGAACTAACATCATATGGTTGAGCACTCATAAAGAAAGTTTTATAATATTATTTAATGGGCCTTTTCTTAATAGAATTTTGACTCATAATTTTGTTAAAACAAGCAATGAGTTCTTGCACTAATTTATGAATCTCCTTCTTCATTTGTGTTAGTTGTGAAAGGATTAGGTGTTTGTCTTTAGTAGTCTTATATTACATAACACTCATCTATGAAGTAATTGACCCATTTGGGAGTTGTATATACTATTCAACAAAGACATTAGTAAAAGTATTAATAAAGAGATGTACTAAATTATTCTCATGTTGAATTCCAAGAACTCCACTTTCTATGAAGAATGTACTAATATGATCATTAGTGGTAACTTTTCCATCCCTATGTAAATTAGGGATGACTTTTAGCAATACAACATGCATGGTTGTATGACTAGTTATCCAATGTTAATTTATCAATATAGCCCCCCCCCATGGAACTAGTGGTTGTGGTGTCTTTTGTGACATTGTGGATGCAACATTAGGATGAAAATTAATATTTAATGGAACTAGGATGTTGTGTAGGATTAAAGCTTGAAATGTTGGAGGTGGAGTTGCTATAGAAAATACAATAGGGAAGTAAACTCTGAGAGGGGGGGTGAGTGAATCAACACTTCAAAATTTCAACCTTAAAAACTATTCACCACATATCCATCTTACAATCTAAGCATATAAACTAAAATACCAAATTAAACATATACATCCATAGCATGAAAGTAAAATATTCAACACATATACGACACAAGATATTTGATTTCCCAGAGACCCTCCAAGGAGAAGGTAAAATCGGGGTGGGGATGACACCCACAAATCTTCACTACTATAGTAATAAAGTGTATCCAATGAAGGTTAAAATATTTTTATCATGAGACATGATCTACCCTGTGAAAGGTTTGCCTTGTTAAAGGCTTACAAGATTGTTAGATCTTACCTTGTTAAATTAAAGGATTTCAACACCCTATTAAAAGTGTGCCTGGTAAAAGGACTTTAACTTACAATGAAGTAAGCACCCTATTAAATGATTTACAACAGCCTGTTAGGACTACTTTATTAAGAGATTTAATTGATTCACCTGTTAGAATGTCTCACCAATGATCCTTTTGTTAGCTCTTTGTTGCTTAATGTCAGATCACCTCTATACTGATGTGTACTTGATCCTTTCTGATGAGATGTATCTCTGCTATCTTATGATTTCTTTCCTTTGTTCTCCTTTAACTAATTCTGCAATGTAACTCAAGTCATAACATCTCAATCATCATGAATTCATAGTTTGTGCATGCAAACTCTCTTCAATTCTCCTTAAGCATTCATAAAAAGTTTAGGGTTTGTCCTCCTTAAGAAGACCTAGTTGACTTAGGGTTAGGTATGAATCAATAGTAGTGATTCACCCATATTGTCACTTAAACCTTCCCTTTTTCTGATTGGATGCATGTAATGCATGGGGATTCACAATTAAGATTCATCATTATCATCAAAGATCATAAAATAATCCTTAAGCCGGCTCAAAAATGGTTTACATAGAAGTTTATGCCATTACAAACAACTATGTCAAAATTGTGTAACTCAACATTGAAGTCCCTGATGCTTAACATCAATTGTAACTTCAATGCTGTAACTCAACCTCTGAATGACTTGGCATCCACTAATCACTCTACTTCTAAATAGCTCAGTATATACTATTTGCTCGACACTTGAGTGACTCAACTCATACTAAAGATCTGTTGCTCGGCATATACTATCTAACAACTTATGCTTGGCATGTATTACTTGTTTGGCATGAACTAAGTAAATAACTTAAGTATATTGCCACTCATATGTCAAAACCAATCTAATATTAACAATCTCCCCCTTTGCAATGAGTGGAAAAATACTTGGTTATGCATGAATAACCTTTAACCTTTTAAACATAACTCAGATAATATCCACTTACATACAAAACTTCAAAACTTCATAATTTTGTAAAAAATAAATGTATGACTCATTAGTCATACCTCAAAATTAAATAACCACCCCTACATTGATTGTGTTGTTCTATATCTGAATCAAAATCATTTCTCTTGCTGAGTAGATTTTTATTGACTGATCTGTGTACTCTGTTTCTTTCATTGACTACTCTTTTATCAAAAATATTATCTCCCTCAAAAAATTATCTCCCCCATACTTATTATTTCTCCCATTCTTATTTCTCCCCCATTTTGACACTTATGTCAAAGGGTTATACACTTAGAGTGTATTTGTCCAAAAAAAAATTGTGCACCTCAAGCATTATTTTCAATGCAACATCCCAATTATCACAAGTTACCTCCAATGATTTGATCTAGATGGCCAACTCAACAATAAGGTGGACTAAGCCTTCATGATTAGAAAGATTTAGATCTTTCTTCATGAGTGTCTTAGCAAATGTTAGTTCCTTTTGCAATATCTCCATATGTAGAGTTAGAATGGATTGGATGCAAATCAATTTAGCCTTGATGTTTTCTTCATCTGTATGTAACACTACTAACTAACTTTGGGAGTTGAGGAGATTCTTGAGATGTTTCTCACTTTGGGCTAGAGATTTTGGCAGAATTATACCAGATAATTGTATATGACTTCGAATTTAGTATGTGACTCCTTATTTCTTTTTTGAAAAGTATAGGATTATACAATTTGGTGTACAAAGAGAAAATGTTCTCTAGTACCTTTTTCACACTGTCAATTTTGGTTGTAAGCTCAACCTGTGATAGTGCAATATCACTTGATATCTTTTCATTGACCTTGTGTTGAAACTTTATTTTAGACCATTCAAGTAACTTGATATTTGTATCTAGGTTTGCATCATTTACCTTCTCAACAAGGCTAGTTAGTTTGCTCTATGATCAAGAAAAATGTCCTTGATATCTATCAAATATTGCTTCTGCCTTTTCTCATGTCTGAGTAGTTTTTGTTGTTTATTCCTTGCAAGAGCATCCTTGATTATACTCAGCTATTCAATAGTGATGGTTGCAAAATCAAACTTTGGAAACTCAATTACTTTATCCAAGTTCATATCAATAAATGATGTAAATTTATATACCTTGGATGTGCTTGTACTTGGCCTTGATTATTGTAGGGGTATAGCTTCTATACTTGGCCTATGAAGAGCTTGATTAGGAGGAGTAACAATTTCTAGTAAAGTTACCAGTGTTTGTATTGAAAGATGCTCCTTAGGTTTGGTAGTCATACCTAGCTCTTGAATCTTATCCTTTTCCTTCTCTACATTCATAGATGCACCTTGATCTTGTGCTATAGGTGTAGGAGTATCTACTTGACCTATAGGAACTTGTGTTCCTGCATTCTTTTCTTTCTCATATTTATTCTCTTCAACTGTCTCATCCTTGTCATCTTCATTTTCTTGTATATTGACTGATATTGGAGTACTTTGTACCAATGCACTAACTGTGGAAGTCTCTATCTCCTTCCTTTGAAATACCACAATGGGTAATGTAGGTTGTACAAATGTGAGTTGAGGAGGGGCTATAGATGTCACTTGTTTATGTACTTCCTCACCTACAAATGCCTTGTCTTCTCAATTTCATCAACACTCACCAATACAAGATTTTCACATATTTTGGCCTAGGTAGTGGGTTCTACCAATATCTTCTTCAAATCTTCCTTTGTAAAGTGATTGATGTTCTAAGTGACCACATCAAAAACATCCTTAATCTTTACAATATAACTTTCTATATTCACCTCTGACACTTGACACTTGTGTATCTAGTATACTCTGTTATGTCTGTCACTCATCCTCAATTAGTGCCTGTATATCTTCATGTGTATTTTAGTGCCTTCCACTTGTGTAACTGTCTCAGTGTCAACTGTGATAACTTCAATTACCTATTGTTCATAATTGTCACCCCCTACCTCAATAGATGCTTGCATTATTACCTTGGGTGTTGTCAAACCATATAATGATTTCCAAATCAAAGTGGTCTTTTGCACAACATCCTCAACATTGTTCTAAAATATGTTGAAGGCCTTGTATTTTGGTGCAAAATTTCTTGCATGCTTCTTTATTGCCTTAGACATTATCACCTTATCCAATTCTGGCATCACTTGGGCAAGTGTAGTCTCTCTAATTTGTCTTTCTATCAAGATATTGTATTACCACTTTTGCTCAACTCTATAAGATAATTCCTTTGGTAGAGAGTTGGTAATCTCAATTGGAGTTTGTTTGAATATTGCCATCACAGTATATATTGACTCCTCTACTTGGTTCATCTAAAATTTTCCAAGTTTATCAAATTTAATGTGTGAGACTAGATAGATCAACATTATTCCTTATGTTCTCACATAGATTGTCTAAATCTGAAGAAGGATGGTGACTTACCACTTGAAATTGGTTGTTGTCATCAAATTTTGTCCTCTCTTCATTAGATTCAATTGGAGCTATGTATTTCTCTTCTTAGGCTCCTCTTCATTGCTACCTGGTCTAGCCCTCTTCTCTTTTGGCTTATTTGCTTCTTGAGCCTTCTTGGTAATATCCCTTGTGCTTTCTCTTGTGGAGGGAATTGTAGGCTTAGATTTTGCAACCTTCCTCAATTTGGTAGTAGTTGGGGTCTTAGCTTTCCTATTCTTTTTCTCAGGTGCTTCACTGGCTTCTTCTTCCTCAACACAATATTCAATTTCTACTTCTTCTGCTTGGTGTTATCCTTGACCTTGATTTAAGGCTAGTGGTGCTTGAGCACGTATATATTCTTCTTCTTCATCATCTTCTCCTTCACCAAATTTATGCTTTAGCTTTTTGACAATTTTTTTCTTCTTTTTTCTAATGACTAAGGCAATCTTCAAGTCCATTGTTATCTTAGATTTTTCTACACCATAGTTCCCAAAGGTAGTAGCCTTAGCATCTACATCTTCTACAAGTACTGTTATTATTGTTGTAGAGGTTTCATCCACATTAATTTCATAGCCTAGTGGGATTAGCTACCTTACCCTTAGAACTGCAACTTGAACATAAGTAAAATCAGTGTCAACTAGAAAGAAAACATCATTGAAATGTTTGTCAACTAGTGAAACTGGTATCCTCAGTCTTTCCTTCATTGATTGCTTGAAGTCTTCAAAGTAGCTAGTCATAACTGACTCAAAGTTGTTTCCAAGTTGCTCAATAAATTCACCTATCTGCACTATAATAGATCCATTTTTTTCCAAGAAACTTTACCAAATGTGGGGAATGTATTTTATACATAAAAGAATATACATACAAGAATTGAACCAAATTTACATTGTGCAATTTTGGTCTTCCTTATTGCTCCCAATTTTTTTGACAACTGTTGCATCTGTAACTCGACAAGGTCATATGTATGATCCTTCTTAACTATATTATATCCCATGTCAATAGCAATACATGGTACACTATTGAGCCTACTAGATTGATAGAATTTATGTGCTATAATCCTCACTACAAAAGCAATTAGGGGATCTGTGATTGTGTCAATTTTCATGCCTCATTTGTTCCATACTACCCCTATATTCTTCTCAATGACCTCTTTTGATTCATTCCTCATGATTTTAGGTTGGTCAAGTGTTGGATACCTAGTCAATCTTCTTTTTAATTTTCACCGATCCATTATCCAACCGTATAGAATTATCATGAATTCTACCCAGAACTATCTTTATCCATTTAGCTTTGAAAACATTGGGGAAATCTAGGCCATGAGTTAACTCTTTTGATTCTACAATTTTGAATTCATCTTTTAACACTCCATTTTCACATAATTTTCCAAAGGTTTTCCTAATCTCCATGTCTCCTATGCTACCCACCTTGCATGCCTAGAAACATCTTATGTCTTGAATAATCAAAACTTGAGGTGGTATCATTGACAACACATCAGATTGATCTTGCTTATAAGTAATATCAAGAATGACTCTAAAATTAGGTTGTTTTATCTCATTACTTATCAATTGTACATTCAAAACTTCTTTACCCTCTCTAACCTTAGGAGCTGAAGAACTAGATGTTATTTTGTAAGCTAGGGTTTGCAAAAATTCAAATTGTGTAGCTTGACATAATAAATACCTTTGAAAAACTATTGTGATGGTATCGAGTGATTGTTGAATCCATCTTGCAAACACTTGGAATAATTTCTTCAATTTTTCTTTCACTCTTCATGCTTTCCTTCAAATTTGAATGATGTTAAATGAGTATAAATCAATCATATAGACCTTAAAACCTCACGTTTAATGCTTAGTGCTTACACAACTATAAGCTTGACTTCAATAGAGATTTTGACTCACTAAACTTCCATGAAGTTCCCTTTTTTCTCAACAACCACTACAAGCTTAGTCAACACTATCACCTTGTGATAGTTTGGCATTAACTAACATTTCACTCAGCAACCATAGTGAAACTTTTCATGCTTGGCAGTAACATGAAAACTAATAAAAATTAAAGATTTCTTCTAGATTCTTAGCAATACTTTGCATCTTTCTTCATGCATATATAATCTATTTAGAACTAATTCCTTTGAATTGATGTATAGTATGTCTTTTAAATATCAATCCCAACATACCTCTTGACTACTTAATTGGAGGTGGTGTGATCAACTAACCCATTGGGTGAAATGATCCCATCTAAACTTGATGTGCTACAATTTTCATTTCTCTTCCATGTCTTGTTCATCTCATATTTCCTTTGCCTTTGTTGAACTTACTGCTTGGCACCTTTTTCCTTATTGGACAATTCCTGCTTATGTGACTAGTCTTCAAATAGCTAAAACCTGTGGTTTGACTTAACCATATTTTGTAGTCACTTCTGAAGTGTGTTCTTATGTAATTTTTAGAAACATGTCCATATTCATGACAATAGTGACAACTATACCTAGTATTATAATCCCAATTATAAGAGTTACCATTGTGCTTTACCCTTTCCTGCTTGTTTGATGACCATTTAGGCTTGGATTTGCACTCATATGCTCTATGCCCATACTTCTGATAGTTATAGTAGTATCCTTCAAATCTTTGTGTGCTTATGGTCTTAGTTCTTCATTCATGTGCCTGATGTCCTTGTTTATTGCATTCGTTGCAATGACCCATGAACTTTTTCTTAGGATTCTAATTTGTAGTCTTGCTCCTACAAAAGTTAGTAGTATGAACTATCTTACCACAATTATGACAAATAGGTTTGGAGTTCTTACCTTTATTACTTCTTTCTTCACATCTTTTAGATGAGTCACCTTCTTTAGTACTAGTGTAACCCAATCCAGAAGTGTCACTATTGGATCTAGGGGATCTCATCAATTATTCAAAGTACTTGATGGATTCATTAGGTTTATTGAAACTTTTAGCAAACCTTTTTTCTCTTTTCATATCATTTCTCAGTTGTTCATTTTGCAAATTTAGTGTTGTGATCTCAATATCCTTTACATTCACTTCATGATTTTCAATCATCATTTGACTCAAAGTTTCCAATTGCATGTTTGCAATCCTACTTACCTCTAATGTTTTCTCTTCTAGTCTATTAGTTAAAATCCTTTTTTCATCTTCAATCATGACTTTTCCTCCTCAACTTTCTTTCTTTTCTCAGTCATGTCACATAGTAATATCAATTGGACTTCTTTTTCTCTTTTGAGATTTTTTACCTCTTCAGTTGGGGTTCCATTCTTTTCCATCAGACCTGCAACTATTGCATCAAATTCATTGGTGTTTCTATTAGTTTGTGGTGACTAATCAGGGAAGTACTATACATACTTCATAAATTCATTGGAAGTACTATACATATGGCCGACATGTTGTAACCCTAAAGCGGCATAAAATAGTTTTATAAAAGGGCTTAGGGTTAGGGATTGCTTCATAGTTGGGATGTAAAAATTGGTTCTTTCAGCTATATTGAGCTATAAGGGATTATAGATTGTAATAAGGTTGTAATCACTAGATCGTAATAAGATTGGACTTGCTATTTGGTGGACCACATTAAATCTTGGTGTCTTCTATTCTTTTTTGTGTGATCTATTACTTTTTGTTATTGGTTATATTTGCATGTAATTGTTATTTTTGTTGGAGGTTTAATCCTAACGAGTGGTATCAAAGAAAGGCTATTTTTTAGTTATCCTTTACAGGAAAGTCTCATGGTTGAGTGGGAGCGATGGTAGAAAATGGTAAGCTGAGGGTTGATAGGTTTAATGGGTAGAACTTTTAGTTATGAAAGATGCAAATGGAAGACTATCTTTATCAGAAGGATTTATGGAAGTCGTTGGAAGGTAAAACCAAGAATTAGGGATCTATGTCAAATGACAGCTGAGATCTTTTGGATAGAAAGGCACTTGGAAGCATTCAATTATGCCTGGCACCATTAGTGACATTTAATATTACAAAAGTGAAGACAATAGAAGAGTTGATGCAAACCCTAGCAAACCTGTATGAAAAGCCATCCACTTCAAACAACGTATTTCTCATGAAGTATTTATTTAATATGAAAATGGCAGAAGGTGGATCTATTGCAGATCATTTAAATGAGTTTAATACTATTACTAGTCAGTTATCTTCTATGAGTATCAATTTTGATGAAGAAATTAGGGCTCTCTTGATTTTGTGTTCTTTGCCTAAAAGCTAGAATGTCTTGGTAATGGCTGTGAGTAATTCTATTCCTGGATCTAGTACCCTAAAATATGATGATGTGATTGGTGTTATTTTGAGTGAGGAAACTCATAGGAAATCCTTAGGTGGATCTACATTAGGAAGTGCTTTGAACGCACAAAGCAACAGAACAACTGAGAGAGGAAGTAATTTTAGAAATCGTGGGAAATCAAGAGGACCGAATGACTATTAGTACTATGGGAAACCAGGACATAAAAGAAAGATTGTTAGAATTGAAAGAAAAATGAAGGAGATAAACTAGATGGAGACAAGGAGGCAAATGTGGTAAGTAAAAAATCTGAAGAGGATGCCTTGCTTCTATCTTTAGAAAGTGTAGATGATTCATGGGTTTTATATTTTGGTGCTTCATTTCATGTGACACATCATAGAGGTTATTTTATTG
The DNA here is from genome assembly GCA_028749045.1 of Cupressus sempervirens. NCBI lineage: Eukaryota > Viridiplantae > Streptophyta > Pinopsida > Cupressales > Cupressaceae > Cupressus > Cupressus sempervirens. Next base: position 548,452,488 of record CM053785.1, on the reverse strand, counting down.
ATTATGTCAAAGGGGATTTTGGACTTTTTTATTTGGGGGATAATTAAGCCTATCAGATTGTTGGAAAGAGAAAAGTTAAGATTAAGTTGTAGAATGAGAATCATTGGCTACTAAATGAGGTAAGACATGTTCCAAGGCTAAGTAGGGATTTAATTTTAAGAGGGAAACTCAGTGATGAAGGTTGTGTAGTTACTTTTAATGATAAAAATTGGAATTTTCCAAAGGTTCCCTTGTAGTAGCAAAAGGTGTGAAAGTATTCACCTTATATCTTTGTATAGATCATTTTATTCCTTCTACTTTAATTGTTTCAGAGAAAAATGAATGTTTAGGAACAATTGTTGTAGTTTAGCAGGGAGAATAAATAGCTGTTGTAGATTCTGATACAACACTGTGGCACAACAAACTTGGTTACATGAGTGAGAAAGGTATGAAAGTACTTCATTCAAAGAAAGTTTTACTAGGTCTAAAATGTGTTAATATGGATTTCTATGAAAGTTGTGTGTATGGAAAACAAAAGAGAGTGAGTTTTGTTAAGACTGGAAAGGAAAATAAAAGGGAAAAATTAGAGCTTGTGTATTTTGATGTATGGGGAGTAGCTCAGGTAACTTCCCTTGGTGGCTCTCATTATTATGTTACATTCATTGATGATGCAACTAGAAAAGTAATTTTTCTTAGATAGAAATCTATTTTATTTCAAAATTTTAAGTAATGGAAATGCTTGGTTGAAAATGAGATTGGTAAGAAATTAAAATGTCTCAAATCTGATAATGGTGGTGAGTATTGCAGTCATGAATTTGAAGATTATTGCTCCACTAATGGTATTCATAGACAGAAAAATGTTCCAAGGAATCCATAGGAAAATGGAGTGGTTGAACGCATGAACATGACTATAATGGAGCGTGCCAGGAGCATGTGGTTGCATGCTGGGTTGCCCTTATACATGTGGGTAGAGGCTATCAATACTGCTATATATTTGATTAATAGAGGTCCCTCTACTCCTTTGCATTGTGGTATTCTAGAGGAAGCATGAACTTGTAAGAAGGTGAGTTATTCTTTTCTCAAAACCTTTGGTTGTGAAGCATTTTCTCACATAGATTTTGAAAATAGAACCAAGCTAAAAGCTAAGTCAAAAAAATGTGTATTTGTTAGATGTGACATTAATGAATTTGGTTATAGGCTTTGGGATTTTGAAAATCATAAAATTGTAAGAAGTAGGGATGCCATATTCAAGGAGAAAGTGTTGTACAAAGATCTGTTGCAGCAACATGAGAAGAAAGAAGATGATTATGTAGTGCTGGATGATACTCCAAAAGTTGATGTTCTAACCATTACTCATGATGTACAACAACTGCAAAAACAAATAACACACACACATCAGTGAATTTTAGAGAGTCAACAAGGCAAATTAGACCTCCAAAAAGATTTTCTCCCTCTTTGTATTCTATTTTACTTACTGATGTTGATGAACTTGAATGTTATGATGAAGCTGTGTAGGTGGATACTAAGATTTAGTGGGAGTCTAAAATGAAAGATGAAATGGACTCTTTAATGAAAAATAAGACATGGGATTTATGCAAGTTACCTGCAGGTAAAAGGGCTTTACAGAATAAGTGGGTTTACAGGTTGAAAGAAAAGGATGGAGGTAAGAAAAGATTTAAAGCCAGGTTAGTTGTAAAAGGATTTGCACAAAAAAAGGGCATTGATTTTGATGAGATATTTTCTCCTACTATTAAGATGACTTCTATCCATACTGTTTTAAGTATTGTGGCTACTAAAGATTTTCATTTAGAGCAGCTTGATGTTAAAACAACATTCCTTCATGGTGATTTGAATGAAGAGATATATATGACTTAGCCATAGGGATTTGACGTCAAAGATAAGGAGAACTTAGTATGAAAATTGAAGAAAAGTTTATATGGCTTGAAGCAAGCACCTCGGCAATGGTATCTGAAATTTGATAGTTTTATGTACAAGCATGGATATAGTAGGTGTCATTTAGATTATTGTGTTTATTTTAAGAGGTTGGATGATGACAACTACATTATTTTATGTTTATATGTTGATGATAAGCTTGTAGCTGGGTCTAACATAGATCACATTAAGGGGTTGAAACGCCAATTAGCACATGCATTTGCTATGAAGGATTTGGGGGAAACAAAACAAATCCTTGGTATGAAGATTTGTAGAGATAGGAAGAACAGGAAATTGATGCTATCTCAGGCTGATTATGTTGAGAAGGTGTTGCAATGTTTCTCTATGGAGAATGCTAAAGCTGTCAGCACACCTTTATCTAGTCATTTGAAGCTAACTAAAGAGATGTGTCCCAAGACACAAGAAAAGGAGGATAAGATTTCCAAGGAACCCTATTCTTTAGCTATAGGAAGCTTTATGTATGCTATGGTATGTACAAGGCCAAATATTGCACATGTAGTGAGAGTCATTAGCAGGTATATGAGTCATCCCAAAATTAAGCATTGGAATGTAGTCAAATGGATTCTTAGATATTTGAGAGAAATATCCAATAAGTGTTTACACTTTGGGGGCTCTACTACTAATTTAAAAGGCTATATTGACTCAAATTTGGTAGGGGATATTGATACTAGGCAAAGTACTATAGGTTATGTCTTTACTATTGGTGGGGCAGTTGTGAGCTAGGTTTCTAGGTTATAGAAGGTTAATGCTTTATCCACTACAGAGGTAGAGTATGTTGCTGCTACAGAGGCAGTGAAGGAGATGATATGGCTTCATTTCTTCTTGGAAGAATTGGGACACCCTTAGAGGGATAATTTTTTTTTTTGTAGATAGTCAGAGTGTCATTCATCTTGTAAAGAATTTAGCTCTACATTCAAAGACAAAACAAATATAGTTGCGATACCATTTCATTTAGTCAGTTTTGGAGGATGGACTATTAAAGTTAGATAAGATACATATAGATGAAAATCTAGTGGATATGTTTACAAAGGTAGTAACAAGGGAGAAGCTAAACTCCTCTTCAGCTTTGGTTGGTCTTCTAAACTGAACATGAATAAAAGAGCAGTAGAGTCCAGGGTGGTTTGATCCAGTCAGAGCCCCATGTGGTAGCGATATTGCTATAGGATCAGTCTCCAAGTGGTAGATTTTTGTCTAGTGTGGAGTCTAATTAGTCCTAAAGTGGGAGAGTGTAAGGGATTAAAAATTGTAATCAGGTTGTAATCACTAGATCATAATAAGATTGGACTTGATATTTGGTGGACATAGCCTAGGGATTGGATGAGCCACATTAAATGTTGGTGTCCTAAGTTCTTTTCTGTGTGATCTATTTTTTTTTTTATATTGGTTATATTTTCATGTAATTTTTATTTCTGTCTGAGGTTTAATCCTAACAGTTTCCATCTACAAACAATTGAACATTGTCAATTTCTTGGTATTGTGTGTCATTCTCTTCAATAGCTATTTCCTTCCTTCATTTCAATGATCGATTTAACTCATCTCTTTCTTCTTTCAACTAATGTAGGGAAAGTTCTATTTTAATCTTATGGTTCTCAATAGTCTTTTCCAACTTGTACACTTCTGTTTCCAAGATCTTTCCTCAAAGTTGCAAAGCTTTACTTTCTAGAGAACTAAGATTTGATACCAATTGTTGGAAATAAAATAAGGAAGTAAACTCTGAGGGGGGGGGGGGGGGGGGGGGGGGTTTGAATTAGTACTTAAAACTTTCAACCTTAAAAACTATTCACCACACATCCATCTCACGATCTATGCATATAATCCGAAATACCAAATTAAGCATATACATCCATAGCATGAAAGTAACATATTCAACACATGTATGGTAAAAGATATTTGGTTACCCAAAAACCCTCCAAGGAGAAGGTAAAACTAGGGTGGGGATGACACCCACAAATCTTCACTGCTGAAGTAATAAAGTGTTTCCAATGAAAGTTACAATGTTTTGATCATGAGACATGATCTACCCTGTGAAAGGTCTGCCCTATTAAAGGCTTGCGAGATTGTTAGATCTTACCTTGTTAAAGGATCTCAACACCCTATGAGAAGCATTTCAAATAAAAGGACTTTAACTTACAATGAAGTAAGTACCCTGTTAAAGGATTTACAACAACTTGTTAGTGATAGGGAGAAGTAGGGATGAATCAATCACTAATTCATGCTTATTGTCTACCTCTGAGACTTAGGGTGTCTTGCTAGACCACCACATGGACCTATAGGAAATTTTTCAAGCAAATTTCACCCAATACAAAATCCTACTCCACTAACTCACACAATTTCCACTTCCTGTTGTCTGTTAGACTCTCATACTGGATGAAGAGCATTCATAGTCTTCAAAAAAAACTAGATCTTTTTTACCATTCTTCTCAACCACTTGTAGGATCATGAAAGGAGTCTTAACACCTTGCAGTGTACTCATTTTTCATCTTAAATCATCTTTCTATGGTTAAGTTTCTACCCAATTTCACCCTTTTTCTTCAAAACAAGGCTACAAGGAAGAGCCCCAATTAGCCCTATTTCAACTAAAAAAAGGGATTTTCTCACTTTTCTTCCACTAAACCTTCCAATGTGTCTTTTTGGACCTCTAATTATTTGTGATGGCTTTAATAATTTCTAGTTTTTAGGCCTTGGAATGGTTGTATAGTGCTAATGCTGAAATGGAGGGTTTGTATGGGAAAATTTTTGTTTGGTCTTGTTTGATGGATAAATGGATTGGTGGAAGCTTATCCTTCCACCCAAGGAACCTCCTCTCACTCCTCTTTCAAACTCCAAAATAATTCTACAAATATCTCCATAATCCTACAAGAAGCAAGCTCTGCAACAACACTATTCCCCAGCTGGGCATGCTTTAGCTTGCTTAGGGCAAGAGCTTAAAAATGCTTGCCAGCATTTTGAAGGGCCCTAATTTTGCCACAATATAGTAAACTTATTGTACTCACTATTCCCAAGAGTCCATACAATTCCAACAGTGGGATAGTGAGTTACACATTATTTCTACAAGTTGTTGAAAACATGAAAACAAATTCTCTAAAACAAAAAGATTTTTATAATTATTAAACAAACAACTTTCAAAGAAAACTTCATTAAGAAAAAATGTTCTAATTAACCCTATCTATGATTCCATTAGGTACAAAAACCAAGAACAATGTCAAATATGTCTTAAAACTTAGAAAATCAATAATTTTGCCTTCAAAATGTCATGCTACAACACTTCTCTGTACAAAATGAAAATCACTTATGGCATTTTAGGGTTTGGGAAGTCTTTTATATCTCCTCCTAGGTCTTTTCCCTCCATAATTAGGGTTTTCATCAGCCTCTTTAGTGATTTTGAAAGGAAAGTCATAATTTCTTGCGAAATCAACATTTTTTGCAAAAATTACAAAAGAGCAACTTTTGCAATTTTTCTTGCTTACTTTTTTTAACACTTCTAATTTGTTATTTAGGCTATCCCTTAGTAATTCCATGCTAGAGACCATCCCCTAAGCTAGTGACTCATCCCTTAGGTTACTCATTACCCTATGGTATGGTATACCTTTCTTTTTAAGCCATTTATGACTCTACCTAGGACATGTTGACTTCCTACACCCTAACTATCACACTTAGGTCCAATGACCCTTTTTCCTACTTAAAAAAGCTCTCTTAGATAACAATACAAAAAAATTGAAAAGGCAAGGGCCCTATGTTTCAAGGTTCCCCTACACCATACTCCCCACCAAAGAAGCTAAGTCCCCTCTAGAGACAAAAGGTGGAGATCTATGCCTTTTAGCTTGAACTAATTCTTAGGAATCCATGTAGCCTTTGAGTCTAATTTACCATACCATTTGACAAGGTGTTCTTTGTATGTTCCATGTCTAGTCTTTGCATGAATCCAAGAATCCAAAATCTATTCTGCTTGAAGCTTTGACTTGGGAGGGAAAGTTGTTGTTTGAGCATCCTTCTAAGCTTCCTCCACATGCTGATCCACCTCAGTAAGAGGGCCTTTATACCTAACCATGTTTGCTATGTTAAAAATGGGAGAAATAGCTAGATCCTCTAGTTTTCCAATCTTGTAAGAATTTTTCCCATGCTTGTCAGTATTGGACATGGGCCAATTCTTCTCATTTGCAACTTTGTAGATGTTCCCGTATCCATCCTTGCCTTATTGAGGTAAACCATGACTAAGTCCCCTACACCAAATTGGACTTCTCTCTTCTTAAGGTCAGCTTTATCCTTTATATTTTTGGTGTTATCAATGAGGGATTTTTTTACTTGTTCATGCACTTCCTTCATAGTTTGATTGAAATCTTTAGCATAACCACTGTTAGGTACTTGTCCATCTAGGTTTCTTAGCTCACATACACCCCTAGGATGTATCCCATACACAATCTCAAAGGGACTCTTTCCCATAGTTCTATTAATGCTATCATTATAAGCAAACTTTTCTTGATGAAGGACCCAATCCCATGTCAAATTGTACTCCTTGGTTAAGCATCTTAGCAAGTTGCCAAGTGTTCTATTGACCGCTTTAGTCTGACCATCAGTTTGAGGATGGTAGGTTGAACTAAAAGAAAGATTGGTACCTAACCTTTTCCATAAGGATCTCCAAAAATGTCCCATAAATTTGCTATCTGTATCAAACACAATGCTAGTTGGCAAACCATGAATTCTCACAACTTCCTTGAAAAACAAGTAGGCAATATGGTTTGCATCATGAGTGACCTTGCATGGAATAAAATGACTCATTTTTCTAAATTTGACCACTACTACATAGATGCTATCAAAACCACTCTTTGTTCTAGGTAAGCCAAATACAAAGCCTATAGTTACACATTCCCATGATTTTCTTGGTATTGGGAGAGGTTGATAAAGTCCTGCATTTGTAGAAGTCCCCTTTGCTCTTTGACATATGATGCATTGCTCAACATAATATCTAACATATTGCTGCATTTTAGGCCAATAATAGTACCTTTTAACCAACTCCAAGGTCTTATTCAAGCCAAAATGGCCACTCAAACTTCCATGGTGTTTTTCTTGTATAAGGTTCTCTCTCATGGAACCTTTTGGCACACATAGCTACCTACCTTTGAAGAGTAATCTATTCTACAATATAAAGTCTACAAACTCACCATGAAATTGATTTTGGTGCTCTTGACACACCTTGTACGCTGCTACAAAATCTTCATCAATTTGGGAGAGTTCTTTAAAATTATCCAACCCTATGCTCCTTACTTGGATTTCTTGAACTATAAGTAGCCTCCTACTCAAAGCATCAGCTACCTTATTGAGCTGCCCATTCTTGTGCTTTATGGTGAAGGTATAAGACTGTAGATACTCCACCCACTTGACATGTCTATGGCTTAGTTTCTCTTGAGAGTTAATAAAACTCAAAGCTTGGTTATTTGTGAACACTACAAACTCCTTGGGAAAGAGATAATGTCTCCACTTCCTAAGGGATTGAACAAGTGCATAAAATTTGAAATCATAGGAAGAATACTTTTGTTTTGCTACATTTAGCTTTTCACTAAAGAAAGCCACTGATCTATTTATTTGGCTTAAGACTCCTCCCATTGCTATATTACTTGCATCACATTCTACAACAAATGGTTCATTGAAAGTAGGAAACTTAAGAATAGGCTTATAGCCACCTCTTTCTTTAATGTTTCAAATCCCTTGTTTGCTGCTAGTGTCCACATAAACTTGGTCTTTATTCCACCTTTGATAGTATCCATCATGGGAGCACATATCCCACTGAAGTTCCTAATGAACTTTCTATAGTAATGAGATAGGCCATGAAAACTCCTCACTTTACTAGCATTCTTAGGAGTTGGCCAACTCAATATTGCTGCAACTTTGTCTTCATCCATTTTCAGATCTCCTTGTGAAAGAACAAAGCCTAGATAGATGAATTCCTACTTCATGAAACTACACTTGTCTAGATTGATGGTCAAGTGTTCCTCTTTCAATTTAGACAATACAATTCTAATATGCTCTATGTGTTCCTCTTTACTCATGCTGAAAATCAGTATTCATCTAAATAGACTACCACAAACTTACTTGTGAAGTCTTTCAACACCTCATTCATGAGCCTCATGAATGTACTTAAAGCATTTGACAGGCCAAACGACATAACTAGCCATTCATAGAGTCCTTCAGTGGTTTTAAAGGTTGTCTTCCATTCATCTCCCTCTTTGATTCTAATCTAATGATAACCACTCTTAAAGTCTATCTTGGTGTAGTACTTAGCCCCTCCTAAGAAATCCATTAAGTCTTCAATCTTAGGTATGGGAAACCTATACCAGATTGTGATCTTGTTTATGGCATTAAAATCTGTGCATAATCTCCATTTCCTCCATTCTTTGGTGCCAAAACAGTAGGCATAACACATGGGTTGATGCTTTTCCTTATCTACCCTTGATCCATCAACTCTTGTGCTTGCTTTGCAACTTCCCTATTCTTCTCAGGAGTTAGCTTGTAAGGTACTTTGTTTAGAAGAGATGCTCCTGGAACCAAGTCTATTTGATGGCTGATTGATTTTTTAGGTGGTAGTACTGCTAGTGTACCATCTAATATAATATCCTTAAATTCATCAAGAATTTTTTCCACGTCATGAGGTATTGCCTCCTTCTTAGCTTCTCCTTCTTCCTTGGGTTTCACCACAATGGCATAACCCACTCCCTCTTCTTTTTCAAGAGTCTTCATGAACTCTTTCCCCTTCAAAAGTAATACATTAGGTCCACTTCCTTGGCTTTCAAATTCTAGTAATGACTAAATTTTATAACTTGCCCCATCCTTCTTGAAGGTGTATGAGTTAAGCTCACCATTGTGCATGGCTTTCCTATCAAACTACCATTGTCTACCTAGTAACAGGTGATATGAATCCATGGGTAAAAAATCACATAAAATGTTGTCTTTATATCCTTCTATGGTGAACTCAATTCATGCTTGTTCATTTACCAAAAACATGTTGATCCTTGTTTAGCCAAGTGACCTTCTAGGAAGTGCTATGAGGTATTTTTGGAATCTTGAGTTTAGCTATGGCTTCCTCTAAAATTATGTTATCAATAGACCCTAAGTATATGATAAGTTTGCATACATTTCCCATAATCTTGCATCTCACGCTAAAGAGTGATCTTCTTTTCTTTTGCTCTCCTTTGATTGGTTCTTTGATCAAGATCCTCTTTATCATCAAGTTCTCCCCACTTTCAAAATCCAACTAAATGTCAAGTGACTTCACACTTGAAGCATCTTCATGGATGTAGTCTATCTTCTTTTCTCCTTGTGATGTTGATCCCTTTCTAGGACACCTATAGGCAAGATGCCCAAGTTGCTAACAATGGTAACATTTTATTGTAGCAAAGTAGGATGGTCCCCTTCCTCCTGGTAATCTACCTCAGCCTCTACCTCTACTTGAACCACCTCTTTGACTAATTTCTCCAATTTTTTCAGTCAGCTTGGACTCACCTTGGGATCATCCTTCATTGCTCCTACCTCCATAGCTTCCTCTTTGTCCTCTACCATCTCTACCTCTTTCTCTGTTCTTTGAGGTACAATCTTGCTTTCTTTTTCCTTTCTCTTCCACCTTTAAAGCCATTTGATAGCATTGGTGGACTATTTTAGGGGTGACAAGGCTCATGTATTCTTGGATAGACCACTTGAGTCCATTCAAATATCTTTCCAATCTAATGTTTTCATCTTCTACTGCTTTGGACCTTAAGCATAGCTTTAGGAACTCTTCAGTGTAAGAGTGCACATCCATGTCTTTTTACCTCAGATTTTGTCTCCTCCTATGTAGCTATATTTCACAATCTTTAGGAATGTAAGCTTACTTGATTTTAGCCACCATTCCTTTCCAAGTGACAATGGGACTTTCTCCCTCTTTTTCCCTCTCTATTTGAACAAAATTCCACTAGGTTAAAGCAATACCTCTTAACCTTGATTTTTCCACCTTGAATTTTTGAGCATCAGAGACACCATCACATTCAAATTGGTTCTGTATTCCTTCAATCCATTCCATGACAAGATCTGGATCCATCTTACCACTGAATAGAGGAATGCCTTCCAAGGCTTTACTATTTATTGCCTTTATTGCCCTCACAAAAGGCTCTTTTGGTAGAACAAGGTCTGATGTTGGAGTTTCTTCTTCCAAATCAATCTTTCTCTTTGGCTTCTTTCTCTTCTTTATTTTTTATCTTGTCCTTGAATTTATCAGTTGTGTCTTGAACCTCACTCAACAATTATTCAAGTTGTGCCAATCTTGCCCTCAAAGACCTATTGTCTTCCTCTCGCTCTTATACTTTCTTCTCTTGTTGTTCTACCTTCTTGGACAATTTAGGATTGGTTACCATTGTGTTGGAACTATTAGATTCACTAGGTGACAAAATTCACCTTACTTTGCACTTGCTTTCCCACACCTTTTGTAGGCTCTGGTACCACTTGATAGGGAGAAGTAGGGATGAATCAATCACTAATTCATGCTTCTTGTCTACCTATAAGACTTAGAATGTCTTGCTAGACCACCACATGGACCTATAGGACCTTTTTCAAGCAAATATCACCCAATCCAAAACCCTACTCCACTAGCTTGAACAATTTCCACTTGTTGACGTCTTCTAGGCTCTCATACTGGATGAGGAGCATTCAAAGTCTTCAACAAAACTAGGTCTTTTTGACCATTATTATCAACCAATTGTATGATCATGGAAGGAGTCTTAACACCTTGTAATTTACTCCTTTGGAATGTTAAAACATCTTTCTATGGTTAAGTTTATACCCGATTTCACCCTTTTTCTTCAAAATAGGCTACAAGGAAGAGCCCCAATTAGCGTTATTTCACCTACAAAATAGGGATTTTCTCACTTTTCTTCCACTAAAATTTCCAAGGTGTCTTCATGGACCTCTTCTTATTGTGTGAGGGCTTTAAGAATTTCTAGGTTTTAGGCCCTAGAATGGCCATACTGTGCCAGTGCTGAAATTGAGGGTTTTTGAGGGTTTGTAAGGTTAAATTGTTGTTTGGTCTTGTTTGAAGACTAAATGGATTGGTGAAAGATTTTTCTTCCACCCAAGGAGCCTCTTCTTACTCCTCTTTCAACCTCCAAAAGCATTCTAGAAAAATCTTCACACTCCTACAAGAAATAAGCTCTACAACAACACTATTCCCTAGTTAGGCATGCTTTAGCTCGCCTAGGGCAAGAGCTTAAAAATGCTTGCTAGGATTTTGAAGGGCCCTGATTTTTCCAAAATATAGTACATTGAGTGTACTCACTATCCCCAAGAAACCATTGGAAACAAGGGGATAGTGAGTTACACCGTTATTTCTACAAGTTGCTAAAAATAGGACAAGAAACTGTCTAAAATAGAAAGATTTTTATAACTATGAAACAAAAAACTTTCAAAGTAAACTTCCTAAAGAAAAGAACATTATAATTACCCTATATATTGTTCTATTAGGTACAGAAAAGAAGAACAATGCCAAAAAAATCTTAAAACTCATAAAATCAGTAATTTTGCCTTCAAAATATCATGCTACAGTACTTGTCTTTACAAAATGATAATCACTTATGGCATTTTAGGATTTGGGCAGTATTTTATATCTCCTCCTAGGTATTTTACCTCCATCCTTAGGGTTTTCATCAGCCTCTTTAGTGTTTTTTAAAGGAAAGTCACAATTTCTTGTAAAATCAACATTTTTTTGCAAAAAATGCAAAATTGAAAAAGAGAAACTTTTGCAATTTTTCTTGCTTGCTTTTTTTAACACTTCTAATTTGTTTTTTAGGCTATCCCTTAGAAATTATATGCTAGGGACCCTTCCCTAATCTAGTGACTCATCCTTTAGGTTACTCATTACCCTATGGTAAGGTATACCTTGCTTTTTAAGCCATGTATGACTCTACCTAGGACATTTTGACTTCTTACACCCTAGCTATCAGACTTAGGTCCAATGACCCTTATTCCTACTTACAAAAGCTCTCTTGGAGCATAACACAAAAAAATTGAAAAGGTAAGGACCCTATGTTTCAAGGTGCCCCTACACCACTTAGGACTACTCTATTAAGATATTTAATTGATTCACTTGTTAGAATGTTTGAGAAATGATCCTTTGGTTAACACTCTGTTGCTTAATGTCATATCAACTCTATACTGATGCGTACTTGATCCTTTTTTATCAGATGTATCTTTTTTGTCTTTTGATTCTTTTCCTCTATTCTCCTTTAACTGATTTTGTAATGTAACTCAAATCATAACACCTTAATCACCATGAATGCTCAATTTACACATGCAAAATCTCTTCAATTCTGCTTAAGAATTCATAAAAAGTTTAGGGTTTGTCATCCTTAAGAAGATCTAGGTGACTTAGGGTTAGGTATGAATCAATGGTAGTGATTTACCCATATTGCCTCTTAAACCTTCCCTTTTTTTGATTGGATGTATGTATTAGCATAGGGATTCACAATTAAGATTCATCCTTATCATCAAAGATCATAAAACAATCCTTAAGTCAGCCCAAAAATAGTTTACATAGAAGTTTGTGCCATTACAAACAACTATGTTAAATTTGTGTATCTCAACAATTGAAGTTCCTCATGCTCAACATCAACTATAACCTCAATGTTGTAATTCAACCTTTGAATGACTCAAAATCCACTGATCACTTGGCATATACTATCTACTTGGCACTTGAGTGACTTGGCACTTACTAGTTACTCAACTCATACTAAACATCTATCGTTTGACATATACTATCTGACAACTTATGCTCAGTATGTATTACTTTTTCAGTATGAACTAAGTAAATGACATAAGTATATTGTCACTCATATGTCAAAGCCAATCTGAGATTAATAGTAGCAAAAGTTTAGGGAGGAGAATAAGGCATGATAGTTATTCTAAATTTGTTTGTCTTCATCATACGAGTGTGAAGTGAGAAATTGAGTCTTTTGAGGGCTTCAAAATATTTTTCAATAGGACCCTTGCATCTATCTCATCTAGTATACCTCTTCTTAGATAGCTTCAATAATTAGTGATTTTGATTTACCTAATCTTGGATGTACCCAAGATTTTGTTTTTTTCTTTGCAAAATAGGAATCATTCTATAAATCAAAATCACATTTGACCAATGGGAACCCTTTTCAATATCTCCCTAAACTCTTCTTATTCTTCTTCTAAAACATAGTTAACCTGGTGATACTATTGAGCACTTCATGTACACCTCCAAACCAAAGTGTTCAAATCTAAAATTATGTCTTCTTGGGTATCCTAGAAAGCAAGATTTGGTTGGAGTATAAGAAAATTATTCTTTTTTTGAAATATCATCTTGATTAATTATAGGTAAGTTGTTAATCTTTCTCATTCATTATTCCTAGTACAGTCATCAAAAATTTGTTACTAAACATATTTGTCACTTTCACAGTTATATGTTTTGAGCCAATGGACTAGTTATGAAAAACTATTTCAAAATAGTTGGAGAGGTCACTAAGGATATGAACTTCCTCTATGTTTAGAGTGGTGAATCCCTTGTGATATCACTCTAATAGTTTACTTTTTAGTAAATAGGTTAGAATCTTTTGAACCACCTTTATGCTATTCAGTAACTTTAAATCACACTAAACTGATCACAAATTTTACTGATATGTTCTTGGGTCAAATACTTTCTAAAGTCATTATTTAATGTCTTAACTTCTTAATAGGTATCAACGCCTATATTGAACAACTAGTTTTAGAACTAATTAATCTCCTTTGATTAGTTTAGGTACTAATTGTTTATTGCTTGGAAAGTTGCCAAATTTAAGAGATAACTCAAAGATGACTTTGGAAGGGACATGTCCTTTGTAAGGACATGCCCCTTGGTTCTATATTTATGTAGGTTGTAATTGAAAGTTAAGGACACACAATCATTAGAAGTCTACTCCTTGATCAATAATGCCCTAAATACAATTAATAGAAAATAACATCTCTAGAATTATATTTATTAATTCACTCAAGTCTGAACATTGAAGATTATACTCAGAAAGTATAGTCAAAGAAGGTATAAACTAAGTCTGATTTATTATAGAATTTGTAGAAAATTTACATGGTATCAAAGCTCTAGTAGTTGAACCTAGGCTCTGCAAATTAAAGAATCAGACTAAGTATATTTGGCAACATTTTTCTATCTTCAATGGCATACATAATCAGACCTGAGGACAAGTTTGATGTGAAAGAACACTTTAATTCTTGGAAATTCAAAATCATGATGATTCTTGAAGAAAATAATGTGAAACAATTTATTGATAAAGCATCCAAGCTACTTGATACTAAACAAAATAAAACTATTTGAAGTAAAGGAAATAGGAAAGCCATGTAGATCATATTAGATGGAGTAAAATATGAAATAGTACCCATGCTAATAAAACATCTAACATCATTTAATATGATGAATGCATTATTGAATGCATATGAGGTTAACAATGCAACTAGAGTCCTCGCAGTAAAAAGGAAACTAAATCATATATAGATAAAGAAGGGAGAATCAACGAATTCTTACTTTTTAAGGGTTTCCAATCTAAGAGATGAACTTGCAAGTATAAGAACTATAATTGATGACAAAGAACTAACACTAATGGCTATAGATGGAATACCAGATTCATGGGAAACATTCACACAAGGAGTAAGTGCTAGAGACAATTTTCTTGACTTCGATAGTTTTAAGGGAGATTGTGTTAAAAAAGAATCCAAAAAACTTAAGAAAGGAGGAAAGTTGAAAATTGAAGATGAAAAACTTCGTGTTCTCAACACAAATTCCTATAAAGGAAAGAAGAAGCACTTCAAGAAGAAGAAGATTAATCAAAAGAATGAAAAACCTAAGTAAAATCTATCCAAAATAAAATTCTTCAAATGTGAAAAGTTTGGATTCTATAGATCTAATTTCCCCAAGAATTCTAAACAAGTAAGTTATACAATCATTACTAGGAAAGAAGATAACTGTGATCTTGAGAATCATGTATTGTATTCAACACTATCAAATGATGTTTCAAGTAAGGTATGGGTTATTGATAGTGGATCATCTTGACATATTATAGGATACAAAGAAGCACTAGACTCTATATTAGAAAATTTTAATGGCAAATTCACCATTGGTGATAATTCAACATATTTTGATAAAGGAATTGGAAATTGCACCTTGAAACTAAAGTTGGTAGTTCTTTTCTTCTCAAAGGAGTACTCTATGTACTAGGAATAAAAAGGAATATAATCTCGATTATAGAACTTGAAGATGATGTAAATAATGTTTCATTCATGGATGGTAAAGTAATAAATTGGGCTAAGAACTCCCCATTTAAGAAATAAAATTTTATTGGTCAATGAAAATATTACTTGTACGAATTAAATTCAGAACCTAGTCAACCTATTCAAGCCTTAATTCATGAAGCTACTGATATAAATGAAATACATCACATAAGGTTAAAACATCTAAATTTCAAAACCTTATCAAATATGGACAATATGGTTACTAGTTTACCTAAACTAAATAAAAATCACTCAATCATATGCAAAGGATGCACTCTAGGTAAGAACACCAAAAGTCCATTTCATGATAACACTAGAAAAACTAACAATGTTTTGGAATTAATCCACTCAAAGTTATGTGGACCTATGTTTGGTCCTTCTCTTGGAGGATTATGGTACTATATACTTTTTATAGATGACTTCTATAGGAAAACTTGGATTACTTCTTAAAATTCAAATAATCAGAAGAAATCCTGAAGAGATTTAAATAATTTAAAACCTTAACTGAAAACTTATTAGGAAAAAATTAAAATTCTTAGGATTGATAATGGAGGGGAATATATCTCATATTTATTTAGAGATTTTTGTAAAGAAACATGAATTAAAAGGGAGTATATTGTTCCTCATAACCCACAAAAAAATGAGGTAGCAGAAAGGAAGAATAGAACAATTATAGAAGTTGCAAGAGCTATGATATTTGATCAAAATCTAGAATATTATCTTTGGGCAGAAGCCTCTTGTACTGTTGTCTATATTCAAAACATAAGTCCTCAATCCTACCTAAGAGATAAAACTCCTAAAGAAGTATTTACTAAGGTTAAACCCAATAGAAATCATCTTAGGATTTTTGGGTTCCTAATATATATAAATGTTCCAAAAGAAAAGAGAACTCAGTTAGCACCCTCTGGGAGGAAAGGTATTTTCGTTGGGTATAGTGAAACATCTAAAGAATATAGGATTTTCATACCTAGTTAGAAAAATATCTAACTTAGTAGGGATGTAATATTTGAAGAAGATTTAGCATTCAAAAGAGCCCTAAGTTCTAGAGATCCCTCTCCCTTACCTAGTTTTCAAGAAAATATTGAATCTGAGTCTTAGAGGGAGAACATAGAAGAAGTTGAAGATGAATTCAAAATATAAATCTTGAGGAAACTCAAAATTTTAATAAAATACCACTTTGGGCCATTAAGATAGTAGAGGAAGCAAAAAACTTTGCTGCACCATCTAGAACATTCAGAGAAAGTAAAAGACCCAAAAGATTCTCTAGTTATACAACAAACATGAATGATTTGTCTAAATTAGAACCAACTAATGTTTCAAACACTATTAAACATACAACTTGGAAGGATTCCATGAAGGAAGAATATCAATCCATTATGAAGAATGATGTTTTAGAAATTGTTCCAAGACCTAAAGGAAAATCTATTGTTTCTTCCAAGTGGATATTTAAAATCAAGCATGTTGCTAATGGTAGTATTGAAAAATATAAAGCCAGATTCGTAGCGAGAGGATTCTCTTAGAAAGAGGAAATTGATTATGAAAAAAATCATTGCTTTTGTTTTCAGATACACCTCTGTAAGAGTAGTCCTAGCTATTGTAGCATCAAAGTGATGGAAAGTACATTAGATGGATGTAAAAACAACATTTTTGAATGGAAAAATTGTAGAAGAGGTATATTTAGAGTAGCCTGAAGGATTGTCATAACCCTAAAAATTTTGTTTGTAGGCTCAAGAAAGCTCTCTGTGGGCTTAAACAAGCTCCAAGGGCATGGTATGAATGAATCAATATGTATCTCACTAGTTTAGAATTCTCTAAGAATGAAGCTGATCCAAATCTATATTATAAAAGCAATAGAGATGATATGGTAATTTTGATATTGTATGTTTGTGTTTTACTAATAATAGGTGATGATCATCTCATAGATAAATGCAAGAAAGATCTAATCAAAGAATTTGAGATGAAAGATTTAGGACTCCTTCATTACTTCCTAGGACTGGAAGTATGGTAGAATTTTGACAGCATCATTCTTAATCAAGGAAAGTATACATTGGATATCTTGAAGAGATTCAAAATGTGGAACTATAGGCCTATGTCTTCTCCCATGGACTCTAATTTACATAAACTTAAGGAAGTAGCAACATAATCACCTTCCAAGTCCCTTATGTATTTGGTAAATACATGACCTAATATTTTCTATGTTGTTAATGCCTTAAGTCAATTTATGTGCGAGCCAAAGGGGATTCACCTAGTTGCAGTCAAACACATCATGAGATACTTACAAGGCACTCTCAACTTTGGGCTCAAGTATGAGAAAGTTGAATTGAACCTACATGTTGTAGGATGAGAAAATGGGTTAATATCTAACATACTATGAGAAAATCACAAACTCAATAAACATAAATTGATACCCTCTAGTCTACCATGAAAGCCAAATAAATAAAGAAGGTAACATTAAGTAAAAACCCCCTCTTTCATTTGTAGCTCCCATGTCCTTTCTTCTCCATATGATGTAGCTCCAATTGCCTATGATGCACACAATTGAAAAGAAAAATCCTATGATATGATAATGCCATGAGAATACTAGAAGAAATGATTTTAAGCTTGAGAGGCCAAGCACCAAGGGACTTGAAGGATTGGAATTGAGAGAAAGAATGGTCAATTTATAGTCAACATGCAAAACACGATCATTGGATTTTTCACCTTGGATATGCAACTTGGCAAGAGATTCCTTTGAGAATCCATGACAAATATGAAACAAGATGCCAAATGTAGGATTGTATGACACTTGGAAGTGAAACATGGCTAAAAATGGTGGAGGATCTATGATGCATCATGTGACCTTGGAAGTCAAACATAGATATGTGTAAGGAAATAAGAATATATGGATTATGACAATTCTTAGCCAAGTGTGGATAGAGAATCCATGATGTAACATGCCCATGTGTCATGCTGATGTCATGATTATGTCAAATATTTGAATTAAAAATCCATATATCCACACAAATAGAAATTAGGAATTTGGAAATTAGAGGTGGAAAATATAAGTCAGGAAATTGAGAGTTTCCATAGTTTGTGAAGAAAAATCAATTAATTGAAAATGTTAGTTAAGAATAATAATTAGTAATATGAGAAAATTATGGGATATTTAATCCTATAGAGAAAATTAGTATATGATTGACCAATTTGATTAGATAAGTGCAACAATATCCTTTGATGAAAAGTGGATCAACTAGGATGATGATGGGTAGACCAAAGACATGGTAAAATTGATTGATTGATCTAGATTGATAACATGCCAAGGATACATGACATGAATTAAGGATATGTATCATTTAACTGATATTGTAAATGTTACAAGATCAAGACTAATTGATAGGGTTGATCATAATAACATCGACAAACACTATCAATTTTGTTAAATTGATATGATAATGCAACGATCTAACTTTAAGAGACTTGACAATGTCAAAGATCAGATGATGTGAATGATAGTTTGACCTAGCATTGAGAGCCATGATAGTACTAAGGTCAGATTTAGAGATATGATGGATTAATAGATTTCCAAGATATTGAGAGACATAACAATGCCTAGGGTTGGACAAATGATGATAGATTTGGAATGTCTGACATGTTTTAGGTTGATTAAGGGTGATTCTAAGTGATTTTGAGCACATTTGGGGTGATTCTAGGTTGATTTGATATGATTCTGAGTTGATTTGATATGATTTTGATGATGTTGAAATGGTTCTAAAATGATCTGCAGTAAATGTGAAAGAGGATACAAATGATGAAAAACATTGTTGAGATATAATGAAGTTGGCCAAAGACTAGAATTAATGGAATGATAAAATGGGATGAGTTAGTATGAAAATGTCATTAAAACATAGATGCGAACCATTTTTTAGCGTCTACATTTTGCCCCTCTTTGATATGATGTGATTTAGAGCATTGTGTCAAAGAATACTGACAAAAAAGCAATAAAAGAATGCCCTAATAGGGGTGGTGTATATGGGTTACCCCTTAAGAAATTGACCAATGGAGGCATATGATAGGTCAATTTTTTTAGCAATGAGAAGACAAAGTCATAACAACTGACGGATCGTAAGTTGGAGCTAAAATGTGAAAGTTATGGGGTCCAGATTGCAAAAAGGCATCACAGACAACATATAAAGTGCCTCCTAAACATCCATCTAGGAAAAAATAAGCTATAAAAGGGATTAGAGAGGTTTTGAAAGTCATTTTCACTCTCACATTTGGTAGGAAAGAGCTTTGGAGCAAGTAAAATGGACCAGTTACCCAAGGGAGCAACATCGTGGTGAATGAGTACATACCTACATACGATGGGTAGAAATAGGATCTATAATGAGTACATTGAGGTTGTATTTGTGCTTTTTATTTTTTGGTATGCTTTTCATGCATGTAGGAGTCAATCGGGGGTCAAATGAGGGTCAAATAGGGTCTTGGGGCCAATTTAGGGCATCAAAATGCCCCAACTACACCCAAAATGCATCCAAATACATAGTGGGTGAACTTGGCATGACCAAATGTGCATCGAGTGCACTTGGCATGACTAAGTGCACCATGGGCACAATTGGGGGCCCCAACTATGCCTTAG
The DNA here is from genome assembly GCA_028749045.1 of Cupressus sempervirens. NCBI lineage: Eukaryota > Viridiplantae > Streptophyta > Pinopsida > Cupressales > Cupressaceae > Cupressus > Cupressus sempervirens. The sequence goes on along the minus strand of CM053785.1, from coordinate 548,432,645 downwards.
GATGCTTCGGGGCTCTCAAAAATAGTTTGGATGAGCTTAGATCGACTCAAAACTTGGGGCATACTAGAAAAACCATAGGATGATGTTATAAATGGGGTAGGACATAGTAAAATTTGGTCAAAATTGGTCAACCATAAGGTATATGCAAGTCAAACCTAGTCAAATACTGACAAAGAGTGATGTAGAGGGCCAAAAAGAGGGCAAATAGACTCAGAATGACTCAAAACTTGGACCACATGCTCAAAACCCAAGGAAGAGTTCAAAACATAGGTTACTTAGGCAAACATTATAAAAAAAAGTCAAACCTAGTCAAACCTATCTTAGATGTAAGAAAACGTTGATAGAGGGATAGGCATAGGGTCAGAATGATGCAAATGAGCTCAAAATCACCTGCAACTTGGTAGACATGTTCAAAACCCTAGAAAGAGTTCAAAACATAGGTCAGATTAGTTAATCATTCTTAGAAAAAGTCAAAATTATTCAAACCAAAGTCAAACTAGGTCAAACTTAGGTCAAATATAAGTTAAACTTGATATAAATCCATGTAAGGTTGACATTGGCTACATGGTTATGCAGGAGGACCTACCCCTATTGCAAATGAGGGGACACTGGCTTTAGAGTTTTATGTTGCAACACCAGATGACTACTAGTGAGCATTAGATATTTGTAGGACTTGGCTTGTATCATATCACATTTATGCCAGAGGTGAGAGGGAATAGAGCCCTACTAACAACACTGATATAGAGATGGCATTCAAAGGCTAGTTCTTTCCATCTACCAATAGGGGAGGCAACTGTGACCTTGGAGGATATATGGTGCATCCTTAGGATTCCTATTCATGGAGAGTTACCTGCATATAACCTAGCTATTGGGTGAGCACATTACACCAGTTGTTCAAATGTAGAGATGCAGAGCTGGATATCTAAGATTATGAGATCAGATGGAATCTACTAGTGGTGTGCCATGAGCAACTGATAGCTATGATCTATTGGGTAGTAGGTAGACTACTAATACCTGATAGGCATGGACATGGTTTCCCTATTAGATGGGGCTAGATGTTAGAGAGGATTGCAATGGATGGGACTATATTTGTTTGGGGGCCTTGCATGTTGGGGATGTTGTACTACTATCTACATTAGATGGTGTATAGAGGTGGATTGACATTCAGTACTGGAGGTATACTACTACAGATCTAGGCATATGAGCACATTATAGTATTCAGACCACTTATAAAGAGAGAGCTAGTAGAGGACATGCCTTATTCATATAGCTATAGAGGCATACTAGCATGAGGACCACTGGGGTACACTCAATTCTTCAAGCATCAGTTGGATACTATGACATAGTTTATTTGAAGACCATATAGAGATTTCCCAAGGTGGGATGATGATGAGATCTACCTACCATACTATAGATAGGAGTTCTATCTTATAGGGCACACAGTGATTGGTCATCTAGTGATAGAGATGTACCTACCATAATGGGTACACAAATAGTTTGGTCAGATACATGAGGTGCTAACAAGTCTAGTGTTGTTTTCACAATCTAGAGCAAAGGTTTGGGAGTGGGGAGCACCTATCAGGACATAGGTGGCTTATGCATAGTTGGAGGAGCTAGAATTAAGGGTGTAGGGAGCAAAAATGGATGTAGGTACGACAACGACATAGGATAGGTAGTTTGTGCAGCATCATCTGAGGCTATTGACATATCCAACAGTGTTAGTACCACATGCAAGATCACAACTAGAGTAGGTTGAGGAGGGGGATGGGGAGGAGGGTGAGGGAGATGAGGAGGGAGGAGATGAGGATGATGATGGGGAGGAGGGGGAGGATGGAGAGGATGATGCTAATGTGAGGGATGATGATGAGGATGTTGATGATGAGGACAAGGAGGGAGAGGATGACAAATATGAGGACAAGGGAGATGATGATAAGGGTGGGGACAATGTGGGTGGAGATGGTGATGGGGATGGTGTGGGGATTCTTATGAGGAGGGTGGGGATGATAATGATGAGGGAGGAGATGAGGATGTGGTAGCAATGGATGTCAAGGGGGATCTAGTGGATTACACCAAGGGGATGCTAGTACTAATACAGGTAGGGCCTAGCTAGTTAGAGCTTATGGAGGTGATTAAAGGGCTCCAGAGTTAGTTGGATCAAGTTGTAGTATAGGGATGTAGTGATAGTAGGGACAGATGTAGCGATAGAAGAGAGGGATTGTGCTATGGCAGAGAGGGATTAGGCTATGGTAGAGAGGGATGTAGTAGTGGATAGAGAAGAGAGGGAAGTGCAAGAGTCATAGGAGTTCATTAGAAACATCAGAGATGCAAACTTCCAAGATATGGATATGATGATGACGAGGGAACATGTGGAGACATAGTACTATAGGGATCATTATGAGATGGTAGTGCAACCAAAGTAGAGGTTAGAGAGCTTTCATGTGTTGAGATCTCACTCGCAGTGGACACAGGGGACATAGAGTAGTGTAGGGATGATGGGACCAATGAGGCCACCATAGATAGTAGAGGGATCATCCTCAAGGCAAGAAAAAAGTTGTGAGGCTAAGGACAACATAGGGTGACACAAGCATGCTCTATGACACAAGCATAGAGGGGCTTCTCTATTTTTCTTTTGGTTTTTTGTTATGCTCTTTTATGATTCATGCCTATGGGCAATTAATATTGATGTAAACCATGGCCATGTACTCTGATACTTTGGTGAAACATTTATGAGATGCAACTATGTTATGATGACTATATGAGATGGATTATGCATATGTTTTATATGGATGCATTTATGCTTTTCTATGTGGATTTTCATATCAGGATATCATCTATTGATTTATCACATGCTATGCTTAAGAAATGACATCTTTATTGTTGCCACATGTTTTTCTCATGAATGAATGCCTAATGAAATATAAATAATATGGAATGAATTCAAATGAAATATAAAATGATATGGAGTGAATGCAAATGAAATGTGAAATAATGTAAATGCCATGTTTATGCATATATGTATTACTTTGGATTGTTCTGGACTTTTGACATATGTAGGAATGTAGGATAACAATGCTTTTGGTGTATCAGGGTACGAGACCAAGGTGATAGACAAAGAGGACATAGAAGATAGAAGAGATGAGATGAGGAAAAGTTAGTATGAGGTGAGGACTTTTGCTTTCACAAAGTGCACTATATGTTAATAGAACTTTATTTTGATGTGGCAGAGGGAATGCAACACATCATGGCATAAAGGGCCAGAGTGCTAATGCAAACCTTTTGCATAAACAAGCATGATGTAGACAAAAAATGACCTTGTCCTTCCTAAGGCATATATACATGCCCCAGACTCTCAAAGGTACATATTTAACAGATAGAAAACAAAAGATGACCATGAACCATCTTGGCCACTCTCACAGATCAGTTTATATCATTGAGTGGCATAGGAACATGATCAAAGAAAAATAAAGAAAAAATAAATTACTCACTAAACAATGTGAGCTAATAGTTATTCTTGTCCATTAGTACTTTCTTTCTAGTGTTTTAGGTTTGTAGATAGTGTTTGAGAGGTTGATCATGTGCTAGGTTTGTGTGTTGATTTAGTTGATAGGTTCACAGTGATATTTTGGATTGATTGTTTGTTCACATTACTCAAATAATGTGATTTTTCATTGGAGTGTAGTGCTTTGAGTATCATTCTGTGTAAGTGCAAGTGTTTAAGCAAAAGGGGTGATTATTCGCAATGACTATTTACAAGGTTTATTACAAATAGGGTATAATATAGTGGCAAGTTTTTGTATTTTGGAAAATTTGACATTTTTCCAATGTTATTTTTGGTGATTTTTGAGCCCTTCCATGGTTTCCTGGTCGCCAAGCTTTGTTGGGTTTACCTGGTTGCCTAGCATTGTAATCGCCAAGGCAAATGTTACGTTTGAGTTTTCCCCTGGCGGTATTCAACTTTCACGCAGCCGACCAAGTAATGCTTATAGTGGAATGTTCGTCGAGTTTCAAGTTTCCATTTCATGCAGTATGGGAGAATTTTCCATCCTAGTTTCATTTTACCATGAAGGAGTCAGCTCGTTTCACGTTATGGGAAGTGGAGGAGTCGGCTCGTTTTGCCAACACACTTTCATTTTGTCATGGAGGAGTTGGCTCATTTGGCATGGTAAATTGGTAATTGTATTGATTTTTAATATGTATAAATCCGAATTCGCCCAAGCAATGAGACATTCACTAAATACCACTAGCACTCCATCAAATTTTTGGTAGTGCAAGACACATCACAGGCATGACTCAGACTCCAGAGATAGCTTCCATAAGTGGTGGTACATTGGTATGTGCAACTGTGCTATAAAATACTCTCCTTGAGCTTATGTAGTTTAATTTAATTAGAAGCTTATCTACATTTCCTTTCTTATCTCATTTTCTTTAGAAATTTTTCAAAAAGTGGACACAATGCTGAAAGTTGTTGGCGATGTTAATGGTTTTTAAAGCTTGCATGCATGGATATTGACCACCTAAGGTCAATATCCAATTTCCTTTTTTGTGGAATGTCAATTCACCAATTGTCAAAAATAAGATTTTAAATTTAACTTTTTTCTTTAAGTTTCACTTACTAGTCTGAAAGTAATACTGCTTATTCTCAGGGAAGTAAAGTTTAAAATGGATTATCAGTGGATTGAGATGTTAGGGGAGGGTGAGTCTATAACTAATATTTCTCAATCTCAGGGAAGTGACAAGGGTAAGACCCCCAAGGGCAGTGAAGGGATTAATCTTACATCAAAATGCCGAAAACTTAGAGATACTACCATAAAGGCTTTCTTTGGAATTGACAATGTTTTTGGTCCACCAACTTTGGCAAGTACAAGTGTAGAAGGAAATCACAATACCTCACCACCACTAGAAGAGCAGGTTGTTATTCAATTAAATCAAAATGCATCAAATGAGGATAACAATGTTCAAACAATAGAAGATGTTGTAAGAGAAAATAATATTGATGTTGGTAGGAAGAAAAGAAAAAAGGAATGTGAAAATGGGTTGGGAGTGGGAAATGAAAAGGACTTTCCAGGTTGATTGGGTAGAAAAGTACTAGTTTATTAAACCAGTCACAAACAATGATGAACCACCAATAGAATGCAAGTGTATGATTTGTACCTAGAAAACTAAAAGAGAGAAAAAGTTGCAGTTAAAGCTTGACACTATAGAAAAACATATTGGTAAGGTTTATGAAAAAAAAATCATAGATGGAAAGGAAGTAGCGGCAGTGAGATGGAAATCAAAGGAAGAATGCCTTCATGTTAAGTATGCCATAGAATATGAAGAGCATTTCAAGAAAATAGCAGTAATTGGTAGTGGCAGCAGTGGCAATCCAATCAAGGATGGGCTTCAACATGCAACCAATGATGCAAACTTGGCAAAGACCATTCATATGAGTGTTATTTTTCATATTCTATCTAGAGGGTGTCCTATGAGAGACTTTTCAGAATATGGTAATTTATTATCTTTTTTGAGAGTTCCTCACTATCCTATGTCACATTGGTCAATATACACTGGATGGGAAATGTCAAGCTATCTTGTTGAGGTGGAAAAGCAAAATGTACAGGAGAGAGTAAAAGAATCCAAGTTCATTTCATTATCCTTAGATGAAGTCATTGCGGTAGATAACACTGCTTGGGGCTGTATGCATCTATATACTATAAAATATCATGTCCGTCAAGGTAATATACTTTGTGTTCATAAAATGAGGACCAATTCAACTGCAAAAAATTCATATTTAGAAGTTAAGAAAGCTTTGAATGAAATTTTTGGTATGGATGACTTGACAATTGCAAAGAAGTTAGTGTGTGTCAGAGCTGATGGAGCTGCAATAATGCAAGGGCAAAGGACTGGTCTTTGTGCAAGATTACAAACTAGTATTGCACCTTACATGCTTGGCATACACTGCATGACCCACTAAATGAATTTAGCATATAATATTGTAAGTACTTTTCCTACAGTGTCAAAAGTTGAAGATCTAGTCTATGAGCTCCACTCGTACTTTTGCAGAAGTCCTAAATGCTTTGCAGAATTTAAGATTTTTTCTAAGGGATTAACAACAGGAAATAAGATTCTCAAGGATGTTGAGACTAGATGGATATCTTTGCATGGACCAGCAGAATGAGTTCTAGCAGAATATCAATCCTTGATTGGAGTTTTATATGAGGAATGCCTTACAGTGGACAGAGCTCCTAATTTGTTAAATAAGTTAAGTGATATAGAGAACCTATTAACTTTAGCTAGTCTTCTCCCCATGCTAGATTTAATGAACAAACTTGTTAAGAAAGCCCAAGATAGAACTATGTATATTCATGAGTATTCTGATTTATGTAAAATGACATGCATGGCTCTAGATTCTTTGTATTCAGATCTCTCAGGTCATAGCCCAATTTTTTCAAGGTGGGAGATAATTATAGATTTGAATCATGCTAATAATTTTTTACAATTCAATGGGAAAAATGAGCTATGTGTGTTTGTGAAAGTATTTGAAATACCAATGCACCAATCTAAAACAACCAAGAGAGGCAGAGTACTACCAGTTAGAAAGGATGATTTTGACAAGATTGTTAAATCTATTAGTGAAAAGGTGAAGTCTATTTCCTACCAACTTTCAAGTGAGATTTGTGAAAGATTCCCTTGAGAAGAAATTCTTGAAGCCATGAGTTGTGTGTTTCCTCAATTTTGGAAACACTTTGGACATAATCCAACTGATGTAAAGTTGTTTCATAATAAACTTGATGAATTGATAACACAGTTTTCAAAGCATACAGATTGCAATGGACAACTAATACAAGGAATCTTAGATTCAAGTAATCTTAAAAAACAATGCAAACTTTTTGCATTGTGTATGAAAAAATAGATGGAAAACTTTGAGAATCCATTTAATCCTAGTGCAATAACAAGGCTCTAAAAAAGGATAAGTTAGAGTGAAGTATTACGTACTTCAATATCAAAATATTTCAAACTTTCTAATTTATGTCAAACAATGATATTAGGGTCAGTGGAAGATGAGAGAGTTTTCAGTGCATTGGGGTTTTTGAAATCAAATGTCAGAAACAAACTAGACAAAAATTTGGAAACTTGTTTGAGGTTGTTTGTAACTCAATACAATGTTAGAGATTTTCCTTATGATAGGTCATTGGCCATTTGGAATTCCACACATGAAAGATGAGGCCTTTGCAACACTTTAAAAGATGGTGGTTCTACTTCTACTTCTGACTCCAACATAAATGATGAATTTAGGTCTCAAAGTCAAAATGAAGATGAAGATTTTACAAATTTTGAATACTCGATTTAGAATGAAGAGGAACCTATTAGTACTAGTCAAACTTTAGTTTCAGAATCTGGAGTCCATATGGGATATAGAAGCATCACATTTGAGACTAAGTCAATGAAGTGAATCGTGATTTAGTAATGTAGAATTTAGTTCTAAGGAATTTATAGGTATACTCCACTTTAGTTCTTCCATATTCAGTCATATTGCAATTACAATTTACAAAAACTGAGTTCAAGATTTTTGTTACTCTATTCTTGACATAATATTATTTTTGTACCTTTCTCTTGATTTGAGTTCAAGATTTTTGTAAGTTGTTACTCTATTCATATTATTGACACAATGTTATTTTTGTATCTTTCTCTTGATTTAGTTGTTTGATAATACAAAAAGAGATAATAGAGACGTGTGCAAAGGCCATAATATCAACACATAATATGACACTTTTCATTAACATTAACATCACAGAGAACTACTGACTACAAAACATAATGGAAAATTGAAATACATAGAGTTGGAACAATATTTTCTCTTAAAGAAAATTATACTTAATCTGAAAAATAACAATAGATCAAACCATTTCTAAGCCTTGGGAACTCATATTTATATCACTTGAGTAACAGCAAGCTTCAAGCTTAGAAAGGTTACATCATGATTCATTACAAAAGAAAAAAGATAACAACAATTAAGATAATCATTACAATTTGCTGAAACCTTTTGTGACATATTTTAACAGAAAAAGAGGAAACAATTACAAAATGTGACAAGTGGCAAGTGATCATTAAGCCTATCTTCCAGTTCTAACTATAGCATTACCCATAGCGGATGTACCACAAAGGTAAGGTAATATGTTATGATGAACAACTTCTTTTTGATATTCTTCTGCAACCCTTGTCCTCCAATTGATTCCCCGGGGCCACCATCTTTTTTGCAATCATCCTCTACTAAAGGGATTGCTTTGATATTTGCTATAACCTCCCAGATGGCAATATCTATATCCATAATAGGCCATGCTGTATTTTTAATTGCCTCTAATTCACTAATGTTTTTAGTCCATTTTGCATCTGTGATGGCTTTACCCTCTCCATTAATTTTGTTCATCTCTGCTTTAATTTTGTATGTCATATCAATCATATCATATACAACTTGATCACTTGATTCACCTCTTGAAAATTCTATAAATCTTGGATGGTCTAATATTTGATCAAAAGATTCAGACCACTCTTGCCAAGATTTGACATACCCTTCATTGTTCAAAATTGTTGCAATGAAATCTGGGGTACCCAATGCTATGCTTTCCAATTTTTCGCTTACTACTTTGATCTTACCAATGAAGAATGAATTCAATTCTTTAACTTGATGTATCATTTTCCTTATAGGAAAAATGATCTCCTTAGGTAGTTCCTTTTTTTGTGTGAGTAAAGGAACTAACCTATCAAAGAATTGTATGTATGGCCCCCACTAGGCAAATAATGGAGATAATAGTGATAAAGCCTCAGAGCATTGGTATTCATTACTTTGCAAAGTATTGTACATACTATGTACATTTACAGAGGTTCTCTTTAAAGTAGTGATTCTATGAATCAAAAAATATTTCATTGTCCTAATCTTTGCATCCTTGCTAATCTCAAACTCATCCACATCCATGTGTTATTGGATGTGGTTCTTTTGCTATCCAGTCAGTTTGAATATTTTGGTCTTGTACCTCCCTTACTCTTAGTGACCTTTCTTCTCTTTTCAAATCTTCATTCTCCTTTTTTTATTCCTCCAAAGCGTGTTGCAGAACATATGTTCTTCTCATTTCCTCTTCATACTTCTTCTTGGCGTCAAGGTACTTTTCATATGTCTGCACCAGTTGTTCTTGAAGAATATCAATCTTGTTCTTGTCTAGCATAGCAGCAGTGTTTTGGAGGTTGTAAATTTGATCTAAAGAAGTTGAATGTGCATTCCAAAAAATTGCATTACCTGTTAGTGTCTCTTTAATTTCCATCAGGGTAGGCTTCTTTGATTCTGGAGCTACACTCCAAATAGCCATTGTCTTAGTATCTATATTAAATCCTGCCCCTTGCAATTCACCAAATGGATTAATCTCCTCATAAGAGATTGATTTTTCTTGTCTCCTCATTTGATCAAGCAAGAATGATGAACTAATATCCCATCCTAGGAAAACTATCATACCACTCCTTTGTACCAATTCCCTAGCCTCCTCTACAGTGAGGCTTTCACTAGTAGGATCATAGGCTTGGAGCTTCTGCACCATTTCAGTCGCTTTTTCATCTGTGTCTCCAGGTTTTACATGTAAAGAATTTTTTTTTTTTTTTGAGTTTATATAGAAAACTTTTGAATTCTTCACTCTTGATAAAATCATCATCCTTCATGAATTCTTGAGCCTATATAATTTTGTCATCTAGCATCATGGACTGCAGTTCTAAACTATTGGGTCTCCTCTCCTCTTGAGTAGCTTGATCAATTAAGACCTTTTGTCTGGCATCATCAAAATACCTAGTTCCTTTTGGAAGCACTTGTAAGGCTTTCTCTCTAGCCTTTTTCAGAACCTCAATCAATTTTTGTTTCTTCTTGCCCCTTTTATCCCAATCTGAAGGGCTAGGCTGATCTTCTTCGTCACTAATTTCCAATAGAACATCTGCCTCTGGAGAAGAAGGGTTTACCCTATCTCTAGCATTTGAGGAACTTAAGCCATAATGTTATCAAACTCCTCAATACACTTATCAATTTGTTGAAAATAGGGTAAATCAGAATAGAAGCCCTAGAAATTAGGATCTACTTTCTTCATTTCTTCCTCTATTGAGAGGATTTGTCTCCACTTCTGCATCCTATCAGCATAGACATCTTCATCCAATTGGTCCCTAATGACATCCTCTTCCCAAATTTTCTTTCCAATGATGACATTATAACTCCTCATTTGTTTAAGAGCACTTCTAACAATGTTATATGGGTCATAAACCCTAGTGGGGGTAGTGGGGAAATTTAACTCTCTTAGGAAGGCATCAACTTCCTCAATGGCCTCTTTACCAATTTCAAAATCCCCTACTTTGAAATTTCTACACAGAAAAGACCCGTTTTTAATGGTTGGCCCTAGATATTCTCTATTCATGGATAACAACTACTAGAAAATTTCCACTACACCCACCCTATCTGGCACATTTCTTGGCAAGAAATGAGGGGGTTGGGAACATCCAAAAATTCTAATCATTGTACAGTTTGCTAACAAAAAGGCACTGCCCCAATCATGATCAATTGGTCCCTCATCATCAAAACACATAGTTGGTCTAGCAATCTTCCTGATTAACCTAGGTAATCTTTCCAATTTTGAACCTAACATCCTATGAATAGTTGCAACAAAATCATTATAAAAAGAGAGGGAATTAGAAAAAGAGTAGAACCTCTGCCATAATCTTGTCCATCTTTGAATAGGAAATGCCTCTCCGAAATTGTCCAAAGTTTCAATGAAACTAGAATCCACATGGTCCACATTGTAGAAGAGGATGAGATGCATAAGAAACGAGTAATGTAGAAATTTGAAATTGCCAAGATCACCTTGCTGAGCTATCACCATCTGCTAATGAATACTATCAGCAATGAATGTTCCAAAATCATACCCCACATTAGTATGTGGGTCCTGAATGTCTAGAGCTATCACATACAATGTTGGGGAGGCATCCATGGATCCATCTACTCCCAATAGTTTGTTCAATCCAAAAACTATTTTCTGAAAGTATGCACAGAAATATGACAATGGTATAAAATCAGTAACCTTTTTCGAGAATTCTCCTTTCATCTTGTTTTCCTCAAGATATGTTGAAACATTGCATGTTTTGTATAGAAACCTCTCTATTTTTGAAATGTTGCTTCCAATTTTTCCAGGTTAATAGGAACTCACATGGGACCCTGCAAATCAAATGCTTCAGAAAAAGCATCCTTACTTGACATACAGAGAATGCTCATATCCTTTATATCAAAGGACCGAGTGGTTGGATTATATGCATTTACCAGTGCCTTGATAAGGTCCACATCCACGTATACATCTAGCATTATCAACTTTCCCAAGTTCTTCATCCATGGATTTGAGATGGGAACCTTCTGCACCCTATTCTTGTAAAAGTACTAGAATAATTCAGTTCCATTGGTGTTCAGTGCTTGAGCATCTCTATAGAAACTGTAAATGTCTCTAAATGCATGGACATTAGCACTTTGAGCATTGGAAGATTTAGGGAGAATATTCAACCATTGTTCTACAAATTTGGCAAACAATGAAACCTTGCTGCCCTCTCCAGTGCCCTTCTTTACTGATGATTCTGCTTCTGCCATTCTGATCTTACTGCAAATTCTTGAATCTTTTTGCTTTGTTAGCTCTAGATATCTGAGAATTCTAGTTTTCTACAACTTCCTGATGGGCCATGACATTAAATTGTTAAATTTTAATGGCTTTAAAGTTTAAAAGCTTGCACGTGCATGGATATCTATTATCGACCACTACTAGTAGTAACTATTGCCTTTATTTCATTTGCCTTAGAATGTCAACTCATCAACTGTCCGAAATTAGATAATAGATTTGAAAACCTATTCTTTTGTACTTTCAAAGTTTCAAGCTTTAAAAATACATTGTCATTGTACAATCTTATGAGTTGTGAAACCCTTCTTTCTATGCTCTGTTGCAATCGGTTCAACTTAACCTTGAAATCTTTTTGCGAAACGGAAAAACCCTTCTTTTTCTTTTCTTAGGCTATCACAACTATTAAATCAAATATTCACTTTATCCTTGCGACCCTGTAATAAGCCTTATATCCTCTTCCAATGAGATTCCCCTTTTGTCGTAGCTTCAGAACTTAAATGTTTCACATCGCATTGTTGTAGTTTTCAAAACCCATTTCCTTCTAACTGGTGCGAAGTGGCAAAGACTGCTTCATCTTAACTTTTTGCGACTTAGTAGGATGACATATCTTTTCCCTTTAACCGCTGTGAATATGCAAAAATGGCCTGACTTAACATTTCGCAGTCTTGCAACTAACAGACTAACTGCCTGCATAAAACCTTCGATGATGCAATCTCCCATTTCACGACTACCAAAAGTCCTTTCCCTTTAACTGTTGTGAACATGCAAAAACTACCTGAATTAACATTTTGCGGTCTCACAACCAACACACTAACTACCTGCATAAAACCTCCGATGATGCAATCTCCCTTTTTGCGACTGCCAGAAGTCCTTTCCCTTTAACCACTACGAACATGCAAAAATTCCCTAAAGTAACATTTCATGGTCTCGCAACCAATAGACTAACTGCCTAAATAAAACCTCTGATGATGCAATCTCCCTTTTCACGACTTTGTAACATAAAAGTTCACCGAACCACCATCATTTAATTGCTACTGCCGATGCCACGAAATCTCCTTTTCACAAAGTCGCAAAGTTAACTCCTCATTTATCTTTCCAATCGATGATGACGCGATCTCTTCCCTCCTCGCGGTTTTGTAGTAGACAAACAATTAACTTTCACTTTGATAATGACATTGCGATAGACTTGTTAAAGCCTTTCTCGCAGTTTCGCAACCGCCAACTTCAAGTTGATGAAACCCTTTGCGAACCTTCGATGCCATTGACTTCACATATGTTTTTTTTAACCTTGAATATAATCAAATGATTTGCCCAAAAAATTAAAATTTTACTAATTATTATTTTTTGTTCGCCAATATATAAATTTTTTGTGGTTTTAAAATAACACAATTTGCCCCGATTTTACACATTGTTTGAGAGACTATGAATGTTTCGCCAATGGAGATTATTATTTTTGCTTTGTAAACTATTTTTTTTGCCACAAAAAATATTTTTTTAAAGGTGTTTTACACCTTTCGCCAAGTTTTTACACCTTTTCTAAAGGAGGGGTTTCTTAAAGTATACCCTAATTACAAATGTTTGGTGGGTTTTACGATTTTTAAGGTTTTTGAAGATATTTGATATTTTTGTGTGTCTAGTTTTTGCAGGACATTTTACAATTTTTAGTACTTTTTCAAGATATTATATTATTTTTATCAATTTATTAAGGATATTTTACAATTTTTAGTAATTTTCTCAAGACATTTTATGATTTTTAGTGAATTGTTTAGTACATTTTATGATTTTTAGTGATTTGTTCAAGATATTTTACAATTTTTTATGAATTTGTTCAAGATCATATTTGAATTTTTTTTGGAGTTTGTTCAAGATCGTATTTGAATTTTTTTGTTTTGTTCAAGATGTTTTATGAATTATTAGGATTTTTTCAAGATCATAAAGGATTCCAAGTGTTAGCTCCAATCTAATATGCGCTAAGTCAAATGTATAAGATGTGCTTAAGGAGATGCCCCTAGTTCAAGTTCAAACTCATGCAATGTATAATTTATATTCCCCCAGACAAGACATAGACTATGTACAAAGGCCAAAGACAGAGTATATACAAACTAGTGACTCCCTAGTGGAGGAGGGAGGACAGAACAGGGATAAGGCCAGGTCAGATGCTGACAAGGCCACAATCAGTACTCTCACCAGTATGGATCAGGGCATTGAGAAGGTCTAGGATCAAATGGCAAAGGAGCAGCAAAAGATAATTAAGGCAGCTCTGACTATGCAGGAAATGGAGAAGATAACTGAAGACTAGTTTTCTTGTCTTTTGTCTTTTTGTCTTCCTGGCTTTTGGCTTTTCGATAGGTTTTTTGTAGTCTATTTTAGTTTGTCTATTTTTTGGCCTTTCTTTGGGCCTTTGTTTTGGGCTGGGCCTTCGAGTCTTTTTTCAGCTGTTGGACCTCTATTTTGGCTAGGCTTCTTTGGCTTATTTTCAGCCTTGTTTATGTAAAACTTATGGGTTTTAGGATCCCTTAAAACCTATTTTTCTTACCAAAAAAAATGGCCATTAACTAGTTCATGGGCAATGATAAGGGACTAGGCATGTCTTGCAATATGGAGCATATGATCAGGGAATGAAAAAAGAGGGTAAAAACTATATGGAATCCTAATAGATGGAGGAGCACAACTGATTACACATGGTGCCTGTTTGCTAAGTTTTCATCATGGTACTTGTCCAAAGTGCCTATTTGCTAAGTTTTCATTTTTGGATGAAATTTTTCTCTTGACTCAAATTTTTGTGCCAAGACAACTATTTGCCAGGTTTTCATCAAGGCATCCATTTTTTCATGACTTTTTTTCACTTTTTTGTTTCTTTTTTCAAGACTTTTTTTTAGGACTTTTAGATAGATTCAAGTATAGTACTTGCGAAGATGCATGTTGTTGATGGACACGGGCTGTGGTTCACCCTTTGGAGTCACAAGTTGATATACTACAAACTCAAATATTGCATTGACTACATAGGATCCTTCCTAATTTGGTTCAAATTTGCCTAGTTTTTCTCTATGTTGTTGAGTCTTGTAGTTTATCTTTAGGACTAGATCACTGATCTCAAAATGATGACATCAAACTTTCTTATTATAACTTCATTTGAGTTGGTTTTGGTAAACTAGCTCACCTCTGCTCATCAAGCATCTCGAGTTCATGTAGTCTAGATATTCTATGGTTTTCATCATTAACCACATCTTGTAGGGATACTCCCAATGATGGAATTTCAACTTCAATGGGAAGTATTACCTCAATTTCGTAGATAAGAACCATTATGCAACTAGGGAGTGTTTAGGGTTTTAGACTATGCAAAATTGAGTGATTATGCAACTAGGGTTAAGTGGAATGATGTTTAGGAACCCTAGGAATATAACAATGCTATGATAAGGGTATTTGCAATGTTTTGAACTTAGGTGGAATCTTTGAAAGGTATTAAAGTAAGAGAATAACATTATGACAATAGACTTTGGATCTTGACCAAAAATAGATAAAAGTGAAAAGATCAAAATGACAAGGTTAACTCCATATTGAAATAGATAGAGTTTGACCAAATAAAATGATAAAATAAAATGACAAAATAACCATGGTCAATATCCACTATCCACTGACATAATGAGGTAATCTAGGGTTCATACTTTTGTTCAGATTTTTGACTAAATTCAAAGGGTTTGGGTTCAAAATGATGATTATGCTGATTAGATATGCAATATGAAAAATTCCTAAGGTGCAAAATGATGTTTGGCATGAAGGATGAAGTTTTGGGTTATGTTCAAATTGATGACCTATACAGGGTTTTGGAGGTAGTTTTAGGGTCTCGAAATGTAGTTTGGAGGCCAAAAATGGTCATGTAGGTAACCAAGTACACTTTAACAGCACTGAGTGCACTCTAATAGTACCAAGTGTATGCTTGGTGCTCTTGGGGCTAGTTGTAGCATAGTTGGTAGTTTCAGGGTGTAGTTGGGAGATTAGGTTGAATGTTTGTTGAATTAGAACTAGGTGATTATTAGGTTAATATGCTAGACAGATGAATGGTTAGGGATGATTTCAAGATCAAAATGAAGATGTAGAATGAAGGTTTTGACCCAAGGAATGAATTCTAAAGTGAGCACAATGAAGGTTGGGAGATGTAGAATGTAGTTCAAAACATGTCGAGGTCCCAAAATGATACCTAAAAGTCTAAAATGGGTTATTAGGTGACCAAGTGTGCTTAGAAAGAGCCAAATATGCCCCTAGTGTACTTGGGGCCTATTATAGCATAGTTGGTAGTTTCAGAGTACAGTTGGTAGAATGGGTTGAAACTAGGGTGATTTTGGGTGTTGTGGTTTCCAGATTGCTGGTCTAGAGAGATAAATGATAGAGGGAAGTTATAAGGCTAGAATGAGGGTATGAAGTGATGGTTATAAAACTCAAAATGAGGGTTAAACTATGCAAGATGAAGGTTGGGCATGCAAAGATGCAAGATACAAATTTTGGGGTTGAAATGCAAAGATTAAGGGATGCAAACTAAACCCTAGTGAATGCAATATGAAGAATGAGGGATGCACAATGAGGACTAAAAAGATGCAATATGAGTCCTAGAGAATACAAGTATGAGGTTCAAAGGATGATAAATGCAAGTAGATGCTATGCAAAGGTGGAATCTAAGTCATTCCAAGCACTTCTAGGGTTACAAGTTTCCATGTTTTCCAAGTTTCAAGTGTTTTTGATAGATTTTGGAATTTTTTGAGAAGAGGTGTAACATTTTGACAATGTGTAATATTTTAACAAGGTTTGAATAGTATCCAAGGTGTAAATTTGCAAGTTGGCTTTATCTTGATTAATTTTTTACACACACAAGAGATAATAAACAAGAATAGTTATTGTTAAAGTAAAAAGACATGCCACAACATAGGCTTTAAGATTGTATCCACTGAATTCCAACTTGAACTAAAGTTTGAGTGTGCTTATCCAAAGTAGACAACTTAGAATCTTGGTGCCACAGGCTCCCCCTTACAACCTGCTCACTTCTTAGGGCTACCAAGATCTGCTTCCCAAGAGACATGACTTCCCAAGGGACTTTTGTCTCTACTAAAGACCATGAGAATGTGGGATGTCTTCATTGGCATGGGTGACCACTTGAGCTAGTGGATAGAAAGGTTTTTGGCCACTAAAACAAGGTATTTAGTGTGGGCATTCTATTTGGAAAGTGAATGATAAACTTACTCAAAAGGTCTCCCAACCCTGAGAACCAGGGTTTAATGCACCACAAGGGTAATGGAGGAGAGCTATCACACAAAAATACCACTAAAATGACATTAATCATATTGAGTTTGTTATAGCAGCTAGAATGTTGACCTAGCTTTGGCCTATTACCACTTTGAGGTCATCCCCTAGGGCTCAGCAAGTGGCAAGTCTTGAGCCCAAGGTAGGCCTCTCTATAGAAGTCACACGGATTTCTCTTACACCCAAGATCCACAAATGGTGAGGGGAAAGGATATTCCATGTAACTCATAGGGTTCTAAAAATTGCATGGACACTAAGCAGTATAGAAAGTTCATTTTAGTGCACCAAATGAAGTGTTATATAATTTAGTAAAATCCACGCACATGGTTTATACAAGCACATGGGTCTTTAATAACATCCTACAAACAAGCATTAGTAGTTTTTAATGATTATGTATTCATCCAATGATCACCACATGCTGAAAATAGATCATCAATAACATGAAACCATCTACTCTAGGTCCTAGAAGGAAATTAAAACCCAAGATGCAGATTCTGATCAAACTAGGTGCTTTCTATAAACAAACTATGCTTTGATAGAGCATACTACACCCCAGAAGGATAGAATGACCCTAGATGCCCCCAAGTGCACTCAGACAGTACTAACTATGCCCATGGTGCACTTGGGGCCCCATAAGGGCACAATTGGTATTTTCTAGGCATAATTGGGAGAGTGGAAGCAAGTTGTGGGAAAATGGTGCCTAAACAAAACCCAAAGAGTAAAAGTTTGAAATCTACCTAACCAAGTGCACCTAGATAGTGCAGAGTACACCCATAGTGCACTTGGGGCCCATAAGGATGTATTTGGTTGTTTTGGAGTGCAGTTGGTAAGCTATGAACAACATGTGCGGGTTATGATGACTCCTATGCCCCTAAAATGGCTTCCTAGAGATCCCAAGTGTTCCCTGATAGAGTAGAGTGCACCCTAGGATAGCAAGCTAATAGAATTCATAAATGAGAGCATATAATCATAATATTGGGCCCCATAATTAATCTAGATGTGATAAGGAAGTTCAAATAGCCATTATACGCTTCCAAGTGAGCTCCTTCCTTTCATCTACAAGGACAAAACAAGAAATCCAAGTTAGTTAAGCATGTTCACATCGGGTTCACTAGTTGTAGGACCAGAAAATGGATTAATATCTAGCATACTATGAGAAAATCACAAAATCAATAAACATACATTGATACCTTCGATTCTACCATGAAAGCCAAATAAACAAAGAAGGTAACATAAATTAAAAACCCCCTCTTTCATTTGCAGCTCTCATGTCCTTCTTTCTTCTCCATATGATGTAGCTCCAATTACCTATAACGCACACAATTGAAAAGTAAAAGCCTATGATATGATAATGCTATGAAAATACTAGAAGAAGTGATTTAAAGCTTGAGAGACCAAAGACCAAGAAACTTGAAGGGCTAGAAGTGCGAGAAAGAATGCTCAATTTATAATCAACACACAAGACAAGAGCATTTGACTTGTCACCTTGGATATGTGACTTGGAAAATGATTCCTTTGAGAATCCATGACACATATGATACAAGATGCCAAATGTAAGATTTTATGACACTTGGAATTCAAACATGGCTAAAAATGGTGGAGGATCTATGACACATCATGTGACCTTGGAAGTCAAATATAGATATGTGTAAGGGAATAAGAATATATAGATTATGACAATTCTTAGCCAAGTGTAGATGAAGAAACCATGATGTAAGATGCCCATGTGTCATGATGATGTCAATATTATGTCAAATATTTGAATTAAAAATCCATATATCCACACAAAAGGAAATTAGGAATTTGGAAATTAGAGGTGGAAACTATAAGTTAGGAAATTGAGAATTTTCATAGTTTGTGAAGACGAATCAATTAATTAATGAATATCAATTGATTGAAAATGTTAGTTAGGAATAATAATTAGCAATTCAAGATGAAAATGATTGGGATGACATAGGATTAAATTATGGGTTATTTAATCCTATAGAGAAAATTCGTAGATGATTAGTCAATTTGATTAGATAAGTGTGACAATAGCCTTTGATGAAAAGTGGATCGACTAGGATGATGATGGGTAGACCAAAGCCATGGTAAAATTTATAGATTGATTCAGATTGATAACATGCCAAGGACACATGAATTAAGGACATGTAAAATTTAACTAACATTGTAAATTGAGATTGATTGATAGGGTTGACCATAATAATATTGGTAGAGATTGTCAATGTTATTAAATTGATATGATAATGCAACAATTTGACACTAAGAGACTTGACAATGTTGAAGATCAGATGATGTGAATGATAGTTTGACCTAGCACTAAGAGGCATTACAATACTAAGGTTGGATAGATAGATTTGATGGATTGATAGATTTCCAAGACACTATGAGCCATGATAATGCCTTGGGTTGGACTGATGATAGATTAGGGATGTTTGACATGTTTTGGGTTGATTAAGACTAATTCTAGGAAAATTTGGGTAGATTTTGGGTGATTTCGGGTTGATTTGATATGATTTTGAGTCAATTTGATATAATTTTGATGATGTTGAAATGGTTCTAAAATGATCTACAATTTATCTAAAAGAGGATACAAATGATGACAAACATTATTGAGATATAATGAAGTTGGCCAAAAGATCAAAATTAGTGGAATGAGAAAATGGGATGAGATAGTATGAAAATATGATTAAACTGTAGACACAAACCATTTTTGAGCGTCTACACATGGATACACAAACTCAGATTGCGTTGGTAGTGTTATTGACAGAAAAAGCACTTTAGGATGTTGTTTCAGTTTAGGCTCAACAATGATGTCATGGATATGTAGAAAGCATTCTTTAGTAGCACAAAGTTTCATAGAAGCCAAATACATTGCAACAATGATGACCTCTCAGAAAGTAGTTTGGCTTAGAAAGTTACTTGTGGGATTATTTGGTCAAGCCATAAATCCTACGATTATTCATTATGATAATCAGAGTTCAATCAAGCTTTATGTGAATCCAGTTTTTCATGATAGGTCCAAGCATATCAAAATTCCTTACCATTATGTAAGAGATATGGTAGACATGAATACTATAAAATTAGAACACATTTGCACTGCAAATCAGACAATAGATATTCTTACCAAGTCTCTCTCTCAAGTGAAGGTAGACCACTTCTAGAAAAGACTTGGTATGGTTGAATTATAATACATTTGTATTCTTTAAATTATTATTTAAATAATTTTATTGTCAAGCTATTGACTATTATCAGCTCCACCATTTGTATTCATTATCTAAGAGGTGACGATGTCTGAGATAATGGACACTTGTATAAAAGACATTATGAGAGATGATGATCTCTTAGATAATGTGATGAATAGTAGATATCTACTGTAAGATCTAGATGAGCTCAAGATCACATTGTGATATAGATATTATTATGTCTATAAGTCACAATTTGGATAAAGGGAGAATTTTATTATTCTCATGAGTTTATCCTATGTTCTGATACATCTTAATTCAAGATCATGTTGTGATATAGGAATACCAGTACCTAGGAGTTAAAACTTGGATAAATGAAGAATTTAATTATTCTCCAGATTTATCTTATATATTATATTCTTTGCAATACTATTATCACTAGTATCAGTGATATGTCATATCACAGGTTTAGTAATATAACGCTGTATCTTGTGTTCAATGATACCACATGCTAAGAAGATTTAGATAGATATAGAGCATCAATTCTTGCTTGTTCATCTTAATTGATGTTGCTAGATATGATATCTCTCAATATGATTATCAAGTTAAGAGGGAGTGTTAATTTCATAACTTTAAATTACACTGATATGATCATAGATCTTACTAATATGTTCTTGGTTTAAATCCTTTCTAAAGTCATTATTTAATTATCTTATCTTCTTAATAGGTATCGACACCTATCTTGAACAACTAGTCTTAGAACTAACTAATCTCCTTTGATTAGTTTAGGTACTAGTTGTTTATTGCTTGGAAAGTCGTTGATTTTAAGAGTTGAGTCAAAGAAAACTTTGGAAGGGACATGTCCTTTGTAAGGACATGCCCCTTGATTCTATATTTATGTAGGGTGTGGTTGAAGGTTAAGGACACACAATTATCAGAAGTTTTCTCCTTGATCAATACTGCCCTAAAGACAATTCACAAAAAATAAGAATATCTCTAAAATTATATTTATTAATTCCCTCAAATTTGAACAATGAATATTATACTCAGCAAGCATATTCAAAGAAGGTATGAACTAAGTCTGATTTATTACAGAATTTGTAGAAACTTTACACTTTATGTGTGCATTGGTTATTTCAATAATATTGGAGATTACTAATGCATGACATTATATTGCAATTTTATTTATATCAAGACCTATTAGATGGTGTGAGATATCATGTGTTGATGGTTATACATTCATGGTATCTTTTACATTTTTATTTATACACAATGATGATGCTTTATTTTCTATTATATGTGCTTGATGTGCTTGAGGAAGGGATTTATAGTCACCCGCGAATACAAATCTACATGACTTAACACTCCCTTCCATCATCTATTATATAGATATATATTTTTACACTCTCATCTTTTATGCTAGTTTACAAGTACCAAATATTGACTTTCGTAAATTGCTAGGATGAGTGTGCACTCTCCTAATATCTCAATGGTAAGAGAGGAGATATCATACAGATTCAAATCCTATCCTAAGCCATCATTGTCTTGAAATATGGAAAATTATCTAACTAACTACCTATCCATATTCATCAATGTGACGTGAATTTTTGACCCTAACCTTGAGCATGATAGTCTTGTGAGTTGTTGTTATGTCATTCAATCATGTGAGTTTTATTGCATATTTTCTTGGTGAAATAAATAAATTAAGATTACCTATAATTTATGAATAATTAAATTGTATGATATTGGAATATTAAATGTTAGAGCATTTAAGTGTAAGAAATTAATTTAATACCTTTATTTAATTAAAAAGACTTAAGTAAAAGTCTAATAAGGTTAAATATTATTGAGTGGGAGGAAGTGAATCAAAGAGGACCAAGGTTTTGATTACGGTGTTTTTCAATTTTGTGAATTTTAGAAATGTTTTGCTAGATATTAGGCTAATTATTTTTAATTTAATGCAACCTAAATTGCCATATTTTTATTAAATTTAGTTATAAAATATTTAAAATTTCTCAATAATTTATTTTATTAAAAAAAAAACTCAAAGATTTTCCACAATATTCGATACATGATTAGATTTGATTCACCTAAATATTATATATTATCGAAGAAACTAAAATTAATTTTCCAATAATTATCATAATTGTTAGTTACTTTAGGGATATATTACCAATATTTAATTTTCATTATTGATTTAAAATATAACATAATTATCCTCATAATTTCCATGAGATAAAACATGTTCAATTTTGATTTATAATATTCCATGATGATTAGAGAACTTCCTATTATTATTGAGATTTGCCAATATTTTCTACTCAAAAATTATGATTCCAAAATAATTGCCAATGTAAATAATATTTAAAATAAAACAATTGAGAGTTTCACGGATAAAAATAATTTGAATTTTCAAAATAATGAAAGATTCACCAATAATTAATATTCTTTTTCTAGAGGGGGTTTCTTAAAGTTTACCCTAGTTTTGATACTAATTATTAGCAATATAAGGTCAAAATTTATTGAGAGGGGGGGTGAATCAGTAATCTGCCAACTCGAAATTTTTTGTCAATCATTTAAATATATTTATTAATTTATAGCTTGTGGAGTATAAACAATAAAACAAATGAAACCATCCAAACATGTAGCACAAGAACACACATATTTTATCATGAAAACCCTTGGTTAGAGAGAAAAACTACAATGGGAATTAGTACCCAAATTTATTTTCACTCTTCTAAAGTACACCATATTAAAGGCTTTCCCCTATTAGGAGTTTTACCTATTAGGAGGAAGACCTTCTTAGGAGTCACTTGGTTAAGGGATTTGCATCTAACCTTGTTATGGGACTTGCCCTATTAGGATTAACCTCATTAATGGGTTTCAAAGCCTAATTAAAAAACCACCTAGTTGGAGGATTTCAACTTCATACCTATTAGGATCTACCCAAATAAGGGATTTTCTTGGAGAACCTATTAAGATTCAACAAGTGACAATAAGATAAGAAAAATGCTTCTCCTTTTCCAATACAAACCCAACTAAGCTAAATGTTTACTTCTCTTGTAGATTATCTACACCCTTTCCTTGATTACACCCTAACACCCATGATCTACAACTTCATCTTTCATCTAACTACTTATAAATAAATTTTCACTAACTAGAGTGACCAACTCCTCAAAAAAAATTCTTAAATTTAAATTTCATCATTTGAATCTTTATGCTTCATGATAGTCCACCAAAAAGTATTACAAAAACATTAATCATAAATTTATAAATCCATGTCAACCTCCAAATTCATTCACATATTGATTTGATCAAGAATAGTCAAACTCCTTGACTTTTTCCAATATACTTCCATAAGCTTGATCAATCCAATCACCTCAATGAATGTGAGACTGACTCATCATTATACATCAGCTCTACCAAAAATATTAAGTTTTCAAAAAATTAGTTGCAATGAAGCCTAGATTTAGAAAGAAAGATCTATCATTTACTAGTTAAGAGTTCAACACCAATTGTTCCAAGTAATTTGTGTTGCACATAATCATCTTCCAGTCATTGAAACTCCAATAGTTTTGCAATTGTGAGCTCATATTATGCAAGATAATGTGGAATAAACTATAACATTTGAATTCACACCAATTTGATAGAAAAATAAAATTATTCATCCCCCTCACCATCTATTATTCTAGCTCCTCTATCAACCTTTAATCAATAATAACTCTGTTTAGACATGTTGTGAACCTCTATGGACCAACATATATAATATAGAGATATCTCTAAGTTTCCCATGAGAACCACACACTCTAATTTCTTATGTAATACTAGATTTAACTATTCAAACATTTTTCGGCTCATTCAAAATACTATCATCTATCCCAACACTAATTTAACATCAATAAAAAAATTAACAGATATAATTTCCATCAAACCTATACCAAAAAATATACATAGTGTTGTGATTCGTTATGTCAATAGGAGGTAGACAAGAAAGAGGATAGAAGACTATACTTGCCTCTATGATATCCTTAGTTGGCTCTTTATATTATAAGGTACTTAACCTATGAAAGTTGTTTTTCTTATTTGTATGCAATGCATTATAAAATTTTAAGTCACCTTAGACATGCTTAGGAGATGAGTGTTCTAAATTTCCTATATAAATGTTTGTGATTGAATCCTAAGGAGACTAAGAAGGGAAATCAAAATTCTATTATGCATCATGGATTGATTAAAAATTTTGTTAAGAGGTTCTTACTTGATGTGTCACCCATAAGTTCATAGGTATTTATTTTGGTTAGAAAAGTATGAGTAGATAATGTAAGACCTTGTGGAAGGGCCCTTGTGAAAGTAACATAAACTTCTAGGGGGACTAGTATGAGAACAAACAAGTGCTTCATCTTAGTAATTTATCCTTTAGCTAAGATACCTACAATTAGGATCTCTAGTTTAGAATCCCTTGTTAATAAGTTAGTTGTTGAAGAAATTCCTTCTAAAATTCAAAAGCATGTAAAAGCTAGGGTTTCCCACAAAAAAGAAAATAGGAAGGAGAAACTAACTTAATAAGAAGTTCAATAAGTAGAGGCATGGATCATTCTTGAGTCAAAAGTCCCTAGTTCAAAGAAAATAGAAACCTTATCAACTTTTCTTCCTTTTGTGTAGGCTCTATTGGTTGGAAAATCAAGAGAAAGGAAATCCTATTAGCTTTCCTAACTCAATGCTTGGAATTTATAACTAATTTTTCCAATGATTGGGAATGATTGATTATGATCTTCTTCTCCTACTCTTAAGTTGTATAGGACCAAGGTCTGTGTAACTATACTTTAACACAATCTATCTATTAAAGATTTTTATAGAAGATTACCTAATAATTTCTTTTGGTGATCTCTTAAGATGGAAATGGGTCTTGAGAAGGATCAAAATCTATGTTTCACAATTCATAACTTATCTATTGATCACTGAATTGGATTTTTTGAGAATACTATATACTTTTGGGAAATTATTGTTTTCTTTAAATAAATATGGATGATTTATTCTCTTAAGGAAAAGTATAGGAAAGAAGAAAGGGAAGAGGATAGTCTCCAATAGCCACACGAGAAGAATTAAGAAGAAATAATTACATCATTAATTGGATAGAGATTGCAAGGATTAGATAATTTATTTTTAGTAGTTGATGAATTTACAACACCTAAGGAGCCTAAGATTAAAGAAGTACAATAGTATCAAGATGAAGGACATGTGGAGCATATTCATGGTTTAGTTAAAAATCCACACACTTCTTGGTTATTTAACTTGTCACATAATATCTCTAGATGGAAAAGGTTACTATGAAAAAAGAAAAGAAAAACAATAAGCAAGAGATAACCTATCTAAAGAAAATAATTTACATAGTAAATGAATTTATTCTTCAATTAATAATTCAGACCACCTCTTAAGGTCTATGCATTGTTCTTGAAGGAATGGGGTCCCTTGGTTAGGTTAATGAGAATACTTAAAGATATTTATCCTTATATTTGAACCCCCAAGGAATTTTATGATATTTAATGAGAATCCCCTTAGTTGACACATAATATATTGTGTGAGTTTTACTTACATAATACATTGTGATACTAGATGATAACTAGAATGCCTTACTATTTATTAGTGACGTGCATTTTAAATCATTAAAAAAGAATTATCTTTTGTCATTAGCTTAGAAGGTATTCTAAAAAAGAGAGGAATATATTCTTTCCTTTAAGGTCAAAGAGAAGTAAACCTTCAATTATTTACTTTAACTAGTTTCATATCACATATGGGTTTAACAAAAAGGATCATAGGGTTAGGGGACTTGGTTTATGGGAACACATTTATAGAGAATTTGAGAAAATTTACTTCCACGAAGGATAGAGATGTTGTAGGAATGACACTAAGGTGGGAGAGACTCCCTATGTCTTAAGAAAAGTAGAGCCTCACAATTTGATAAAATTTAAGGCATCCATGAAGCATGCTACCAAGTTACAACTAGGGAGGTAGGAAAGGCCAAAATATTTTTTCCCTTTAATATTTTATCCTCCTATTCTAATGTGGCCACTCTACAATTGCATTGATACAAAGTTGGATCAAGATGCAAAAAATAGAAAGATGGGTATATTGAAATACAATAAAGGATTCTAATAGAACCTAGGGAGCACTAGTAGTGGAGAAATCTAGTGGGAAAATCTGTAATGAATGTAAAGACCAATAAATTCTTAGTGCTAGAGGACCAACACTGGGCTTATTAGGGGGCAATGACGAGACATAATTTTCCCATATATTTCATAGTATTTATTGTGTCTAGCCTAGTTTGGACTATGTTTTATTCCCTTATTTATTATCCCTTGCTATGTTATTTAAAGACTTGTTCTACTTCTTGGGTGGATTCGTAGAATGTAGCCACATAGATTGCACTGTAATGGTCTCATAATTTTAGGGGATCATATGTACATGGTTTGAAACTTATGGTTAAACATGAATATCTTTTATAATATTATGAAATATCCTTATCTATGTTAATCTATAATGACATTTTAATTTATAGTTAATCATACAGTGAATAAATATGTGTTACACATCATATTAGATATAATATTTCTTGCTTTTTTTCCCCATTTATGATGTATGATAATTCATTATAAGGGGAATGATTCAATAGAGTGTCCAAGAAATTACATGAATACTCAATCTTGCATCTAAAAGAATATCTTAGAACCAGTCTAGGAGTAGAAGTTAGTGACCAAAAGGTTGAGGAAAAGTCAAGATTATCCTTAATGCTGAGAAAATATAGAGATTAGTGAGAACTATAAAGGTTCTTCATGTTTATTGAATCAGTTCTTGTTCCTCACTTTATGGATATTTTTCTCCTACTTCTTAGAATGCAATAATGATATCCACCTTTTTCTTATAAATTAGTGCTACTCTCTTGCATGAGAGAAGTAATAAGTAGAGAAATCGAGGAGTGAGATATGCAATCAACATACTTTTATCTTATCTAGGTTCATGAGTATAACCAAAAAAATTCCAAATGAAATTAATAATGAAGTTTTGAAAATATATCCTATGTAGTTGAGTTTTGGATACTCACTCAAGGGTTCCCACTTATGAGTAATCCTTAGTATAAGTTGTTAATATAAACAATATTAATGGTACATGTTTTACCCTTTAATCAATAAAATGATGTATATCACAAACCTTAGCGTAGATGGCATTTTTTATGTTGGATAAACTATTTATAACCTTCAAATTCATCAACAACAATATGATAGAGAGAAGAGTTGTTTGGGAGCCTTCATAAAGGGTCATTTTTTCCTTTTCAAGTAGAGGTATATCATGGAAAATATCAATGTCATCTTGATCTACATCATCAGTTGTGCCAGTAACAAATGTGTCATGGATCAATGTATTTGTGCCATCATTTTCAAATGTGTTTTCTGGCACATGATCATCATCTTCCATGGGATCATGTTCTCTAGCCTCAATACTCATACCTCCATGTTCCTCTACTTCCAAAACCATATTCTCCAGGATGTGGGGGTATATATCATGCGTTGTCTTGGGGAGATCAGCCTATATTAAAATAATCATAAATAAACCATGATCATGATCTCATCATCAAGTGATTTCACACGTATATTAATTGTTAAAACAATATAATGAATGACTTACAATGGACGATATTCCAACCCCCAAACCCCCCTTCAATGTGACCATTAACCCTACAATGTCTCTTAGTTATTTTGATTAGGAATCTTCTAGTGTTTAATCCCTTACACGTTTTGCAAGGACAATAAAAATTTCCATTGCATTCTCTTTGAAAGTTAGTCACCAATCTAGTGATTGTCTCCTTATTTTGATCTAATTTAATTGTATTATCTAACATGATCCTTCTTTAGAGGAACTTGTGATTCTCCCTTTTTTCAATTGGTTGTACTTTCTAGATCTATCATTGATAACCATTTCACCATACACACTAATTAACATCAGAGAAATTTGAGAGAAAACCTTGCAAATAAGAAAAAAAAATTATGATGCACCAAATTTATGTTTTAGACATCTACTAAGATGAAAAGCCTTTAACTAAAATCAACACTTTTTAAATCTCAAAACATATGCATGTACAACTTGACCTAACTTGATATATTTTTATACAATAGTCTCACTATATAAAATAAATAGGATTGTTTATATGTTGGACATGTTTTGGTTATTATACCCTATGATCATGTTAAATTATATTATGTCATTCAATTTTGCAATGTCAATTTTGGTGAAGTAATTCAAACTTCTAAGCCAAACAATTTATCTTTAATAGAAAATAATTGACCATCACAAATTACTCACACTCACCTTGACATATGTATACTTAGGATAGTCAGGATTTGGCAACTTTAGTGTATAGCTTTCATCTTTACCAAATTGTACCTAATGAAACAAATTATCCTTGGTTTTACTTTTATATCCTATCACTAAAATTTCACTTTTTCCTTTGTCTTAATGAGCATGTAAATTCATGACTTGATCTTTACTTCGATGTTTATGCATTGTTTATGAAACTTCAATGTTATAGTATTGTTCATGCATTTCCTAAATTTGTTTCAAATCCTTTATTTGTAACTTGACATGTATATCTTTGTAGTGAAATGGTGTTCCTCTAGTACTAGGTGCTCTTACACCAATAGTATTATAAGTTAAATTGGAGTTATTTACCTATTCGTTTTGAGCATGAAAGAAATCATTATGCTATAATTTTTAAAGGGTTTTTGTGAGGGATTTTTGAGGTATTTTAGGATACTATTTGAATATTTTAAGGTTTTGGAGCAATTACTTCATTAATTCCTTTTGAAAGGTGGCCTAATTTAGGTCTTAAAACCATAAAACATGCCATTTGGAGAGTTTTGTATGAGCATTGAGCATTTAGACCATTTTCAAAATCTACAAATTGTTATTAAGAATTTGCATGTTCTTTCCTCAACATTTTTAGTGAACCAATGAGTGAATGTACTTCAAAAGAGTACAACTCCTCCTAATACAAGTCCATGAATCACCAAAATGCTCCTCCTAGTTGTAAGAAAATGCTTTTAGAGCTGACCTGCATAAAAAATAAATAAAAATTGCCCTATAAAGAATAAACATTGCAACATTTAGTATTAAATCAATTCAAAGGACAATGTTTTGATTACCTAAAAATAGGTTTTAAAGAACTCAAAACCTTTGTACAAAGTATCATAGAAATAAGAGCATAGTAGCTCAGAAAACACAAAGCCTCAAAACCTGAAAAAGAACAGGAAAAATAGACTAAAAACAAGAGGCTAGAATACAACTATGCCAAAAAAGATAGCAAAAGGAAAGACAAAGGACAAACTTGAAGAAACTACAGAGTCTTCAGAAGATCCATCGCATGGTCTACCAGGATGTTCATATTTTTTGCAAAGGCTTTCATATCATCCAACTTTTTTGCTTCCACACCCTCACTCCTCCTTGAAGTATTTGGTGTATATTTGCTAGGACCTTGGTCCTCTTTTATATCCTTAGAGCCTTGGCCTTTACCTTGTTCAGACTTGTTTAACAAGGTGTTAAAATTTTCAGTCACTATCTTCAAGGTAATGTAATTTTGATCGACCAATTTCTTAACTGTTTTCTCCAAGTTACCCACTCTATTTTCTAGTCCATCCACTCTTTTTTACAAGTTTTTGCCCAACTTATCCATATTCTTGTTCTTTGCTTCAAGTGGTGGAACACATTTCATCAAATTCTTTACCTCTTCAACATTGCCTATAACCTCAGATAGTTTGTCAATGTGTTGACCCTGCGTTCTCTCCCCCCTAGCCGTCCTGCTGAGCTGATCAATATCTCTCAAGATGTCCTGCATCTATTGCTTTAGATTGCCAATATCCTTCATCATAAGACCTAGGTTAGCAAAGATTCCCTTTAGAAACCCCTAGTCTTCCTCATCCCTATCATGCACTAGGTAATCCTCATGCCTCCCCTATTTGTTACTATCCATCTCAATCTCCTTAACCCCTTTATCAGCATTGAAATCCTAAGCAAGCCCTGTTTTCTTATTTCTCTTCATCCTCTTAATTAGGACTTCATCATCAAAGGGAAAAAAATCCCTTTTGACATTCTTCCCCTTGTTTCCCAAAACCTTACCCAAAATCCCTTTCTTCTCCATGCCTCTTCCTACTCTTCTTTAGAATCAATGCCTTGTTTAGAATCAATCTCCTTATCCTTCTTTTTCTTCCTAGATGAGCTCTCTAGATCACATTTCTTCCTCTTCTTAATCTCAACCTCAGAAACCTCATCCTTTGTATCCTCATCAAATTCCTCCTCCAATTCACTTGTTTCCATCTCACAATCTAAAGATTTCTTTCTCTAATGGGGTCTATCCACTTTTTTGGATTTCAGAAGGTTCATAACAAGAACCATTAAACCCTCATGACAAGCATGATAACCCTTTGGATCATTTTGAATGGCTAAAATAGTGTTACCTAGTGATTGTCTGAGGTAGAAGGGTAAATTGAGCCTAACCCTATGCCTAAAATGGTTAACCAACATAAAATGCTGTCTATATATCTTAGTAAAGAATCCATTTGAGGTAAGATACTCAATAACCACAAACATTAAAAACCTCCAAGGGAGGGAAATGGAGCTAGGGCTAAAGTACAAATTACCAATTTTCACCAATCTATTGTGTTCCTTTGTCATATCTACAAACTCTTCAACTGCTTGATCTGATAGCTTACTGTCCCGATAGAAGTAGATACCCTAAGTTTCAAGACTCATTGCTTCAGCAATAATTTCTTTAGAAACCTCCATTCTCTAATTACCCACCAATATAATCCCATCCTTCCAATTTTTGATGAATTGATGGGTACTGGTAGGGTTGCTACCTTTCAGCTTATCCATAAATCCTATAAAATTCCTTGTTCTAGAATTTCCCAAATCTCACTCTTCTTCTTCCATTCTTTACAACTTGTCGGTTCAATCCTCTTTCTCCTTCCTCCCATTTTCTTCTAGCTAAAAAAAGGTCTCTCAATTCTTAACAACACCCACTACTATAAAAACTAGTCTCAAAATTGTAGCCAAGGATTTTGTTGAGAAAAAAACCCACAATTCGTGTGGCAATGAATGACAAGACACTGTGTGTCTCATGATAGCCCACTGCTTCCCAATCCTACCCATATCATTATTCATCCTTGATGGCATATTCCTCATTATTGAAACTTTTTTTTTTACTTCTAACTTTGTCATGCTCAATCAATAAGAGCCCCTTGTTAGGAATAATATCACTTTGATTCCAAATTAACATTACACCACTTTTGCATGCCATATTAGCAGCCCAATCAACAACTTGATTAGTTTCTCTATAGTTGTGGGTGACTATGAAATAATCAAAGGAATTGATAAGATCAATGGCCTTGCCAATAGTATTATTAATTGTCCAAGAAGGATTAGTAACTTTATTAAGGAAATTTATAATATTAAGGGAGTCCCCCTCAAGCTAGATCTTATTCAAATTCAAACTTTTGGCATAACTAAGACCATCTAGGGCCACACTTTCTTTCACCACATGATTAGTTTGTTCCCCAATAGGAATGACCATTCCACCCAATCTGTCCCCATTCATATTCCTAATGATGACACCACAACCCTCGTTCTTGGGTTACCCTTCGAAGCCTGATCAATGTTAACCTTACACCAATCCTTAGGAGGACAATCTTGTCTTGCCAAATCCCTAAGGATAGGGCCATTTTGAACAAGACTAATACCATTCAAACTCCATTTCTAAAACACAAATTCTTCCAAAGAATTCTGAGGTTGGTGCCCTTTTTCACAAGATTTGATATTCTCTATCACCATATTCATAATATTGTAAAATAGTTGGCCTAAATTGGTTTCCTTGCCCCTAAACACCCTATCATTTTTCTCCTTCCACACTCCCAAACAAAGAAATGTGAGGATGAAATCCCACAACCTCATAACCAAAGTATTAGTAGAGGGAGACTTCCAAGCATTAAAAATCTCTTTAATGGTAAAGGGGAAAACCCATGTAATATTTAGCAAGCCACAAACATTATCCCATAATCTTCTAGTATAGGAGCAATGCATAGTCATATGGTTAATCAATTCATCAGCTTCCTTACAAAGATAACATCTATTTATAATGTCACTAAGGAAGTCATTGCTCTTATAACTTAAATTTTGGTAGAGGGGTAGAAGTTTTATAGAGACAAGACGATATCAGCGAATGCTATGAAGGATTTTGCAAAGAATACTGAGGAGAGAAATGAACTGGTAAAGTGTGAAACTAACTATGAAATGTATTCAATCAAGAAGTTATGGAGGTATGTTTTACAGGCTATTATAGAGTATATTTCTTTGGACACTAGATTTGATAGAGTAAGAACACACCATTTTGTTTTACTCAATCACTTTCTCTATGGTGTCAAGATTTCATTCCCTTTTTAGTTATATACTTCAATGTGTAAGGGTATTTCTAGGCACAAGAAGAAACCCTCTACAAATCTAGCCCTACATGAGGGGTTATTGCTTCTAATTTATGAGCATTTCAAGGATCAAACCATAAGCACAACCCCCCTACAGGGTGTGGACGCATCTATGGATACAAGAAGCTCTAGCTTCTTGTCTGATTCAGAGGATGTCCAAAGTATTACTTTGGAGGGTGAAGAAAACATTTTTCCTAGAAAAAAGGCCAAAGATTTAGAGAAGAAATCACCCTCTTCAATTAAAACCTCGAGTAGGAAGAGCCCTAGAGGACACGGATCTAAAGCTTTAGGCTAGGGAGATGAAGAGTACAACAAGGAAGGGGATGATATGAAAACTAATGAGGAGGTTGAAGGAGGTGGAAACTAAGACAGTGGAGTCGGTGGCTAAAAAATAGAGGAGGGCAAAAAAGAAGGATGTAGAGGGGATTTTGGATTTTGGGCCAGACCTCTCTACCATTCCTCTTTTCCCTATTCATCCTTAGGAACAGGATAAGGAGAAGAAATATGGTGAGGGAGGAGAGGTGGTAATTAAGGATAGATGCATGGCTTGGAGAAAATTTAATGTAAAAACTTCCAAAATGGGTATAGTTAGAGAGGCTATGATTCCACAAATTTTAGAAGAAAAATAGGGTCAACTCTAGTTGGAGGATCTCATTGACCTAGCAATGGTCACCATTATGGATAATACAAGGGAAATAGGTATGAATTTGTTTAATAATGCTAGAAATAGTATGATTGAAAATTTTAGGTCAATAAAATGGCTTTACCATGAATTGGAGGAGTTTAGAGAAAAAATAGGATAGCTGGAAAACAAAAGGATGATGCCAGATTGTGGTAATTTGAATGAACAAGGGGATCAACTCAATTTAGCTAAGAAGAGAATCTAGAATTTGAAAAAATACAATCATAATCTGGAAAATCAGATGATATCCATTCTGACTTCTATCAATGATAATATCTATGAATGCTGAAAGCTAGAGGTCTTCAGGTTGAAAACGAGGAAAAGGAAAGAGAAAGAGCCAGAATGGAAGAGGATGTGATGACTAATATTACCTTCAATAGTATGGATTGGGATGGCCAAAAGAAGTAGGAGCAGATGGCTGAGGAGATTAACAAAGCCTATGAAGCAACGAAAACAATGCAGGAGCTCGAGAGAAAGATAGAGGAATAACTTTGGTTTTTCTTTTCTTGTCTTTTGAACTGTTAGACTACTATAGGTTTCTAGTTAGTTGGATTTTTGTCTGTCTATTGTATTGGCCCTTTGGTTAGCCTTCAATTTTTGGTTGGGCTTTAATTGCTTATTATCAACCTTTGGCTTTTTTTTTGTTTGTTGTATTGGCCCTTTGGTTGGCTTTCATTTTTTGGTTGGGATTTAACTACTTATTATCAACCTTATGATATGTTTTAACTCTTGGGTTTCAAAATCTCTATAAAACCTATTTTTCTTATTTAAAAAAAAACATATGTTTATAATGTTAAAATCTCTCTTCACCAAATTGTCACTGGTAAGAATTTTATCTTGTAAAAGAATCCAAAAAAATACATTAACCTTGGGTGTCATACCTATAAACCAAGCTTTGGCCTAGCAAGGCTCCTGACGCTCATTAAAAGCATTAGCATACACCAAAGACATAGAAAATAAACCATTAGGATTATATTTCCATATCAAAGCATCATCCTCTTGGCTTAAAAAGAAAGCATTTAGAATCTTGTTGAGATCATTAAGTCTATTATCCACTCTATTGAGGTTAACCCAATTATCCTCCTTCGAATAATCCTCAACAAAAATCCCAAATATTCAAAGAACAATATTATCACACATGATTTTGAACACTTTTCTAATACACATTAGAGGGTTAGAAAATGCGACATATAATATGTTACAAACCTCAAAAGGTCTCAATGAAAGAAAAAGGTGTGCCAGGTAGTGAGACCCTTCCTTCTCCACTAAAAAAGATCACTATAAAGACATAGATCACAAGGGCACATAAAGAGACAAAATAAATATTCACTCCTGAATACCAAATGAATAAATTGATGTATTGAAAGCTTAGATTGAGACAATTTTCAAATGATCATATAAAATGAAATGGGCATGTAATGAGTAGAAAGAAACTAAAATTACCTAATTCACATGAAGATAACCTTTTAGACATGGTCTCAATAAAGGCAATAGGTGTGTTAGTACTAACTATGTAGAATTGCCTAATTTATATGAAGATAACCTATATCAATCAACATTTTATCTATCAACAAACAATCCTTATATCATCAATACATACTCAAAATTATTAGTTTTTTACCAATTGGGATCTATACATATATGTCTTGTTCTAATCGATAGTTTATTCTTCTTGGTAATTTCAAATAGTAGAGTTGTCAATTTCCATTCTCCCTACAAAGATGGCTTCACACAGGAGCCATAATTGGGCTTGAAATTGATAGTATAGAGAGTTATTTGGCAGAGTTTGTGAATAAGGGTAGAGAATTAACATTGCAATTAGTTGTAGGACTTTCCAATGATTTAGAGGAATATTTTGTGCATCAAAAGGGACAACCATACTCAGAACATATCCACATAAGTCTCCCAAGGAAGACATTTGTCTTATATACTTGAATGACCTATATTTAGTGCTCATTATAATTTACAAAATGGTGTCTAGCAATTTATTGGCCATGTATGGTGATCTTTAAGGTTTTGGAAGACTGCCCATGTTGTTGCATTGATCTCTAGTTGTTTGTGATAGCTCCAATCCAAATTTAAAGGGTTTGGTATAATTACCAAGCATTATTTGAACATCCAAATTCCAAATTTGAATGCAAGTTAATATAGGTTTCATAGTGAGCATTATAATGTAATGAGATTACAATAAACAAAACAAATAATTTCAATTTGTAAATTGCTAGAGATTCAAAATTTATTTTCATGTATGCGCAAGTTCTTTTGTAGAAAAATATAAAAGTGTTAAAACTTCAAAAACTTAAGAAAAAATAAAGTACTAGGGAAAAAATTTCAAAAATTGATCAATTGACAGAGTAATTAGAGTTTTTGTTAGCAGGACTAATTATAGCTCATGCCACTTGTAAGCCTCTCCTTCATGTGTAGAGGTGTGATATGCCATAGTGAGACTGTCTTGGAGTCCTTGGACATCTTTTCTATCTATGGAGGATTTTTTAATTAGATCTAGAACTATGTGAATATAGATGTTTTCAGCCACTTGCTACATATTTTCACTCATTGGCATATTTTTTACTTAAGTCATTTTCATTATGAGCAATATATCTTGATCAAAAGAGATGTTTTTATGTTTCAAGTGATAAATTGGTGCATTTTGATTCTGGCTTGGACCAACAATTTACTCATTGGCTCACAATCTATGATTGAAGGTTCAAGTGTGATAGTTTTATTCAGAAAGGCAGGAGTGCCTATATTCTCGATGTTTCCTTGATAGATGGCACAATGGAAGTGTGGAAATCATGTAATACACATTTTTTTCTTCTTTTTGTTAGATAACATCTAGTATCAACATCATCAACATTAGAGACTCTTATTTAAAGGTCAAAGAACCATGGATAATATATTCAATTCAACATTACAATACAATAATCTCTTGCCCATTTACAACAAAAATTTTATTTAACCATTAATTGCTTTGGACCTAAACTAGAGGTTTTCTCTAGAAATCTATAATTGACATTTATAAGTCACATTGCATGTCATGCAATCTGATTGGGGCATTTGATCATTATTTGGGAACTATTTTGCCTAGGATCTCTATCAATTAGTGCCTTGTCGTCACATCTCTCTTGTTGACATGCCTTATTAGTTGCTTATGTTGGAATATTCAAATATGGAAAGAGTACTTATGAGAGGGGGGGGTGAATCATAACTATCATACTTTAGCCAATAAAACTTTTAACTGAAAGTAAATTGCATGCATGTAAGTATATCAAATAATCATGAAACCAAACACATGCATCAATAACACTTAACACTGGAATTTGGTAACCCAGAAACCCTCCAGAAATAAGAAGGTAAAACTAGGGTGGGGATGATACCCACAAAAATTACTGCAGCAATATTGTTCAACCACTTCTGATGGTTTTCCCTGTTAAAGGCTTGCCCTGTGTCAATACTGACCTGGTTAGAGGCTTTTAAACACTTAACATGAAGTGTTACCCTGTTAAAGGATTTTATCACCTTGTTAAAGGATTTTATCACCTAGTTAAAGGATTTATCGAAATAGCTTTTAAGCTAACCTATCATCATAGGATTTTTATTCTAATACAATTGCTAGAATGTATTAGGTACAATAAACCTGACTGATTACAATCCTTGATTGCTGATTGTAGGCACTTGTTCTGCTTTCTCCGATCTGGATCCTTTTGTGATCTGATAATCCTCACTTCTGAAAATAGACTTCCTTGCGAACCCTTGTATATCTTCTCATACCTCTTATCTCTCTTACATTTTACAATAAAGTTTTATCTTCCTATATAGAAGTCTGATTTGCCTTTACCGCTTAATTCTCCCTCTTCAATTTTAGGGTTTCAAAATTGATTAGGTAGGATACAATGTATCTACCCCATATCTTGTTTTCTTCTTGAAACTTCACCAGTTGTATCTTAAAAATGTTCTACATTGTGTTATGTGCCACCAACTCATCATTCTTATCTTCCTTTTAATTCACAAATTTCTAGATAATAACCTTGTCGGCTTAGATCTGGCGAATCTTCGATTTCCTCAAATAATGCAGCAACTCGGCATTATTGAGTTACTAGTGCTTGGCCCCTGAACTTACTTGGCACTTGAACTTACTCGACACTTGAACTTACTCGAGATCTGAACTTACTCGGCACTAAACTTACTCGGCATCTGAACTTCACTCGGCACTTGAAGTTACTCGGCACTTGAAGTTACTCAGCATCTAAACTTACTCGGCATCTGAACTTCACTCGGCATGCATGATGTACTCAGCATCCAATGTGGAATATGATTAAGTGTGTTGGCACTCAAGTGTCAAAAACATTATGATGTTAACGATCTCCCCCTTTGACATGAGTGACAAAAACACTTAACTGACCTTTTAAGTACATTTACTAATCTTATTGGTATGTACATATTGAAAACTTTGATCAAAATTTATGTCTTCCAATCTTACAATATATACCTCAAAAATTTTGTAACTCCCCCTGAGTTGATTGTGCCTTATCTATATATTATTTGTATATCAATGCTCCTCCTTTGTATCTATTCTCCCCTTATTAATCCGTGTAACTCCTCCTTTACAATCTATATCTCCCCCTTTTTGACACTTATGTCAAAGAGTGTTTAAGGGTTAAGACCATATTTGGCCAAGAATGTGCTATTTACCTCCATAATCATTCAGAGAGCTGCATCCCAATTATTCAAAGAAATTTCTAGTGACTTATGCTGGATGGCAGTCTCGGCAGCAAGATGAACAAGTCCATCTAATGTAGAAAAATTTGGATCTTTCTTGAGTACATTTTCAGCATATACTTGCTCTTTATGGAGTATCTCTAAATGTGGGGTAATGGAGGACAGGAGTTGTATTACTTTGGCCTTGATATTGGCCTCATCTATTGTTAATACAGCTATTTCTTTGTTTGTGTGAAGCGATTGGGCAAAATGCTTCTCACTTTGAGCTGGATCACTTGGTAGTTGCATGCTTGAAATGTTTAAGTTTCTTTCCAAGCTTAGTATCTTTTGGCTTGTTTCTTGTGTGAAATATTAAAAATCACACAACTTTTTGTATAGTGAGAATATATTCTCAAGTACCTTCTTCACCTTATCAATGAGCTTTGCCAATTCTACTTGTGAAAGTGCAATTTGTCTTGATATTTTCTCGTTCACTTTCCCTTGAAATTTCTTTTCTAACCATTCCATAAGTTTTGCATTGGTTTCTAGGTCTTCATTTGTCACCTGGTCAACAATATCTGTTAATTGCTCTGTGATATGCTTTGACTGATCTGGTGAGTGCAAACTGAAGGCATCCATAAAGATGTCCTTGATCTCATAAAGTGTTTGCTTATTTTTATACTCTTTCTTGAGTATTTCTTGTCTTTACCTTCTATTTAGTGCATCATGCACTTCATTGATTTGATCAATGGTTATTGATTTTGAGTCATAACTTGGTATGACTATCTCTTCATCTAATTCAGGGTCTCCATAGTGAAGTAACCTTGCAACTCTGGTGGTGTTGGATGATGGTACTAAAATTTGTAATGGCTTGTGTGAAGGAGTCCCCGAGGTAGGCAAATTTATTAGTGTTTGTATTGCTACCTGTTTTTTAGGGGTTTTTACTATTTCCTCCTCTTTCTGTTTACCATGATCAATTATTGTTATCTGTGGAAGTGTGCCTTGTATTTGTGTTGTAGGATCAGATGTAATGGTCTGTCCTGTTTGTTCTTTTCCTTGTTCTACAGTTGCACTTTGTTTTTGTCTTGAAACATCAATTATACTAGTTGGTATTTCAAATTGACTACTAGTAGTTGTGATAGAAGGTGGTTCTTTTGTATTCACCTTATCTTTAACTGTACTTTCTACTAGTTTTTGTAACTCATCTATACTGACCAATACTGGTTCTGTACATAATATTGCTTGTTGTGTTGACTGGTCAAGAATTCTTTTCAGATCTTTTGCAGTTAATGGATTGACATTCTTACCAGAAGTATCAGGAACATCAGTTATTGTTATAGTATCTGCAGGTGGAATGGATGCTTGTGGAGGGCTAGGGGGTGGCAATTTTGTGTCTTGCACACTCTGATCTAGTTGCTCCTCTTGTTCAGTTGTTGCCATTGTATCCTGTTTTTGTGTCTTTTCCTCCTTTTCATCTATCTTTTCTTCTTCTCTCTTCTCTTCTTCTCTTCTCTTTTCTTCTTCTTCTTTCCTCTTTTTCTTCTCTTCTATTGGTATGGCTGCTTCTTCCTTGTATTCTTCCTCAAGAAAATCTTCAATCTTTTTATACAAATTCTTCCACGATTTTGTTGTTCTTTGAACAATCTCTTCCATTCTGTTTTGAAGTATAAAGAATGCCCTGTATTTGGGTGTGAACCTGTTATTATGCCTTTTGACTGCTTTGCTAATTTGTTCTCTAGTCAAATCTGGCAATACACTAGCTAGGGTTGATTCCCTCATCTCCTTCTCCATTTTTAAGCAAAAATGGCATCTGTCTTCTATAATTTTTTACAGCTCCTTTGGCAATTGACCATCTAGTTCAAGTGGGGTGTACTTGAATTGTGCCATCATTACATACATTGTTTCTTCTATCTTATTTTGTTCTTCTTTATTAAATTTACTAAAGTCAACTTTATTTAAATTATTCAAGTCACCACTTGCAATCCTTTTACATAGGGTATCAACTGATGAATTGCTTACCTCTTCTGGTTGTTCTTCGTCATCAGTGTCAGGTTGAGCCACATACTTTCTTCTTTTCCTCGGCTCTTCCTGAGATTCCTTGACTTGTTTTTTCTTTGCAACTTCCTCTTTAGCCTTTTGAGTAGAGGCTCTTGTTGATGCTCATGTTGTTGGCTTTTGAGGTGATGGAGTGGCAACTTTCTTCATTCTGGGCTTGGCTAAAGTCTGTTCTGTTGCCTTTCTCTTCTTTGGCTCGACTTCAGTTGGTGCTTCCTTGGCTTCTTCTTCCTTTGCACCTTCCTCCTTGTCTTCTCCAAGACCTTGGGTTAGTTCTATTGGTCCTTGTTCCTGCTCATCTTCATCCTTACTGTCATCTTCTTCTTCTTCTGCCTCAACCTCAATTTCTTTGCCAAACTTCTTCTTGATCTTCTTGACTAATTTATCTTTCTTCTTTAATGTAGAAGCAGTTTTTAATTCCATGTTTATTTTTGATCTTACCACATCATAAGTGCCAAAATGTGGTGCATTTTTATTTGCTTCCTCTGCCAATAATGCAATTATTGCTGTTGATGCCTTGTCAATACTGATTTCATATCCAAATGGCCTTAGCCATCTTACCCTTGGAATTACTGCTTGAATGTAAGTAAAATCTATGTCAACTAAGAAACATATGTCATTTGTATGCTTTTCTACTAATGAAGCTGGTATCCTTGACCTTTGCTTCATGGATTTCTTGAAATCCTCAAAATAACCTGTAATTTGGGCATCAAAATTTTCACCCATTTGCTCTATATATCCATTAATTTGTTCAACAATTGTTTTATTTGGATTCCATTTTACTTTCCCTATAGAAGGAAATTCTTTCATCAGATAGAAGAACATACACATCAAAACTGATCCAAATTTGCATTGATCTCCCTTGCTTTTCCTTATGGCTCCCAGATTTTCATTAATCTGTTGAAACATGAGCTCTGCCAGATCATAAGTGTGATCTCTTTTGATTATCTTGTATGCAACATCAACTGCTATACAAGGTACACTGTTCAACCTGCTTGATTGATAGAATTTGTGTGAAATAATTCTCACAGCAAAATTTGGTAGGGGATCTGTGACTGTGTCAATAGTCATTCCTCTATTGTTCCATTTGGCACCTGTATTTTTCTCTATTAGTTCCCTTTTATCACTTTGCAGGGTCTTTGGCTGATCTAGGGTTGGAATACCAGTAACCCTATGAACAGTTTTCTTGGTAAATTTTACTGGCCCTAACTCTAACCAAAAAAATCCATCATGTATTCGGCTCAAAATTATTCGTACCCATTCTGTTTTAAAAACAGTCGGAAATGCTAGAGATTTGGTCAATCCTTTTCTTTCTACTATTGAAAACTCATTTTTCAGTACTTTTTTTTCACACAGTTTATCATATGCATTCTGAATTTCTAAGTCTCCTATGGCACCAATTTTGCAATTGTAACATTTCCTCACATCTTGAACCATTACAACTTTTGGGGGAATGTGGGAGAGAGCTCTGGCTAGGTCATTTTTGTAGGCAACTTCAGGAATAGGGCAGAAATCAGGTTGCTTCACTTCATTTGAAACTAACTGGACTTCAAATGACTCTTTTTCTTTGGTTTTCTTTGAACTTGATGCCATTATTGCAAACTAGGGTTTATACAACAAATGGGTATAAAACTATGTAGCTTAGCACAAATGAAAATACCTTTAGATCGATGAAAAACATGTTGAATGAGTTTGCAATCTACTTTAAATACTGGATTATTGCTATGAAGTCGCTCAACTCTCTTTCTTCTCCTTTGCTTCTTGATCACGATGCGAAAAATTGATTAAAATCGCGATAATATACCCTAATTTTATCACATTGAATGCTCAACTACCAACTCGACTTCTAAAGAAATTTTAACCTAACTTGGCTTCCATTATTTCCATTTTACTCAGCTTCTATTGGAGTTATCCAACTCGGCATCAATTTTTAGCTCGGTCACTGTTGGGAGCTCAGCATCCAAAGGCAGTTCGGCATCAACATTTAGTTTTATCTTAACATCTTGTTTCATGTGGATTTATACTTTTCTTAACTTCCTTTTCTTGGGACTGATGTATGATATAGCTTTGTATATCAGTCTTGTGTACTTCTTGTGCTTAGTTTGGTGAAGTATGATCACTTAACCCATTGGGTGAGGTGATCCCTCCACTTGATGTGTTGCACCCTTCCTTCTTTTTCCAAGTCTTATTCATTTGCCCTCTTATCTTTTCAACATCAATTATTTGTTTCCCTTTGCAATCTTCAGTCTTGGGTGCCTTTGATTTTGTTGGGCAATTCTTGCTGATATGACCAGTTTTTAAGCAACTGAAACATGTGGTTTGATTCAACCATCTTTTGTAGTTTCCTTTGAAATGTGTTCTTATACAGTTTTGTGGTATATGTCCATATTCTTGACAATAGTGACAACTGTACCTGGTGTTGTAATCCCAATGATAATGAATTTCATTTCCTTCTATTTTTGCTGGTTGATTTAATGTCCACATAGGTTTTGATCTGCATTCAAATACCCTATGTCCATACTTTTTGCAATTATAAAAATGTCCATCAAATCTTTGAGTCCTTGTGACATTGGATCTGCAATTTTGTGTCATATGTCCTTGCATGTTGCACTTGTGACAGAAACTTTTGGGTATGTTTGATTGATTAAATCTTCTACTCCTGCACACATTAGTTGTATGTCCCTTCTTATTACAGAAATGACAAGTGGGTTTTGAATTCTTACCTTTATCACTTCTTTGTTCAACACTCTTTGATGATTCTCCAACTTCAGTGATGTTGTATCCTAGTCCTGATGTATCATGGGCAGATTTTGGTGATTTCAGCAACTGTTCAAAATACTTGATTGCTTCACTTGATTTGTTGAGATTCTCGGCTACCTCTTTTTCTCTGTTCAATTCATTCTGCATTTGTTCATTTTGCATCTTCAAGGTAGAGATCTCAATATCCTTTACATTGAGTTCATGATGAAGATTCATCATTTGGGAAAGTGTATCCATCTGCATGTTTGAGATCCTTGTCAGTTCAGTACATTTTTCTTCAAGTCTGTTTGCAAGATTCCTTTTGTCATTTTCCATCATGACCTTATCATCAACTGCTCTTTTCTTTTGTTCAGTAATTTCACATATCATTATAGCCTTTGATTCATGTTCCATCTTGAAAGTTCTTATCTCTTCTGCTTGAATTTTATTTTTCTCCATCAGTTCTGCTATTGCTGCATCAAACTCTTTAGTGTCTCCACTGGAAAATATGTTGGTGGTATCAATCTCCTTGTAGTGTATATCATTTTCAGCTATGGCTAGATCCTTCCTCTTTTTTAATGAGCTTCTCAACTTGTTTTTGAATTCCTCCAAGCTATGCAAAGCAAGTTGCACATCTATCACCTGATTTTCAATGATCTTTCCAAGTTTGAAGGCTTCCATCTTTAGATCTTTTCTTCCAAGCTGTTAGGCTTTTCCTTAAGAGAACCTGGATTAAGCTCTAATACCAATTGTTGGAATATTCAAATATGGAAAGAGTACTTATGAGAGGGGGGGTGAATCATAAGTATCATACTTTAGCCAATAAAACTTTTAACTGAAAGTAAATTGCATTCATGCAAGTATATCAAATAATCATGAAACAAGACACATGCATCAATAACACTTAACACTGGAATTTGGTAACCCAGAAACCCTCCAAAAATAAGAAGGTAAAACTGGGGTGGGGATGA
Source organism: Cupressus sempervirens (assembly GCA_028749045.1). Classification (NCBI taxonomy): domain Eukaryota; kingdom Viridiplantae; phylum Streptophyta; class Pinopsida; order Cupressales; family Cupressaceae; genus Cupressus; species Cupressus sempervirens. Next base: position 548,388,845 of record CM053785.1, on the reverse strand, counting down.
TACCCACAAAAATTACTGCAACAATATTGTTCAACCACTTTTGATGGTTTGCCCTGTTAAAGGCTTTACGTTGTGTCAATAGTGACCTGGTTAGAGGCTTTTAAACACTTAACATGAAGTGTTACCCTGTTAAAGGATTTATCAAAATAGCTGTTAAGCTAACCTATCATCATAGGATTTTTATTCTAATACAATTTCTAGAAATTATTAGGTACAATAAACCTGACTAATTGCAATCCTTGATTGTTGATTGTAGGCACTTGTTCTGCTTTCTCCGATCTGGATCCTTTTGTGATCTGATAATCCTCACTTCTGAAAATAGACTTCCTTGCGAACCCTTGTATATCTTCTCATACCTCTTATCTCTCTTACATTTTACAATGAAGTTTTATCTTCCTATATAGAAGACTGATTTTCCTTTATCGCTCAATTCTCCCTCTTCAATTTTAGGGTTTCAAAATTGATTAGGTAGGATACAATGTATCTACCCCATATCTTGTTTTCTTCTTGAAAATTTGCTAGTTGTATCTTAAAAATGTTCTACATGGTGTTCTGTGCCACCAACTCATCATTCTTATCTTCCTTTTAATTCACAGATTTCTAGATAACAACCTGGTCGGCTTAGATCTGGTGAATCTTCGATTTCCTAAATAATGCAGCAACTCGACATTATTGAGTTACTGGTGCTCAGCCCCTGAACTTACTCAGCACTTGAACTTACTCGACACTTTAACTTACTTGGCATCTGAACTTACTCGGCACTGAACTTACTCGGCATCTAAACTTACTCGGCATCTGAACTTCCTCGGCACTGAACTTACTCGGCATCTAAACTTACTCGACATCTGAACTTACGTGGCACTGAACTTACTTAGCAATGAACTTACTCAACATCTGAACTTACTCGGCATCTGAACTTCACTTGGCACTTGAAGTTACTCAGCACTTGAAGTTACTCGGCATCTGAACTTACTCGGCATCTGAAATTCACTCGGCATGCATGATGTACTCAGCATCCAATGTGGAATATGATTAAGTGTGTTGGAACTCAAGTGTCAAAAAAATTATGATGTTAACAGCTTATGTGGTGATCGAGTTGATCTTCACTGGTCAACCCTTTTAATTTAAATAATAATTAAGGAATATTTAAGATATTTTTTCTAGTTTTATAACTTAATGCATTAAGTAAGATGACCCAATGATTAATTTGATGCAAAGATGTTATGAGATGTTGTGTTTCATTTTATATGATGTCATGTTATGTTAGTTATGATTACATTTAATGTTGTATTAATCATATTATATGGATTACTGACTTGTTTCTTGTTGCAAGTGTTTGAGTGTTGCAGGATTAATGGGACGAGAGTGTGGTTGAGGTAGATAGGGTTAGCCTCTTGGAAGGGGACAAGTCAGATGATCTTGCAGCCACACCCACACACTACTTAAATATTAGATGAATAATTAATATGAGTTTGATTTTTATCCCTAATGGTATCTAAGTGATCTAAGTGCAAATATAAATAATATTGATTATGGTCTTAAATAGGAAACGTAATGGTAAAAGTGTATCTTTATCTGATGCTAAGTTAATGTCCCATTTATTTATTTATATATACTTTGACCAACCTTTGTATGTTCTTTGATGTGAGAATTAAATGGTAATGAATAACATATATGATAAGTACCTTGTTGGCTTGTTCACTATTATTTAAAAATGTTCAAATTTAGTTTTAAAAGGAGATTCTTGGCCCCATATACTTATTTTGGATGTAATTTTTCCTAACCAAAAAAATACAATGACTCTCATCATGCATTATTTTCTTATGACTCTTTTCACAACAAAAAAGGGGGAAATTAAGAATTAGGTTAGTTACATAAGAAGAGGGGAATAAAATATGGAGATAGTAGTAGGGCATGGGGGGCATTGGCAACTGGGCAAGAATGCAAGGGAGAAAGAAAGTATAGAAGTTTTTGGAGGAGCCCAAGTGTTGATCTCATTTTTGTTTTGACAAGGAAGTGACAAAAAACTTAGTCATTATTCAACTGAGTGCATAGTGTATGTCGAGTGATTAGAGAGAGTTGAGCAATTAGTGCAAGCTAAGTGATCAAACCATGTTGAGCATAAGTTTCCAGACAGTACTTGGTGAGCAATATGACTAGTTAGTTTTGAGCACTAATATGTGCTGAGAAGATAGTATGTGTTGAGTCACTTCAGTAATGAGTAGTCTATACATGATGAGTGATTCAGGTGTTGAGTAATAGTAAGTTTTGAGTTCTATAGAAGTCAAGTTACAACATTTAGAGCACAGTGAAGGCTGAGCATCAAAGCCTTTGGATGCTGAGTGAACAATTTTTGGCATAATTATTTGTTATGGCACAAATTCTTATGTAAACCATTTTTGGCCAATATAATCATGAATTTACAATTATAAAAGATAAGTATGGAGACATATTTTGAATCCCTATGCAATGCATGCAATCAATAAAATTAAGGGAAGCTTTAGGTGACAATAAGAATCAACCTCAGTCATTGACTGTAACCTAGCCCATCTCCACCAAGGTCTATTTAAGGAAGGTAAACCCTAAAGAGATTATGTATGCATGAGGAGACAAATGTTAAGAGGTTGGGGAGAATTCATGGTGGCTATGATGGCTATGACAAAGTTATGCAAAGAAGAATCAATCTAAGAGAATCAGAGACAAGCAGTGAGAGGTTTAGAAAAGATAGATATGATCAAGAGGATCAATGTTCAAACAAGATTTCCAACAGAATATTTGACATTAAGCAGTAGAGTGCTAACTGAAGGATCAGGTGTTGAATCATTCTAACAAGTGATGCAAAGTAAATCTCTTAATAGGATAGTCCTAATAGGCTATTGCAAATCTCTTAACCGAGCATTTACTTAATTGTGAGTTTAAAATCCTTTAGAAAGGTGAGACCTAATAGTCTTGTAAGCCTTTAACAAGGACCCCTCATAGGGTATATCATAGATTATGATCAAACACTTTGTAGCTATAATTGGCCACATTTTACAACTATAGTAGTGAAGATTTGTGGGTGTCATCCCCACCCCATTTTTACCTTCTCCTTGGAGGGTTTTTAGGTAACCAAAATTATTGTGTTATGTATTATTCACTTTATCCTATGGATGTGATGCATGTTAAGTTATTTTAGTTTATATGTTACGTTATGCAATGGATGATGGTGATATATTTTAGAGACAAAAGATTTAAGTGTTTATTCCCCCCCCCCTCTCTCAAAACTTACTTTCCCATTATTAAACTTTTTTTCTTGAGAAAATGCTTGTTATTTTTCCAAAGAAATTTTAACTTTCTAAGTTGTTTTGTAAATGTGTGTGATGGAACCATTTCAATAGATTAGGTTGTAGACGTTTCTTGACTGAATTACAGATGTATTTGTTGAAAATTTGATTAAAAAGCTCATTGTTGTTGAAGATCAAAGAGGGAGATTGTTGTAAAAGAATGTTTCAATCATTTTTTTTCCATTGATGTCAAACCTACTATTTGTAGGAATGCTATTTTCTTATAAGATTCAAGCATTATCACTTAGTTGATTGATGAAGAGGATTTGATCAACAAGATGTAACAAGAGCACCTAAAGGAAAGGTTGAGTTATGATGTTGTAATGAAGTGTAAAGATTAGCTAAGATAATGGTTAAGTAGTGTATTGATAACATCCTCAAAGATACAGAGGATGGTCACACTTAGGCATATTGGAGGAAGAAGTTGTAACAAAGTTGACTACAAAGCTTTAACCTTGATCATCAGAAGAAGCCGAGAAAATTAGTTGAAGCTGAGAAAATTCTTAGTAGAAGCCGAGTAATAGACATTTTTAGTTGGTGCTGAGTGATCTTCAAGGGCCAAGTAAAATATCAGGTACCGAGCATCTGGAAAAAAATTCAATTGGTGCCGAGTGATCTTCAAGTGTTGAGTAAAAGATTAGGTTTCGAGCATTAGGAAACAAATTTAGTTGGTGCTGAGTAATCTTCAAGTGCTAAGCATCAGGAAAAACATAGTGATACCGAGTAACATAGTATGTGTCGAGCACTAGTATTTCAATAGTGTCGAGCTGCTACATTATTTCAAATAATGAAGATTCACCAAATCTAAGCCGACTTTGTGGTTACACTAAATTTTGTGAACAAGTTGGAGGATAAGGATGATGAGTTGTTGGCATAGAATCCTATGTAAACCGTCTTTGGAAAAATTCTAATGGATTATTCAAGAAGTTTCTAGAGGAAATAGAATATGGGTTAGATGTAATGAATCCTACCTAATCCATGAGAATTGAAATTGAAGAAAAGATGATTTGAGTGGGAAACTACAAGACTTCTATTTAAGAAGTCATAAACCAAGAAGAAAAGAGCTGTTGATACTGTTGCTGCAAAAGTGTCAAATCTGCGAAGTGATTGAAAGGGTGTCAAGAAGGAGAAGGAAGAGCACAAAGGCTCTGCTTCTACAAGTGGTTATGAAGAGATGATTACACTGGTACATTGAGTATGGAGACTCAAGGAGATAAAGCTTGAAAGATAAGGCAAGTAGTTAAGAGTTGCAGAGATAGAAGGCCAGGCAAGGGTATGAGCAGAGAAGTGATTTGAGATCTGCAAGATAAGTTGTATGTTGTAGTCAGGTCAAGATTTTCTAATACTCTCTAGAAATTGTATTAGATCTAAAAATATTATGAACTTAGGTTGGCCTAACAGCCATTTTTAAATCCTTTAACAGGGTGGCATTCCAAGTGAATGTTCTAAAGTCCTTTTACCAAGCCCACTTCTAATAGGGTGATTAAATCCTCTAATGAGGTCACATTTAATAGTGTGTGTTGTAAGCCTTTAACAGGACAGGCTTTTCACAAGGCATGACTTCAGAAGGGTGAGAATTGAGTAGCATGTTACTGGTGATTTTTCCCAAATTAGATTTCCACGTAAATCACTATGTCATGTGTTGATTTCTTGTGTGTTATACTTGCATGTTGATTTACAGTAACTTGCTAATTAAAAAAGTTAAAGTTTGAATGGATGAATAATTGAATGGATTCACCACACTTAGTGAAAAGTTTGAAAGGGACATCTAGACCTTGAATAACTGATTCACACCCACACACCCCCCCCCCCCCCCCCTCAATTATTCTAAAACAATTCTAAAAATTGGTATCAGAGCCTTCTGCTGATTTAGTTTCAAGGTACTAGAAGCATGAAGATCAAGATGTCCAAGAGAGAAGTTCCCAAGCTTAACAAAGACAACTTTGCTACATGGCAAAGTTTGATGAAATTGCACCTTGGATCAATAGGTGACTATGCACAAACTTCAATTGGAACAAAACATGTAACTCCATTAGGACCTCTTACTGCAGATGATTTGAACAAAAAGAAGGAGCACAACCAAGCAATGTTGGAGATTGCCTCTACACTTAGCTATGTCGAATATGATGATGTCAAAGACTATGACACTACATTCAAGATGTGGAAAACCTTGTCAAAAATATATGGAGGAGATCAGAATGTCTAGAGAGCAAAGAGAGAAAGCCTAAGAGGGAAGTTTGATGACATGAAAAGGAGAAAGTGAAAATGCTACTCAGTATGTTGCAAGAATAAAAGAAGTGGTGAGTGCAATAAGAAGTCTAGGTGGTCAACTGGAAGAAGAAACATCAATCAAAAAATACTTGAGAACTTTTCTCTCTATCTATGCTATAAGAGTTTTGGCCATTCAAGAACTAAGGTGTGTACAAGGGAATACACTTACTTTTGAAGGAATAGTTTGAAGACTAACTACATTTGAGCTATCCAATTTTGACAATTATAGACCTGAGAACCTTGAATCTACTTTCAAGGCCAAAATGACAATAAAAGATACTAAGGAGGACACATCAAGCAAGAGAAGAAGAAAAGGAAAATATGCATCTAGTGATAGCAACATAAATGAGGAAGATGTGGAACAGTTAGAAGCACTATTGGCCAGGAGATTTCATAGAGGTAAAAGAAAATTCAAAGGTAAGCTTCCTATCATATTTTTCAATTGTAATGAAGTAGGTCATATAGCTACAAGATGCCCATAGAAGAAAAACTTTAAAGAAGGAAGCAAGTTCAGGATCAAAAGAGAAGATGATAGCAAAGATTACAAGGAGAAAGGCAAGAGATACTACATTGTTGAAGAAGATTCTGATGAAAATGATGATGAAGTAGTCTATGTAGCCATGAAGGATGAATCAAACAAAGATGAAGATGAAGCGACAACATTGGTTACCTGTGTGAACAAGAATTACAAGTGGATCATAGACAGTGGATGCTCACATCACATTACAGGAGATAAAAGTAAGTTCATTACCTTTACTCAATATGATGGAAATAGCATTAGATTTGGTAATGATGTCCCATGTCAAATTAAAGGAAAAGGCATTATCAAACTTATAGAGAAAATTTCATGTGATAATGCATACTATGTTGAAGGATTAAACTACAACTTGTTGAGTGTATCTCAGTTAGGCAATGTAGGTTGCAAAGTGGAATTTGGAAACAAAACTGCCAAGATCTATGATAGTAATGGAAATCTAATAGGAAAAGGTGAAAAAACTAGGAGTAATCTATTTTACCTAGATATGGAAGAAGAAACATGTCTTTTTGTTAGACTTAATGATGTGTGGTTGTGGCATAAAAGGTTGTGTCATGTTAATTTTGATAATCTGATCAGCATTAGCAGGAAGAACAAAGTCAAAGGATTGCCCAAGTTAAAGAAATCTAAAAACACAATGTGTAAACAATGTCAACTAGGGAAGATGAATAAATCTAGTTTCAAAAGCAAAGCATACACTTCCAATGAAGTTCTAGAGTTAGTTCATACATATTTATGTGGCCCAATAGAAGTACAAAGCTACCTAGGAGACAGATACACAATGCTATTTGTAGATGATTATTCCAGAATGATGACTACTATGTTCTTAAAACAAAAATCTAATGCATTTCAAATGTTCAAGTGGTATTTGGCTAGAGTTGAGAAGGAAATAGGAAAGAACCTGAAATGCCTAAGGTCAAATAGAGGAGGTGAGTTCACATCAAGAGAATTTGAAGTATTTTGCAATGATAGAGGTATCAAAAAGAAAATGTCAGCACCAAGAACTCCACCATAGAATGGTATTGCTGAAAGGAGAAATAGGTCAGTGATTAACTATGCTAGAACCTTGATGATGGAGAATGTTGCACTTAAGTGCTGGAGAGAAGATGTAAGTATTGTAGTCTACACACTAAATAGAGTTCAAGTCAAGAAAGGTACAAACGCAACACCCTTTGAATTATGGTATGGTCATTCACCTAATGTTAAACATTTCAAAGTGTTTGGTTGTAAATACTATATTCTAAAAGACACTAAAAATGGCAAGTTTGATGCAAAAAGTGATGAAGGAATATTTCTTGGGTACTCTACTAAAAGCAAGGCATATAAGTGTTTGAATACTAACACTAACAGAGTTGTGTAGAGTCCAAATGTAAATTTTGATGAGCATGCAGAAGTTTAGGATGATGATTCAAAGAAAATAGAGGATTATAGATCCTTCATATACTTCTACAAAGGAATGACAGCTGAAGACAATGCTGCAAATCAAGTTGAGAATCAGCAAAAAACTTCAATATCTGCTGAGTCTCAACCTGTGAATGTCGAGTTACATTCAGAAGCCAAGCTATAGAATGTAGAAAATGAACAAACTAGTTCTAAAAATAGTATACATGAAAGGAATGATGAATTACCTGATGAAGAAGAATGAAATGACTCTAAAGTTGAAGGATCAAACGTGGAAAGAAGGACTAAACCCAAATTAGCTAAGTATGTAAGAAGACATCACCCTGTAGATCAAATCATTGGTGATAAGGATGCTAGACCAATGACAAGGAATAGACTCAAAAATGAATCATGTCTACTAAGCAAGGTTGAACCCAAAATAGTCAAAGATGCACTGCAAGATGATGACTGGTATAAGGCCATGAAAGAAGAGATAGATCAGATTGAGGAAAACAAAACTTGGTCTCTAGTTCCCAGACCAACTGATAAGAATGTGATTGGTACCAAGTGGGTGTTTAGAAACAAACTTGATGAGAATGGTGAAATAACAAGAAACAAAGATAGATTAGTTTGCAAAGGCTATGCACAAGAAGAAGGACTGGATTATGAAGAGACATTTGCTCCTGTTGAAAGAATGGAAGGAGTAAGAACATTACTTGCATATGCTGCATATAAAGGTTTCAAAGTCTAATAGACAGACGTAAAGTCAGCTTTTCTAAATGGTATATTGGAAGAGGAAGTCTACATAGAACAACCAGAGGGGTTTTCTAATAAGAAGAACAAAGACATGGTCTGCAAACTACACAAAACACTTTATGGACTAAAGCAAGCGCCAAGAGCATGGTATGAAAGGTTGTACAAATATCTTGTAAAAATAGGATTTGAAAGAACAAATGACAATAGCAATTTGTACATCAAATCTGAGGAAAGTAGAGACATTTTGATTTCAGAAATCTTTGTTGATGACATAATATTTGGAGGAAAAGATGTTTTATGCAAAGATTTTGCAAATCAAATGAAGCATGAATTTGAGATGTCAATGTTTGGAGAAATCAAATTCTTTGTTGGATTACAAGTACATCAATTGAAGCATGGCATATTTGTGACTCAATCCAAATACATCAAGGAAGTACTCAAAATGTTTGGGCTAGAAGACTCAAAACCAATCAGCACACCAATGGAAACTGGACATAAGCTATCCAAGAATGATGAGTCTACTGAAGTAAATTAGACATTGTATAGGTCAATGATTGGAAAGCTGCAATATGTTGTACATAGTAGACTAGACATTGCATTAGCTATTGGAATAGTGGCTAGATTTTTTGCCAATCCAAGAGAAAACCACTTAATGATAGTAAAGAGAATATTGAGATTCCTGAAAGGAATTGATGACTTTGGTTTGTACTACAAAAGGAATGAGAAATTTGAACTGAGAGCTTACACTGATGTAGATTAGGGAGGCAACATTGATGATAGGAAAAGCACCAGTGGAGGAGCACTTTTCTTAGGAAAGAGGTTGATTACATGGACAAGCAAAAAATAAAGCTGCACCTCACAGTCTACTGCTAGAGCTGAATATGTGGCAGCTGCTATAAATTGCACTAATATTATGTGGATCAAACATTTGCTACAAGGTATGAAGGAAGAGGTAATTGAGCTTGTGATACTTTATTGTGATAATACAAGTGGTATCAATATATCAAAGAATCTACTAATGCATGCTAAAACCAAGCATATTGAAATTAAGTATCACTATGTAAGAGAGCTAGTGGAAGATAAACAAGTGAAGATGGAATATGTTAGCTCAAAGGAACAGATTGATGATATCTTCACAAAATCACGACCTAAAGATTCTTTTGAGTATCTTAGAGGTAAGTTAGGGGTGATACCCCTAGCTAAGGCTACTTAAAACAAAAGCAAGAATGCCCTGCATCAAATAAGCTGAATTTTGAAGATTTTATACATTAATGTAGAGGATGTTTACTTTTGGATCCATGCCTAAAGTAATAGAAGTGTTGAAAACTTCAAATAAGTCACAAGCAAGGTGACAGAGGGAGAAATTGACTAAATCTATAAGAGCTACATCTTCATATTAAAGATGCTAATATGTCTTTGGCATTTTTGTCAAAGAGGGAGAAGTAAACAACTGATCAACAACTATTAAAGATAAAGGATCAAAGAAGTAGAGGGAGAAGTGAACAACTGATCAACAATTATTGAAGATAAAAGATTCAAACAAAGGTTGAATATAGACAACTGAACAAATAAAGATAGATAGAGATTTTAGAGGTTGATCAGAATAGTAGAAGATGAACAATACAAAGGGAGAAAGACAAAGAACAAGGCTACAACAGCAAAGAGGGAGAAGCTGAAATGAAGCAATCAGAATAGTAGGAGATGTAATGTTACAATTTACTTTTAGCTTTTGACTTACTGTTCTAACCTAGTTAGTTTGTGGTTGAATAGTTTAGTCTGATGGTTGATCAGCTTGGTTTTCCATCAATGTCAAAGAGGGAGATTGTTGGAAATCTAATTGAAAAGCTCATTTCTGTTGAAGATCAAAGAGGGAGATTATTGTAAAAGAATGTTTCAATCATTGTTTTTCCATTGATGTCAAACCTGCTATTTGTAGAAATGATATTTTCTTATAAGATTCAAGCACTATCACTTAGTTGATTGATGAAGAGGATTTGATCAACAAGATGTAACAAGAGCACCTAAAGGAAAGGTTGAGTTATGATGTTGTAATGAAGTGTAAGGATCAACTAAGACAATGGCTATGTATTGATAACATACTCAAAGATACAGAGGATGGCCACACTTAGAAATATTGGAGGAAGAAGTTGTAACAAAGTTGACTACAAAGCTTTAACCTTGATCATCAGAAGAAGCTGAGAAAATCAATTGAAGCTGAGCAAATTCTTAGTAGAAGCCAAGTAACATACATTTTCAGTTGGTACCGAGTGATCTTCAAGTGTTGAGTAAAAGATCAAGTGTCAAGCATTAGGAAAAAATTTCAGTTGGTTTCAAGTAATCTTCAGGTGCCAAGCATCAGGAAAAACATAGTTGATGCCAAGTAACACAGTGTGTGTCGAGCACCAGTATTTCAATACTGTCGAGTTGCTGCATTAATTCAAACAACGAAAATTTTTCAAATCCAAGCCAACTTAGTGGTTACATTAAATTTTGTGAACAAGTTGGAGGATAAGGATGATGAGTTGTTGGCACAAAATCCTATGTAAACCATTTTTAGGAAAATTCTAATGGATTATTCAAGAAGTTTCTAGAGGAAATAGAAAATGGGTTAGATGCAATGAATCCTACCTAATCCATGCGAATTGAAATTGAAGAAATGATGAATTGAGTAGGAAAAGGAACTCCAAGACTTCTATTTAAGAAGTCATAAACCAAGAAGAAAAGAGTTGTTGATACTATTGCTGCAGAAGTGTCAAATTTGCGAAGTGATTAAAAGGATGTCAAGAAGGAGAAGGAAGAGCACATAGGCTCTACTTCTACAAGTGGTCATGAAGAGATGATTGCACTAGTACATTGAGTATGGAGACTCAAGGAGACAAAGATTGAAAGATAAAGCAAGTAGTTAAGAGTTGCAGAGATAGAAGGCTAGGCAAGGGTATGAGTAGAGAAGTGATCTGAGATCTGCAAAAGATAAGTTGTATGTTGTAGTCAGGTCAAGATTTTCTAATACTCTCTAGCAATTGTATTAGATCTTAAAATCCTATGGACTTAGGTTGGCCTAACAGCCATTTTTAAATCCTTTAATAGGGTGGCATTCCAAGTGAATGTTCTAAAGTCCTTTTACCAGGCCCACTTCTAACAGGGTGGTTAAATCCTCTAACGAGGTCACATTTAACAGTGTGTGTTGTGAGCCTTTAACAGGGTAGGCTTTTCACAAGGCATGACTTTAGAAGGGTGAGAATTGAGTAGCATGTTACTGGTGGTTTTTCCCAAATTGGGTTTCCACTTAAATCATTGTGTCATGTGTTGATTTCTTGTGTGTTATACTTGCATATTGATTTACAGTAACTTGCTAATTAGACAAGTTAAAGTTTGAATGAATGGATTCACCACACTTAGTGAAAAGTTTGAAAGGGACATCTGGACCTTGAATAACTGATGCATGCCCCCCCCCCCCCCCCCCCCCAACCCCTCTCAGTTATTCTAAAGAAATTCTAACAGTATTGTACATTGATCAAATTACATCTTCAAAAGAAGTCTTGTTGTTTGAATAGAGTAGTTAACTTTGATTTGAATAACCAAAGATTAGCATCAACCCTTTAAAGAACAATCCCAGGTCAAAAATTATAGAAAACCACCAATGGTAGCATACAGACTTAACCTTCTCTCTATTTTCCTTGGCAAAGAAAGTCATTAAGAGTTCTATTTATGAGATTTTTTGTTTTAGATTCCAAGAAACAACCTTAAATAGAGGATTGTGGTCATTAACATAGTTTTTTTATACTTAGGGCTTAAGCATCTAGTTGTAGTTTCTTAAATCATAATGTAAATTTAGGGTTCAAATGAAACTTGTTGTGCAAGGTAGGAAGATGTGATAATAGTTTGCAATAAAAAAACCATAGTAAATCTTACAAATGGTGAATCACAAGACTCCATCTGCAACACTCTCTTTGTTTTCTTTAAATTATTTTGAAATGGTTGAATAGGGTCACTCTTCTGTACGAGGAATAGAAACTAATGGAATACTAAAAATAAAATTGTCAATTTTAAAACTTTGAGCTAGGCTAAAGATGGGATGTGTTATGTGCTTATGAGCTAGTTAAAGATTGTAAACCTTGGGTAGAGTACTTTAACCCCCATTAATTCATGAGGATTGTGTTATGAAACAACTAATTTTTAAACTGCATAGAAGTAGGGTCATGTTACAAATTAACATGGAACTATACATACTATAAGACTTGAAGAAACTTCTTTTTGTAGTCTACAATTTTAATGATGTCTTCGAACATGTTATGAAAGCTAGATAGATTGTATTCCTATTTTCTTTTTATATTGTTGAACATGTAATCTATGTTTCTCCTAGTTATTGGAATGGTACTTTCATTAAACCACAATATAATGAGAGACATGCATAGTGTTACTATTTCAATGAATCATTGAAACTTTATCTATGCTAAGACTTTTTTTTGTTTATTTAATGTGTAAACTAAACCAAATTTAGAATGTTTAGCATTTGTATAAAACATGGGAATTCGGATGCACACAAAATCTTGAAGTTGTTGTCTTTATTTTTTCTCCAGAATTCTATCACTATGTCTTTCTGTAGGTGATTCTATTTTTATGCAAAGAATTAGATGTAAATGAAATACAATCTTTATAGCCTTATGATGAATTGATTTCATGATGTCCTTAGTGACAATTTTTATCTCCTTAATGGTTGGGCATAATGTGGCAATTGAGGAGGGTGGGATGGATGCATTTTTCTTTTGCTTCTCTCAACCTATCAGATTCTAAGAAGTAGGATACATTACATTTTGTCTCTCTTTTAAGTGATGTCGGCAAATTTAGTGCTTGGCCAAGCCATTTATTTATTGCATTTAAGTATGTTATTTCTGACATATAGCATATGTGTGTAATTCTTACTTCCATTTTTGCATATGTGTAGATATGCATTAGTTAAAAGAAATGTACATGTGGGTAGATATGTTACAATTTTTCTTTCAATGCATATGGATAGATGTGTAGTGCTCTTTTCATTTCCCTGCCACATTCTGTGATTAGGCTAGTAGGCGCATGGTTGTATGTAGTATGTTTCATGACTGCACTAGATTTATTTGATCCATCTTGTTCTGGGAAGCTAGGCTTCTCATGCCAAGGTCATGGCATTCTTCATGTCAAGAAGAATCCCAAGGGAGTAAACACTTTGTGGCTGGCAAGATAAAAGTTCCTTGGCCACACTCCCATCTTAGATAGAAGATGGATGATGTCTGATGGATTTGGAGACAAGATATATACTAAAGGACACATGACAAGTTTTAGTAACCTTTCTCATGATCTTGCACCTTCATCTTGGTGATGATGTACACTAACATTCAATTGGTGTAACCTTTAATAATTAGATAATGTAATCATTAAGATGGTAATGTACTATTGTTCATGTATATGATGGGCATGTGATGTATATGCAAATGTAAATCAACCATGGTTGTTTGGCTATATTTTTTTAGTTAACAAATTAATTGTACTTTTTATATTTAATTAATGGATAACGAATGAGTTCTTGACTTTTCAACTTGAGATATGATTAATTTCTTTCCACATTTCTTGTTCATATCTGATGTGGCATCCTTGATTAGGACATGGTTCTTACATATGGTATCAAAGCCATGTTTAAACCCTAGGCCTTGGGCTATTGTGCTAACTTGTGCCCATGTGGGTCAGGTGTTTGAGTTATCACCATGGCCACAAGAGCTAACCATATGAGTGGGTCCAATAGTGGTGCACAAGATGAGGAACCTAATGAGAGGTTAGATTAGATATTAGCATTGTTGACCCAATAGGGCTCTTTGTTACAACAACAAGGTCAATGGATGGATAACTTAGAGCATGAGGCTCGAGGTAGACAAACTAATGAAGAGGCAAGAAAGCATTATGAAGATTAGCACTTCGAAGCCCTACATAAGTAGGAAGAGGAACCGAGGAAGAAACATGAGGATGAGTAGTTGGTAGAGGTTCTTAGGAGATCGGAGATAGAGCAGAAGGTGGAAGTTGACTGCCAAGTTTCTCTCATTAATACTAACAGGGTACAGATAGCAACTGACTTGAGCAAAGATCTTAAGAAAGTTACTATGCCCATGTTTCATGTTAGAGCTTCTGGGGATGATATTGAGGCATGAATTACCAAAATGGATAAGTATAGGAAAATGTAGAGCAATTTGGGTACATTTTAGCTTATGGGTGAGGCAACTACATGGTAGGAAAACATTATGACTAAAATAAAATTTTAGCGTGGTGAGGTAACATGGGAAGAATTTCTACAACTTTTTTGCAAATGATGGTTACCTCAGCTATTCTATGACAAGAAATCATCATATGTCTACAAGCTAGTTGAAGGGAACATGAACGTTGCATAGTATCATGAACATTTTTTTCATTTGGTGAAGTATGTTCTATAGTATCAACATTATGAGCTATTTAAAATCCAAAAAATTGTGATGGGTTTGTGACCTGAGAATTATAGTGAGGTCAAAATGCAGAAGCTTGAGACCATGGATTTTGCACTATGTAAGGCTCTTAAACAGGACCAGAGACTAAAGAATACATCATCATCTAAATCTTCCAACCAAAACTATAAAAGGAATTTCCAAGATAATAGGTCATATCAGGATAACATGTCATATCAGGATAATAGGGGTTATCAAGATGACATGCAAAAGGGAAATGGAAAGAAACAACAAATCAAAAACTTGAAGGATAAGGGACATGAGAATTCTGATAGGAATAGGAACAAGGAAAAGTGGAACAAAAAAGAAAACCAAAACAACAGAAATAATAGAAATGGAAATGGAAGGAATGGAAACAACAGGGGTGATCAGAACAAGAATGATGATAAGAGAGGTCCTAGGGAAGGATATTTTGTATGTGGCAGTAATCAATTTGCCACTAAATGTCCACAACAATCTAACAAGAAGGACATTCCACCGCAACACCATATTCATGATGTAGTTGATCACAGGCGGGCAAGTTATCAGGCCACTCCTATACAAATGGCTGGTATACTTTTTGGTTACCCTGTATCTATTCTTATAGATATTAGTGCTACTGAATGCTTTTTAGATCCTAAGATAGCAGCTAAGATACATGTTAGGGATGGTTTTATGGTTGAACCTTGGATTGTAGAATATGGTAATAGGGTTGAGCATAGGGTAGAGCAATTCTTATTTTGTGGTGAGTTGGAACTCCCTAGCTTCCAAATAGAGATCAACCTATATGTAGCACCTTTGGGCTCATAGAATGTAATCTTAGGAATCAATTGGTTAAGTGAGCATAACGCCATTTTTAACTACTAGGATAAGGTAATCAAATGCCTTGATGACACAGGTCACTCAGTGACACTAAATGGTATCAAATGACCACTAGAGCTGAGCCAAATCTCTGCTATGCAATTGAAAAAAGAAAGAAGAAAGGGATGTTAGTTACATATGGTGCATGTCAAGGATATGGAAGAGAAACCACCTTGTGTCGAGGATTACTCCCTTTTTGCAAAAATTTATGGATGTGTTTCTAGTTGATTTGCCTGAACTACCTCCTAAGCATGAGTTTGACTTCTCCATAGATCTTGTGCCAAGAGAAGAACCTCAATCAAAGGTTTCCTACTGCATGACCTCCATAGAGATGTATGATTTGAAAACTTAGCTACAGGAACTCCTGGATAAAGTTTTCATTCAACCTAGTGTATAACCATGGGTAACTCCTATAATCTTCATCAAGAAGAAGGATGGCACCTTAAGGTTGTGCATTGACTATTGCATGCTAAATAAGGTAACCATAAAGAATCAGTATCCTCTCCCATGAATTGATGAATTTTTTGATCAGATGAAGAGAGCGAACCTATTCTCTAAAATTGACTTGAAATTCAGATATAATCAACTTTGGATTCAGGATAAAGACATACCTAAGACAACATTCAGAACTAGGTATGAGCATTATGAGTTTGTAGTCTTACCTTTTGGGCTAACAAACACACCTGCCACTTTCATGAACCTGATGAACATCGTATTCAAAGATTTTCTTGAAAAATTTGTGGAGATATTTATAGATGATATATTGATATGCTCTAAGAATTTAGAAGAATGTGAAGAGCACTTACGCATAGTCTTGTAGCATCTAAGAGAGAGGAAGTTGTATGGGAAACTCTGCAAGTGTTCATTTTATCAGAAGGAGATCCACTACTTGGGGCATAATAGTAGATCCTAAAAAGATAAAAGGCATCCTTGAATGGCCAACTCTACAGAATGTGAGTGAAGTTAGGAGTTTTATGGGTCTTGTTGGGTATTATAAGAAATTCATTAAGGGATTTTCCAGCATTGTAGCACCAATTACATCTCACCAGCGAAAGAGTAAAAGATTTGAGTGGATAGAAGCATGTGAGAAATCTTTTTAGTTTCTTAAGCAGAGGTTTACTACCACTCCTATCTTAGTTATACCAGATCCTAATGGACTTTTTGTTGTCACAACAAATGCTTCAAGAGATGGGCTTGGAGGTGTATCAATGCAGGATGATGATGTTGTTGCCTACGAGTCCAAGAAACTCAAATTGCATGAAGTAAATTACACTCTACATGATTTAGAGTTGGATATGATAGTACATGCCTTGCAGATATGATAGTATTACTTATTGGGGAAGCCATTTGAGCTTAAAACTAATCACATGGGGTTGAGATATATTTTCACTCAACCTAATCTAAATTTTAGACAAAGGCAGTAGCTTGAATTCCTTAGTGAATACGAATTTTTCATTGAGTATATTAAAGGAAAAAGAATAGGATAATAGATGCACTTAGTCGAAGAAGACACATTACCGCTATCTCTACATCTCAAATTCATATGAGAGAGTATATTCTTTAGTACTTTCCTAGAGATACCCATTATGAATTGGTGAAGTCAGTTTTGGACACCGATTTCTTTGATTCATGATTTGATGATTACTCTTTTGATAATGATGGTGTTCTTAAGTACCAAAATAGGATATATGTTCCCAACCGTGAAGGGTTATGAAAAGTGGTTCTTGAGGAGATGCACTACACTCCATTTTTAGGGTACTCAAGGGTAAACAAGATGATGGATGATTTGAGACATTTATACTTTTGGTTGGGAGTCAAACAGGATGTGATAGAGTGTGTTTCTCAGTGTTTAGAATGTTAGTGTGTTAAGGCTGAACATGTCCATCTAGCGGGACTTGTACCCACATGAGATTCTAAAGTATAAATGGCAAGTTATTAGCATGGACTTTGTGTAGGGTTTACCCATGAATTGACACATGCATGATGTCATCTTGGTTTTAGTAGACAAATTAAAAAAAGTTTCCCACTTCATTCCTGGTAGTCTAAATGATGGATCTCCAATTTTGGCAAGGAAGTTTGTCCAAAAGATATTTTGACTGCATGGTATTCCAAAAACCATCATCTCCAATAGGGATGCCCAAATGAATTCAAGGTTTTGGACAACCTTGAACTCCACTTTGGGTACACTCTTGAACTTTAGCACAGCTTACCACACTAAGACTAATGGGCAGACCAAGAAGGTGAACCAGGTTCTCAAAGAATTGTTGCGCATGTACTACATGGATCAACAGTAAAAATGGGAGGAGTATCTTCCATTAGTGAAGTTTGCATATAACAACTCCTATCATTCTTCTTTGGGTATGACTCCATTTGAGGCTCTTTATGGATGCAAGTGCTAGACTCCTGTCAGTTGGGATAGAGTGGAAGACGGTATCATTGTGGGTCCTGAAATGTTGAAAGAGATGGAAGAGTAGGTGTTCTTAATCCATAGTCGGCTGAAAGAGGTAGTAGATTGTCAAAAGAACTCTGCTAACAAGAAATACACTTTCTGATAGTACCAGACTAGAGATAAGATGTTTCTTATAGTTAGACCACATAAGTGTTCAATCTCCAAAGCTTGCCCCAAGATTTGTTAGCACTTTTGAGGTTTTAGAAGTTATCAACCTAGTTTCTTATCAACTTTCTCTATTTCTTGTATTAGCCTACATTCATAATGTTTTCCATGTTTCTCTACTTAAGCCATATCATCCTGAGATATCTCATGTTCTAGACTAGCATGTGTTGCAGATAGAGGACACAGAGGTGATGGTAGTTTAGCCCACATAACTCATTGAGTAGTGTACCATCAGGGTACAAGACAGGGACATCCTCCTATATAATGTCCAATGGGACCAATTTGGTGTGGATAGTGCCACTTGGGAGGATGTGGAGGATTTACAAAAATCCTTTCCCCATCTTTTTGTATAGCTTATTTTATTTTAGTTAGATATTAGTTTTTGATGTGTGTGTGCTTATTTTTGTTGTGGTTTGACATCGGGACTATGCCTCTTCTTAGAGGGGAGGGATGTCACATCTCACTTGTTGACATGCCTTGTTTGTTGCTTGTGTGGCGATTGAGTCGATCTTGACCGGTCGACCCTTTGGTTTAAAAAATAATTAAAGAATATTTAAGATATTTTTCCCAATTTTGTAAATTAATCCATTAATTAAGATGACCCAATGATTAATTTGATGCAAAGATGTTATGAGATGTTGCATTTCATTTTATATGATGTTATGTTATTTATGATTACATTTAATGTTGTATTAATCATATTATCTCGATTACTGACTCATTGCTTGTTGCGAGTGTTTGAGTGATGGGATGAGAGTGTGGTTGAGGTAGAGAGGGTTAGCCTCTTGGAAGGGGATGAGTTAGATGATCTCGCAGTCGTACCCACACACCACTTAAATATTAGATGAATAATTAATCTGAGTTTGAATTTTATCCCTAACCTTATCTAAGTGATCTAAGTGTGAATACAAATAATATTGATTGTGGTTTTAAATAGGAAACTTAATGGTAAAAGTGTATCTTTATTTGATGCCAAGTTAATGCCACATTTATTTATTTATATATGCTCTAACCAACCTTTGTATGTTCTTTGATGGGAGAAGAAATTAATAATGAATAGCAGATATGATAAGTACCTTATTGGCTTGTTGACTATCATTTAAAAATGTTTGGATTCAGTTTTAAAAGGAGATTCTTGACCCCATATACTAATTTTGGATGTAATCAAAAAATACAATGACTCTCATCATGTGTTGTTTTCTTATGACTCTTTTCACAACAAAAAGGAAGACATTAAGAATTAGGTCGGTTACACAGGAAGAGGGGAATAAAATATGGAGATAGCAATAGGGCACATATATTTTTGGACGAATGCAAGGGAGAAAGCAAACACATGAGTTTTTGGACGAGTCCAAGTTCCTGATTAAACTTTTTTTCCTGAGTAAATGCTGGTTATTTTTCCAAAGAAATTTTAACTTTCTAAGTTGTTCTGTAAATGCGTGTGATGGAAATGTTTCAGTAGAGTAGGTGGTAGACGTGTCTTGAATGAATTATAGATGTTATGGTACATTGAATGAATTACATCTTCAAATCAAGTTTTGCTGTTTTAATAGAGTAGTGAACTCAATCGATTTGAATAACCAAAGATTAGCATCAACCCTATAATGAACAGTCGTAGTTCAAAAACTATAGACAGCCACCGATGGTAAGTAACATACAGACTTAACCCACTCTTTGTTTTCCTTGGCAAAGAAAGTCGTGACTTGAGTTCCATTCATGATATTTTTACTTTCATAAACAACCTTAAACAAAGGATTGCGGTCATTAACGTAATTTCTTTATACTCAGGGCTTGAGCGGCAAGCTATAGTTTCTTAAATCGCAACGTAAGTTTAGGGTCCAAGCGAATCTTGTTGAGCAAGGTAGGAGGAAGATGTGACAGTAGTTTGCGATCAAAAAACCATAGTGAATCATGGGACTCCATCTGCAGCACTCTCTTTGTCTTCTTTACATTCTCTTAAAACAGCTGAATAGGAACTAATGGAATACTAAAAATTAAATTGTCAATGTTAAAAATTTGAGCCAGGCTGAGGATGGGATGTCTTATGGGATTATGAGCTAGTTAAATATTGTAAACCTCGGGTAGAGTACTTATCTATTCTAGAAGCCCCATTAATTCATGAGGACCGTGATGTTGAAACAACTAATTTTAAAACTAGATAGAAGTAGGGTCATGTTACAAATTAACTTGGAATTCTACATACTATAAGACTTGGAGAAACTTCTTTTTGTATTCTGGAATTTGAATGATTTATTCGAGTATGTTATGATAGCTGGATAGATGATATTCTTGTTTTCTTTTTATATTGTTGAACTAGTGTGTTATAGATGTAATCTATGTTTCTCTTGGTTATAATGGTACTTTCACTAAACTGCAATACAATGAGAGCCATGCACAGTGTTACTATTTTAATGAATCATTGAACCTTTATCTATGCTGAGATTTCTTTCATTTATCTAATTTGTAAACTAAATCAAATTTAGAATGTTCAACATTTTTATAAAACATGGGAAGTTGGACACATACCAATGTTGAATGTTTTGTCTTTATTTTTTTCTCTAGAGTTCTATCACTATGTCTTTCCGTAGGTGATTATGTTTTTACACAAACAATTAGACGTAAACAAAACACAATCTTTATAGCCTTATGATGAACTGATTTCGTGATGTCTTGAGTGACAATGTTAATCTCCTTAATGGTTGGGCGTAATGTGGCAATTGGGGAGGGTGGGATGGATGCATCTTGCTTTTGCTTCTCTCAACATGTTAGATTTTGAGAAGTAGGAATCATTACGTTTTCTCTCTTTTTTTAGTAATGCTGGCGAATTTAGTGCTTGACCAAGCCATTTATTTATTGCATTTAAGTATGTTGTTTCTGACATATAGCATATGTCTATGACTATTCTTAATTTCATTTTCAATATGTGTAGATATGCATTAGTTAAAAGAAATGTGCATGTGGGTAGAAATGTTACAGTTTTTCTTTCACTGCATATGTGTAGATGTGTAGTGTTCTTTTATTTTCCCTGCCACATTTCATGATTAAGCTACTAGGCACATGGTTATATGTAATATGTTTCATGGCTAGATTTGATCCATCTTGTTCTAAGAAGCTAGGCTTCTCGTGCTAGAGTTAGGGCATTCTTCATGTGAGGAAGAATCCTGGGGGATTAAACACTTTGTGGTTGGCAAGGTAAAAGCACTTGCGCCACACACCTATCTCAGATAGCAGTGGATGACATCTAATGGCTTTGGAGACCAAATATACTGAAGGACACATGACATGTTTCAGTAACCTTTCTCATGATCTTCTACATTCATCTTGATGATGATGTACATAATATTCAGTTGATGTAACCTCTGATAATCAGATAATGTAATCATTAAGATGGTAATGTACTATTGTTCATGTATATGATGGGCATGCAATGTACATGTAAATGTAAATCAGCCATGGTTGTTAGGTTGTATTGTTTCAGTTAAAAAATTAATTATACTTTTTATATTTAATTATTGGATAACGAATGAGTTCTTGACTTTTCAACTCTGAATATGATTAATTTCTTTCCACATTTTTTGTTCATATGTGATGTGGCATCTTTGATTAGGACATGGTTCTTACACTTGCTAAAATCATTCAAGGGTGGAGAAATTTTCCAATACATATTTCTATAATTGGTGAGTTCTACAAGAGTTAGGAGAAACTCTAATTTGTTATATTTATTTTTGAATTTTAAGTTAAGACCAACTCTTTATCTAAGTTCCTTCAAAGTTATAGTTGTAAGATCACTTATAAAAAAAGGAGAAGACACATGTGGTACACATTGATTTCACTATGGATATGTCTTATCCATGTGCTAGTCATCTACAAGATCATGTTAAGAAGAATATTTCATGTTGCCCATGTGCAAGTGTCATGTACATGATCTCCAATTTCATCAATATTTCTAAGAGTTGTGTCAAGTCTTTGATGTTCACTTGATGCTTGATGGGGAATATAAAGAATATACTAGTTTAAGAAAGATGATGTGTTCATAATCATGGCAAAGGCCAAGTTAAGTATCTTATTATTTAAGATTTCACTATTTTATAGAGGTCAAAAGTAGTGTGGAAATATTTAAGTGTTCGTTTAAAAGTTCATTTGTATTGATTTTTTCAAAATATGATCTTTTATCACATCAAAAAAAATCAAAAAATCAAAAATAAATTACTTGGACTGTACTTGGAGTGCATGAACCACTTGGTCCTTAACACTGCCATTATTTATATAAATTTATATCAAGGGAGGAGAATATATTATTTCCTCACAATTAACAAAATGACATCAAAAGTCAAATCTGCTAAGTTAGTAGCAAACCAAGAGGAGGATGAGAGTACCAAAGGCTAAAGGAAATTCAATGATCTCTCATCAGTTAGTAGTAATGGGGTCATGAAATTGCATTAGCGACAAAAATCTTTGTGCTAAAGTAACTAAATTCAATATATGTTTCTAGGTGGAAGCATCAACTCTATCATATCATTTATGATCATATTGGCAATGATCTATAATGATGGATGCATATGTGACAACAAGGCCTTTGTTCTCAAATTTAGTGTTTGTGGTTGGATATGTTTGTCCCCAATCACAACTCTTGGTTTTTTGTGAGTGGATGTGTTTACCCATTCACAAGATGGTCTAAGTGATTGGAAGTGTTTGTTTTTAGTCACATAAGTTGGTGACTATAATTGGATGTGGATGTTCCCAATTGTAATTTTTGTGAGAAGATGTGTGTGTGTGTGTGTGTGTGTGTGTGTGTGTGTGTGTGTGTGTGTGTGTGTGTGTGTGTGTGTGTGTGTGTGTGTGTTCCTATTCATTACTTGGATGTTGGATATATGTGTTCATCCCTATCCAAACTTGATGTAATACCTTGGATAGATGTGTTAGCCCATGTCCTTGGTTCTATGAGTAGATGGGTATATCCCTATGCATACCTTATGATAAACTATTAGATATGGTCATCAAGTCTTGTGATGTACTTTCACCCCATGTTCACACTAAGGGGGCAAGTTGGGAATTAGTGTTCAAATAGGTGTTAGTAATATTGCATCAATTTTCATTCTCCCTGCTAAGTGGTATCAATCTTTTTGTTAGTTTATATTTTAATCCAAGCTTGTATTATATGTTTCATGTCAAAGGCATCACTCTTTAACCACTAAATAACATATTGTGTTACTCTAAATACATTTGGTAATAGTCTCTTTTGGGGTTTCATTTCTTAAATAAAAGTTATTTTTTCCCTATTTTATGACACATGTGATTTTGTTAACCTATATTTATCTATTAAACCCTAGTTAGGGTATCATGTTCATTATTTATAATGTTTTTATTGCATTTTGGTTAGGGTTATCTATCTAAATCCTAGCTCAAATATGACCATACACTTTACTTAATCTTTTGTCATGGATATCTGAGATTTTTTAAAGAATGTTAATCGAGATCTATATTTGTGAATCTTTGCGGTCTTAGCTTCAGTTCATGAACTATGGTTATTGTCTTTGATTCTTTGACAAACTAAGCATTACTATAACAAGAGTTTGTTTTGTCAAACCTTTAGCACTATTGGTTATAGTTGAGAAACTTTTATGAGTTTTAATTAAGGGGTTTTAGTCTGGAAAAAGAACTAATAATAGATATTAACAAATATTAATATAGTATAATGACTCTTCATTTAAGATGGTCTAATTTCATAGTTTATAATGAATCTTTAATAGAATGTCACTCAATGAAATATAATCTAGTATCTCAAGTGTTGCAACTATAGTTTCCAAAATCTATTTTGAACGATGTACAAAATATTCTACTTTGGCATTACGAATGAATCTAATCTATCACATTCATCAAAGAAAAATAAGTAAATAGTCTTCCCAACAAAAGTGCATCAAAACATGAACTAAAACATCTTACTTTAATTTTCCAGGATTCAAAGTTTTCTACATCCTTTCCATCTATTACAAGCAACATTTTAGACCAATTTACCACAATAAGAGTTAAGTTTCTTGTTGGTAATGCTTGCAAACAAGAATTTTTCAAGTACAATGGTTAAACATTAAGACAAACTATTTATGGATCACAACGACACAAAAAGAAAAAGAAAAATATATTCACTCCTAAATCCTAAATGAATGAATGAATTGATGTTGAGAGCTTAGATTGACACAATTTTCATATGATCATATGAAATGAAATGGGCATGTAGAAAGAAACTAGAAACACATTGTGTATAGATAAATTTATGAAATAGATGATTTTGAGGTACTCAGTACAAACACTCAGCATTGAGTACATGCACATATCATCAAGGGCATGACAACATACAAAATATATATTCACTCATGATTCCTAAATGAATGAATGGATTTCAAAACTAGGTGAGGGCATAAATCATAACATAATCAATCAGATTTTATTGACTTTTCCCTTCATTGCACAGACATAGATCACAATGGTACAATAAGAAAAAAAAAAAATATTCACTCCTAAATCGTAAATGAATGAATGAATTAAAAAACAAGGTGGGGGCATAAGTTATAACACAATAAATCAAAATTTAATGAATTTTATTATAGAGTAATAAGATATTAAGATATATTCTTATTAATTAAATCATTTTGATTTAATTATTAAGTCACTTATTGTCTCTAGTTTACTTAAGCTAAACTTTACGCATATAATAATTAATTCTTTTATTAATTATTATTATGCAACCTAGGTTAGATTCTTGTTAGGGTTTTGATGTCCTTTTATAAGGATTGATCTCTTTGTAATTAACTCATTCACTTTTGATAATAGCAATCTCTTTTTTTGCTCATCAAGAATGTCTCATCTATGGATCTAGGAATTTCAACCTCCATAGCTTTTGCTTCTCTCTTTCAGTGATAGATGTTTGCATGCAGGTGATTCTTGGGAGCTATGGGGTTGATCTTTCATCAACTTCAACATAGTATCAAAGCTCCAAATCTCCATGCCCTAATTTTATTTATGAGAGATTTGGCTTGGCTTTCAGATCTATGTTTTTACTTTTAGAGGGTTTCATTTATAAGAGTTATTTTGTATTGAATCTAGTGGTAACTAATTTTTGAGTCACTTTGAGCCCAAATGGACATCATCGTTGAGCTTAGAGAGCCCAAAAACCCCTATTTTCATATAAAATTTGTCTAATTTGGATAGTTGGAATTTAAGGCAAACAAAATTCTACCAAATTTGGGCACACTTCCCAAGGTGACAATTTGTTGTTTATTAAAAAAACACAAAAAAGGGCTTTGTTGAAAAAAACCTCATTTAAAAAAAAAGCATATGCTTTTTTTTTATAAAGTTTTACTTCAAAGAGTTTTTCTTTCTTAAACCTTTTTAAATCTTCCCAAAAAGGATGCCTGCATCAGCAAAGTACTAACGCAGTAGGGATGTCAGAAAAGTACAGACACATTGCAGACCTGTCATAGGTTTTGATGTCATCAAATTTTTAGGCAAAATTTGACAACCTTCAAACCATCTCTTCTATGATTTGTTTTGTCCTAAAAAGTTGTCTATGGTTTTTTGGTTGTATCTTCATCATACGGAAGTATTTTTTGACAAAAATCATATTGTCAAAAATCTCTTTCCAAGCCCGTCATGATGAAGTAGGTTATTTTGACTTTTTATGCTATTTTGTTTCCTATTTATGTAGTCAAAGCCAAGGGTTCTATTTTGCACTATGGTAGATATATCTTGAGCATCTAATCTCCGATTTGGGAATTCTTTATATCATTGGAAAGGTGTTTTTGAGATATTTCTAGTGATGTTGGTTATTTTTAAAAATTTTGATCAAGGCACATTCTGTTGAATCTTTTGCATTTTTTCATTTTGGTAGATATCTTGGTTGTTTTAGGTCCGAAGATCAATTTTGTTGCTTCAGATGATTTTTCATGGGTTGTACTATCTATTCTACCAGGCTTATGTCTCTTTTGGTCTATTTTGACATCATTTGTATGCATTTTATGCAAATGCTCTGAGGTAAAGTGCCACTCTATTGCATTTTGATATCTTGTACATCTTTGTGTTTTGTTTTACTCACACTACATTATAAAGTGCCTTGGGGGGTTTCATGTTGGCCATATTTGCCATCTTCCTTAGTGTTCCTTCCATGACATTAGCCTCATGATGTGTTAATGAAACATGTCATTATAGGTGTTTGTACTTCGTTTGCACTCTTGATGTTCCTAGTTCTTCTTTCTGCAAGAGATATTGTATTCAGTTTTAGTGTTCATGTCTTACCTCTTAGCATTATGGGGGGTTATGTTAGTTCTATTGTTTTCTTGGTTTGATGGAGTGAGCTATGTATTCAGTATTTGAACCTATATACTAGGCAATTGTAGTGGCTCAATATCTATGAATTTTAGTGAGATGGATCATTTACCATATAGACATTCTTTCATTCCTATTTTTGGAGGCTATGAAGATACCTTTCATCTTTGATTGATCATCTCTTCAGACTTAATCTTCTCTACGTGGTCATATTCTATATAGTGGAGGTTCTTTAGATCAACAATTTGGCAGTGTTTACAGCTTCATGCTTTAGTGGTGTTCTTCATGATCATCCTTTTGTTCCTATGTTGTGGAAAAGTTTTTCCATCTCTTTTGGAGTAGGGTTTTTCCCATATGGTTTTCTCTATTTCTTTGTTTCATAGAGATTTGGTTGTGATTAGATACTTGACTAAGCCTTGTTGCCAGGACCCAAATTTCCTTTCAGTAGTAGTTTCTAAGTTTTTATCTACTCCCTAAGTTTATCTTAAGGAGGGGTATTAGAGTAATAAGATATTGCCTTATTAATTAAATCATTTTGATTTAATTATTAAGTCACTTATTATCTCTAGTTTACTTAAGCTAAATTTTAGGGATATAATAATTAATTCTTATATTAATTATTATTATGCAACCTAGGTTAGATTTTTGTTAGGGTTTTGATCTCCTTTTATAAGGATTGATCTCTTTGTACTTAATTCATTCACTTTTGATAATAGAAATCTCTTTTTTTGCTCATCAAGAATCTCTCATCTATGGATCTTGGAATTTCAACCTCCATAGCTTTTGCTTCTCTCTTTTTGTGACATGTTTGCATGCAAGTGATTCTTGGGAGCTATGGGGTTGATCTTTCATCAACTTCAACATTTTAATTGTTCTTCCATTTCCTTGACTAAAAAAAAGCATGCATCTTCAAAAATGAAAAAAACTTCACCTATCCTTCCATCGTTTGCACCCCTAAGATTATCCCGATCAATTGGCTTCACTCACTTTTGAAATTTGGGAATGAATTTATGGTTGACCTTTGTGAATGAATTCACTGTTGACCTTTGGAAATTCTCTTCCTTGTCATTTACTTCTTCTCAATTCTTGCATGCTCATCATTCCCTATGATTTAGGAATTAATATTTTGCACACTTGATCTTTGGGAATGATTTATGTATTTTTTTTAACTTATGAACCCAACCCAGTCAATATACCAATTACACCATAAAAAATTTGATTGCATCATGGATACTTTTTTAAAATGGAAAATTCACATTGAAATTCCTTTGTCATCACAAATTGGTATTGCAAATTGACCCCAAAATGTTGTAGTGTAAATATCCTACTTCTTGAATAGATAAAATCCTAACAACATACTGAGGTAATGAAGTTCTCAGGAATGTGCAAAAAAAATAGGGTGTAGTAGAATTCTGGTAGTCGGGAACCTAGTTGGCAAGAATTTAGTGGTTGGGATCAACCCTGGTGGTACAGGGAATCTAGAAGCAAGGAGTTCAGAAGGTAGTGCATGGAAGTTAGATATGGGTTTTAGTTGGCTTCTAGATTAGGAAGAAGAAAAATTTTTGTTGGGTTTCTACTCTAGAAGATTTGGGGTCTTAGAATATAATTATTTTGATCCTTTGACCAAGAGCTTAGTCCAAATAAGAGACCTATTGAACGATGGGAATATTTTGGTGGATGTGAGTAAGAATGTTGAAGGATCACATTCTAAGGAGCAAAAGAAGTAGGATTGTGAAGTGGTTCAATGAAAGTGGTCTTCGTGGTTTGGGAAAAGGCTAGGAGGCAAGTCTTCTTTTCCACCTATTCAAAATCCTACTGGGAAAAAGGTGAGTTTCTTATTTTTATCTCGAATTTAATAGTTGATTATTCTATTTTGACTATGGATTTTACCCTTGTTGGGAAAATTTTATTTTTTTTTTTTTGGGGGGTGGGGGTGTCCAAATATTGAAGCCCTTAGAAAAATGATTAAAATTAAATGGGCTATCCGTGGACAAGTGGATGTTTCTATAATGATGAAAGGGTTTTTCTCCTAAAAGTTCTCCCCAATAAGGCAGTTTTGCAAGAACAAAAGGTGAATCTCAAGCTAATAAAAATAAGGATAAGTTGAAGGAGGAAGAGGAGAAAATATGAAACATTGATGATATTAGTATCAAGGATGATGAGGATGTGGATATTCTAATGAACTAGAGGGTCATATATCAAAATAAAGATGAAGAGTTGGAAGAAATAGAAGATTTAGAGGAGAAGGAGAAATTTTGAGGAAAGGAGTAGTCAACTAGATGAGATTGAAATTTTAGAAGAATCATAGGATGAAGAAATCCTCTCTCTATTGAATCCTCTATGTCAAGATTTTCCTCTTATTGAAACTATATCAAATTCTAAGTGTTTGGAGCTGATAACTGAGAAGAAAGAACCTAAACAGAAATAGGGTCAAAGGAAGAAAATAGATTTTTAAAAACTAAACATTTCCCCATAGGAGTTGAGATCCGAAGAAGTAAATTGGAAATAGGATCTCTTAAATTGAAACCAAATGTTGGGACTCTGAAACTTGATAGAAAAACAACTAGGAAGACAAGAGAAAGTGAAAGTTTGTAGAATATTGTTGATGGGAAGTCGACAACTATTTTGGATTTTACCCCAAAAAATTTATAATGAAAGTTATTACCTGGAATATTTGGGGGCCAAACAATACCCATAAACTTGATATTGTTCAAAATTTTGTTAGAGAGAATAAACCTAATATAATGGTGCTCCTGGAAACTAAAATGGATAAAGGTAAAGCTAAAAATTTGAAATCTTTCAATAACTATTGTATTATGGCTAGTAGTAATGAAGGTGCTTCAGGGGGAACGTTGAGTATGTGGAAGCATTCTTTGTTCTTTAGTACCCTGATGTATGCCAATAAATACTATGTTGCTATTAAGATTTAGATTTTATCCCAATTTTAAAAATGGTATGTGGTCAATGTGTATGCTCTTAATAATAAACACTAGTTTTAGGATTCTCTATCTAAGCTTAAGAGTGGTGATTATTATGGTAGTTGGTTATCCTTGGCGGATTTTAATGTTCCTTTTTATGAACATGAGAAAAAAGGAGGTAATGCTAGTCAACTAGAAGAAATGCTGGATCTTATGGACTTTTTTAATAATGAAGGCTTAATGGATCTAGATCTTCAAGGGATTGATTTCACTTGGAGTAATAAAAAAGTTGGAAATGATTGTATCCAAGCTTGTTTGGATAGATTTCTTATATCTCTAGATTGGAATAAAGATTTTTTGTGTAATCTCAATGTTATTCAGAAGATTGCCTCAGACCATTTTCAACTTTTGTTTAAGGTGGAGGCTATTCAAGCAAGGAAGAATTTTCCATTTAGATTTGAGAAAATGTGGATGCAACACCCACATTTTGAGGATCTGTTTGAAGAATGGTGGAATATTAATATTGAAGGAACAACTCTGTTTTGTGTTGCCTCTAAACTTAAGAATGTCAAAAAGAGAGTTAGACACTAGTAAATTTTGATCCAATTTTCGACCAAGGTTCGTCGCTATTTTCCTCATCAAAATTTTGACCAAATTGTAGATTGATCAAAATTTCAATGAATAAATTGTAGGTTGGTCAAAATTTTGACCAGAAAAATAGCGACAAACCTTGGTCAAAAATTGGATCCAAATGTACTAGTGAGCGAATGGAATAAAAGATCCTTTGGGAATATTTTTGGAAGTAAATCAAATCTAAAGGATGATCTAAAATCTATCCAAGATAGAATTCAGTAGGAGGGATACTTGATGGAGCTGGTAAAAGAAAAGAATAAAAAATTGGTGGACTACCATGACATCATTTCTAAAGAAGAAATCTTTTGGAGACAGAGGTCTAGATCCATTTGGTTGGAAGAAGGGGATAGAAACACCAAATTTTTTCATCTTTCAACTATGAAACACAGAGCTAAGAATCATATCTCTAGCCTTACTAAGGGAAGATAAAAGATTACTAATGAAAAGGATATTTCTAATGAATTGGTCTCCTTTTTTATTTTCTATTGCCTTCTGACCCTAATGTTGATGAAACTAAATAGTTTCAGCTACTTGAAGCAATTCTCCATCTGGTCTCTAATGAGAAGAATAAAATGTTGAGTACTATTCCCAAGGGAGAGGAAAATTTTAAAGTTGTGTGCTCTTTTGAAGGAGATAAATCCCCATGTCCAAATGGTTTTCCTATATTTTTCTTTCAAAAAGAGTGGACACTAGTTGGCAAAGATGTGTGTGATATTGTCAAAGAATTCTTTGGAGATAAAACAATGTTAAAGGAAATTAACTCTACCTTTCTTTATCTTATCCCAAAGAAGGTTCGAGCTAAATCCCCTAAATATTTTAGACTCATTAGCCTCTACAATTCAATTTATAAAATCATCTCTAAAGTCCTCACTTTGAGATTATTAGATCCTTCCTAATCTGATTTTTGAGCAACATAATGGTTTTATTCTTGGAAGATAAATTCTTAACTCTATTATATATGTTCATGAAAATATCCATTCTTTGTCTCTATTTAATAAATAGGGGTTTATTATGAAAGTAGACATTGCTAAAGCTTATGATAGAGTTGAATGGACTTTTCTTCACAAGGTTTTACTTTCTTTTAGCTTTAATGATAATGTTATTAAGCTAATTCTATGATTGGTCTCAACTACTTCTCTTGATGTGTTAGTCAATGGGAGCTCCACTAATTTTTTTAAACCCTCAAGGGGGTTGAGCCAGGGTGATCCTATCTCTCATATTCTCTTTACTATTATGGCTGATAGCTTGGGTAGATGTATTGGGAATTTGGTTTTAAGAGGCCAAATTCAAGGTTTCAGACCTTCTTCACATCCTCTTATATGATCTCATGAAAATTTTTTGGATGATACAATTTGTTTAGGTAAAGCAGATGTTAGAGAGGCTAGAAGCCTTAAAAAGACTCTCAATCTTTATTCTTCTATTTCTTGGCAACTAATAAATTAGAATAAGTGCTCTCTCTTTTTTATTAACACTCTTGAGCTTAGATAGAGAAATATTGCAATATTCTTGGATGTTATATAGGATCTTTTTCATGTTCCTATCTTGGTCTCCCTCTGGGGCTTAGCCCTTCAGATACCTTTTGGGAGGATCTAGTTAAGAAATTCAATAAGCAATTAGTTGGATGGAAAGGTAATATGCTGATTTATGCAAGTAATATTACTTTTCTCAAAGCTTGCCTTCAAAGTCTCCCAACTTATTCTGTGAGCCTCTTTAGGATTCCAACTAAATTTGTAGATGTTATTGATAAAATTCAAAGGAATTTTTTATGGTCTAGAATTGAGGAAAAGAAGAGAATGGCTTTGATTGCTTGGGAAAAGATTTGTAAACCTAATATGGATGGTGGTCTGGGTATTAGGTATATAAGAAGTATGAATAAAGCTTTATTGGCTAAACAAGGGTAGAGAGTGTATCAAGATGATAAGTAATGGAGCTCTATTTGGAACCATAAGTATCTTTATGATGCTCCAACTATTTCTGACATTTTATCCTACCCTATTATTCCTTCCTCTTTTTGCTATTTGGAATGTGGTCCAAGGTGCTAAACATATCTTGAATAAAGGTTGTAAATGGAAAGTTGGTAATGGATGTAATGCCAAATTTTGGGATGATGAGTGGCTTTTGGATCACCCTTTAGTTGATTATTTTGTGGATATGAATTCTATAGAAATTTGTAAATAGGTTTATGGTAAGTTTGTGGAGAATTATTGGACTAACAATGAGTGGGTTAACATTGCTGAGATTAATCAAGAGTTTTCCAATAGCCAGATTTCCTTGAATGCTTGTAGCCTTTATCCACATTAGGATGATCTTATGGTGTGGTGGATTGATCCTGGAGGCTGTTACAAGGTCTCTTTTGTGTTTAGATCTGAGGATAAGGTTAATTCTCCAATGTGGGATAAAGCTTGGATCAAAGGACTTATTCCTAAAATCAATATTTTTTTTTTGGACTATGCTTCAATAAAATATTAACCCTACATAATTTTCAAAAAAGAGGGGTTTATTTGGTTAACAAATGATGTCTCTACAAGATAGGAATAACCTTTTTTAACTATATATTTAGCTAGAATATCTGGAGTTATGTTCTTCAATATTGGAACATCTCTTGGGTTCAACATTATAACATTGATCATTATTTTTAGAGTTGATATGCCGTATAAAGGATGTTGAAATTGGTTTTCTCTGGAAGATCTATCTTCCCCATATTTGGTGGGGTATCTAGAAAGAGAGAAACATTAGAATTTTCATAAATAAGGAAACTCCAGATTAGGTTTTGGGTCAAAATATTATCAGAGCTATTAAAGAGAATTTCAAATCTCAAAACAAAAGCATTGATGAAATCCAAATAAGAAATCCTATGAATGTCAAAAGCACTAAAACTAAACAGGATGACCAGAGACAATATGTGAAATGGAGATCTCTCCCTCTGGGCTAGGTTAAAGCTAATTTTGATGGTGCAGCTAAAGGGAATCTTGGAAAAGTGGGGTGTGGTGGAGTTTTGAGAGACCATTATAGTAGAATAGTGGATGCTAATGTTATTCTTATAGGTCATTCTACTAGTCACAAAGATGAGGCTAGGATAGTTGTGTTCATGGTGAGAATGGTTGTGGAATCTAGATATCAGAATTTATGGCTGGAAGGGGACTCTCTTAATATTATCAATATGTTGAAGAATAAGAGTACGATAACTTGGAGTATTGAGGGCAGTATCATGGAAATTAATGACCTTATTAAAAAATGATAATGTTATTATTACTCATAATCTCTATGAGGGTAACAAGGTAGCTGATTGGATAGTGAATAAAGTGGTTTATAGGGATGCTGAGATGACTTGGTAGTATTACCTCAGCAAGGAGTGCGATCTGACGACTATTGTTAATTATGATATGAGAAATGCTATTGAATGAAAGATTGCATAAGATTGAGAAATTTATGAGAAGTGATGGTTTTATGGTGGATTAGTTGTGTATCCCAAGGAAGTGCCATTGTGCCATCATGAAAAGTACGTGCACATTTTTAGGGTTAAATTTTTTTGGAGATTGAATATACTTTGTTCTTTATTTTTGTTATTGTTCTCAAATTAGTTGTAGGTGCAGAGAAGACTACGAGATGGGTGGAGAGCCAAGGAAACTAGAGTCGACACCTTCCAAGGAGTGGAAGGAAAATTTGACTATGTGGGATATTCTCCAAGAAGGGAAAGTGACAATGTATATTGAGAAGCTTCATGGTTACAAGCCCCATGTTACAGAGTATTTTTTCAAGAATTGGATTGAAGATAGGGTTCTGAGGAATTTCTGGCCGAGATTATGAGACTTCCAATGGGGGCCCTAAAATTTAGTAAAGAGACCAACATTTTGAATGTTGCCTTCAAGAAATTTCTGAAAAGTGATGAAGAGGAGAAAAGGCTTGTGAAGAGTGGAAAATTATACAACCTGGGCTAGATTAAGGTGATATGGCAAGATGTCTTCTCCTTCATTCATGAGTATTTCTTTTTGGATGGAAGATCTAAGAGGGTACACAAATTTCATTTTGTGTTTTTAAATCACTTTTGATATAAAGATAGGTTGTCTTTCCCATTTATTTGAAGTTCTCTCTACTTCATAGTCTCTAGGCCCATAGGAATGAGTCTAGACTTGTGCTCCATGAGGGGCTAAAAATTACTATAAAAAAAAAATTTGTTAAACCCTCTCTAGTTGTATAGAAGAAGCGTAAATCTCTTGGTAGTGACCCTCATCAAAATGCTAAGAAAGTTAAGGTTAAAACTGAGAAGGGTAGCGATAGTAAGGGCTCCAAGAAGGGTAACAAAAGGGAGAAAAGGAAGAAAAATGTGGAAGAATTTATGGAGTTTGATAATACTATTGAAGATGATGATAAAATAGAAATGGGGGACCTCAATTCTAATATGGATGGATACTCTGGTAGTTTCTACTAGTAAGGATGACTTGAATAGTAGTAAAGAAAGGAAAATTGAGTCATAATGAGGGGAACCAAAGTGCTCACCTTACACCCATAAAAAGTGATACTACTAAGGTCAAAATCCCTATGGATGTGGAAACTGAAAAGAATGATGATGGAAAAGCCCTTATCATGAAAGAGCACAGCCTGAGTAAGGAGAACAAAGAGGAGCTTATGAAGCAATAGGGCTTAAACACTGAGAACTAGGACCATATCAAGGAAAAAAAGGAAACCACTAATGACTTTGGCAATTAGTCTAGTGAAGGGCTTAGGGATGATTCTCATCAGGTGAACTTGTCTTTCCTTTATAGAGCCAAGCAGGATTAACTTTAAGAAAACCCCCTCCAAAAAAAGATATAAATTATTGGTGAATCTTTCATTATTTTGAAAAACCAAATTAATTTTATTGGCGAATCTCTCAATTTTTATATTTTAAATATTATTTGCATTAGCGATTATTTTGGAATCATATTTTTTGAGTAGAAAATATTGGCGAATCTCAATAATAATAGGAAGTTCGCTAATTATCATGGAATATTACAAATAAAAAATGAACATGTTTTATCTCATATAAATTATGAGGATTATTAGATTATATTTTAAATCAATAGTGAAAACTAAATATTGGTAATATATCCCTAAAGTAACTAATAATTATGATAATTATTGGTTAATTAATTTTAATTTCTTCGATAATATATAATATTTAGGTGAATCAAACCTAATCACGTATCAAACATTATGGTAAATCTTTGAGTTTAAATTTTTTAATAAAATAAATTATTGAGAAATTTTAAATATTTTAGAACCAAATTTAATAAAAATGTGGTGATTTAGGTTGCATTAAATCTTAAATTATTAGCCAAATTACTAGCAAAATTTTTCTAAAATTTGCAAAATTAGGAATATTCACCACTAAAAAAAACCTTAGAGCCAAGCTTAAAGCTGATGCATCTCTTCAAGGTGACTCCTAGCTCTATAATGAGATTATGGTGCTAAAGAAAAAAATTGGGTGACATGTAGAAAGATTTGGATAATGAAAGAATTTTGAAAGCCCATTTGGAAATCCAAGTTGAAGATATTCCTAAGAAACTTAAGGAGCCTAAATTAGAACTCTGACAACTAATCAAGGATAGTGGGTAGAAGATGGAGATTGTTACTTCTAGCTTATGTGTTGCTACAACTAGTTTAGGGAAGAAAAGTAATGAGGAGATTATGTCTCCAAATACAATTGTGGCTAAGAGTCTAGGTAATCTGAGTAAGAGAACAAGGCAGAGTATGAAGAAGAAAGTTATCAAGGCTCCTAGGCCTACAAAGGAAGACATCATCCAGATTACTACTGAGGTAGGCAAGGATTTAATGAAGATCATCAAAAGCTTCTTTAGTTACTAGTTGGGTTCGCTAGTGTGTTGGTGTTTGGTTTGTGCTAGATTGTTGGTTCTATTTTCTTGTTGTTTCTAGCTTTCTCTATTTTAACTCTAGGTTCCAGGTCCTTGTAAAACTTGGGTTTTCTTCTATTTGTTTACTCTTGTGGTTTTAGGTCCCTGTAAAACCTAGTATTTTGATGGTTTTTGGTGAACTTCAAGTTTCAGGTCCTTGTAAAACCTGTTGATGCTTTTTGTTTATTTTTCTCTTTTGTAAGGGGTTTTGGGTCCCCTCAAAACCTATTTTTGCATTAATCTAAAATGAAGTTCTTAGTATTTTAATTACATCTTCTTCAAAAGTTCCACTAACTCCTTTAATAACAAT
This sequence comes from Cupressus sempervirens, assembly GCA_028749045.1. Lineage (NCBI taxonomy): Eukaryota > Viridiplantae > Streptophyta > Pinopsida > Cupressales > Cupressaceae > Cupressus > Cupressus sempervirens. Next base: position 548,352,552 of record CM053785.1, on the reverse strand, counting down.
AACCACATCTATGATTGTTTGACTATACTACTTAATTATCACTTTCCATCATTCTCATGTCATTAAAATTTCCTTTCAAGTTATCCTTCTTAGCCTTCTTCACATATGAAAATCCACTCTATAAATCTCTTCAACTTCTCCCACATACCATAAGCAATGTCTATATCTTGAACATTGATGACTTTTGCATTAGAAAGTGTACTTGCAATGACTTCTATAGTTGCATTATACTCTTGTTTCTCTCTCAACTGATCCATAGAAAGGGATCTAATAGGAGTAATATACCTTGTAACAAAATGATTCCAATATTGATTCTCATACCTTTGAGATAGAGCTTTATTTTGTCATAACATACTAGATAGTTTTCCCTTGTAAACTTAGGAGCTTTTTTTGACATCATCTTCATATCTTGGCCTCAAGTTATTAAGCCTCACCACAAAAGAGGACTAAAAATATGATACCAATTTTTAGTCCTCGTGGAATATTTTACTAAGAGGAGGGGGTGAGTTAAAAATCAACCAATTGAACAACTTTTCAACCTCTTAAACTATTATCACAAAATAATTTGAATGACAACAAATGAAAGCATCAATCACATTAACACATCCCTAAAATAATGAAAATATTAATATAGAGATTTAGTCTTATGAATGCACAAATATCGTGAAAACTATAGTGGGAATTAGCACCCACAAATTATGCATTGTTCTCAAGTACGCCCTATTAGGAGCTTAAACCTACTAGGAATTTACAAAGACATCGTTAGGTACCACCTGGTTAAGGGATTTACCTCTAACCCAATTAATATATTTACCCTTTCAAGATTATCCTTTTTAGAGGACTTAGAACACTAATTAAAGTGCCACCTTATCAAAGAATTACAATAAAGGACATGTTAGGATCCACCTAGTTAAGACATTTTACTACTACAACTATTACAAATTTTAGTACTTATCAAACCCTAAAATTTTTAACCAACTTAGAATTTCCCTAACATATTTAGTTTAAATTTCTAATATAGAGATCGCATACCAATTTTGATGAACAAAACATATTTCCTATACCACATCATCCCATGATTGATTTTACATTCAAATTCATGAAGAATAATCAAATATATTTTGACGAAACAAAACCTTCTGCTAAAATCTTCATGAAACAATTGCCAAGTGGTTAACAAACTAAAATTTATTAAGAAAAGGATTAAGGTATGGAATTATAAACACTTTGGTAATATCTTTGGAAACAAAGAAAAATTGGAAGAACTAGAGAATCCAAATAAGGAGGTTATAGAGAAAGAGATGAATTTAGCCTTGTATGAAAGAGATAAATTCCTAACGAAGGATTATGAACACATCTTAATCAAAGAGGAATTATTTTGGAGACAAAAATTAAGAGAAACATGGCTAGATGTGGGGGATAGAAATACAAAATTATTTCACAGTAGTTCAAAACAACGTAGAATAGCTAATAGAATCACTTCCATTCAAAATAATAATGGGGAAAATTGGAGTACCCAAATGATATTGCAAAAGAGGCAATAAATTACTTTGAAGAAACCTTTAATAATAATGGTAACCAAAATCTACAAGCATAAGAAAACACCATTAAGAACATCCCAAAGATTATATCCAAAGAAAAAATAAAACATTATTGGGAAAATTTACCCTTTGAGGAAGTTAGTACGATCCTTAAGAAAATGAGTTTAGATAAATCTCCAGTGTCATATGGGTTTCTAACATGTTTCATTCAAAAATTATAGGACTTCAAAGGAATGAAGGTAACTAAGGCTTTAGAAGAAGTTCAAAATTTGGGAAAAGTCCTCAAGGAGGTGAATAATACTTTTTTCGCCTTTATCCCAAAAAAGGAATAATCGAAGACCTTTAACGATTATCATTCCATAGAAATTTGCAATACTCTCTATAAATTATTTACTAAGACTATGGCAATAAGAATCCATAAAATTCTCCCCAACCTGATTAGTGAGGAACAAATAGGGTTTCTATAGGGAAGATATGTTTGAATTTTTAGAATAATTGAGAGGTGTGGTGATTCAATTATCCAATGTCCAGATGTACTAGTTGAACAAACAAACACTTATCATTCAATAGCTCAGCCTCTATAGTAAACTTTTAGTAAACATAAACTAGCAGTCCACTATCTTAAATATAATAGACTTGTAGAATGTAAATATTAATAGTAAATCACCACAAATAACATCCATATAAGGTTGACACTAAGATTTTAATGTGGAAACCCAATTTACAAAAAACCATCGATAACATGTCACCAATATTTTCACTCTTCTAAAGTGAGCTTTGTTAGGAGTCAACCTTATTAAAGGTTATAAAACACACTATCAAATGTGACCTTGTTAAAATATTTAATCACCCTTTTAGGAGTGGCCATGTTAGAGGACTTTAGAACATTCTATTAGAATTCCACCTTGATTGAAGTATTTACATATGACTATTTGGTCAAGCTTGATAAAGGCTTTCAATACTGATACAATGGTTAGAAAATAATTGCAAGTTTGATCTGACAAATACAACTCACTTTGAAAATATAGATCTCAGTTTGGCTCACAAGTGAATCCATTGATAGGCCTTCATTGTCATCTTAGTCTTTGATTTTCTTGACAACCCTTCAAGAAATCACACTTCTCCTCTTCTCAACTCTTCTCAGCCTTATACTTAAGTTTGCCACTCAATAGCATCAAATATTGCTCCAGCCTTCAACAACTCTTCAAGGTTAGCCTTTGTACCTCCTTAAATAGGCAATTATAATCTTTTTATGCTTAAACACTACTGTTGATCTTAGGGTTACAATCAGATTCAACACATACAATGAATCTATCCACCTTCTTGTTCATCCTCTTCTTTTCTAGAAACTTTTTCATGAATCCTTGCATAGAAATGTGCAAACATAGTTTCCCTTTATTTAAATGTTCTAGGTCATCCATCCTTATCTTCAACATGCTTTCCATATTCCAAGAAATCAAGCATGGTGGTTGGAAATTATTATTTCTCATAAACTATTAAAATATTGTCCCTCAGCCAACACTATGTTCTGACACTCAGTCATTACTGGATTACTCAGTCACTACTAGATTTCTTGTTTGACACATATATTGTCACTCAGTCAATATTGATGCTCAGTCAAAACTATTTCTACTTAGCACATATTGTGCTTCGATCAACATTAGCATCACTCGACATATACTTTGAGTTCCTTAATCTCCTTTTTTTGTTGCTCAATCTAGCCTATGCATTTGGTCGTTCTTTGATATCTTCTTCAAGGCTTTAGTACAATGTCTCCTCCACTTGTAACATGCTTTAAATAGTCACTTTATCTTGTCAAAGTCTAACTAATAAAGTGTCCATTTGCAATTTCCTCGTCATAATTCAACCTTTCCTCTAGGTGCTTTTTCTATGACCAACTTCTCAAATCCTCTTCATCAATAATATAGATATGACACTTAGATCATATAGAAAATTGTCTTACCAATAAGGTTTGACATCAATGACAACATAAAAATTGTTCCAATTGTAGTTTTCAACAAGATATATCTTTGATGGAGTAAATATTACCCAAGAAGCCATACATATCATTCAAAACAATAAAAAGCATGTTATGTTAATTAAGCTAGATATTAAGAAGGCATATGATAGAGTAGATTAGATACTTTTGTGGAAATGCCTCAAAGGCTTTGGGTTTGCAAAATAATGGGTGAATTTGCTCTTTGAATGCATATCCTCCTTAAGTTATCAATAATGGTAAATGGATCACCCAGAGGCTTTTTTGGAATTAGAAGGGGACTTAGACAAGGGAATCTGATGTTCCCTTTTCTTTTTATCTTAATGAAAAAAGTGTTAGGAAGATCAATAAACAATGTCAGGTATATCAAAACCATTAAAGAAATAAGGATCAATAGTACCTAGATCTGACAACATGCCAACAATTTGTTGATGACACTATGGTTTATGGAAAAAAGTACCATAGAGGAGGAAAAATTATATAAAACAATATGAATTTGATATACCAGTCTTATAGAGGTAGTCAAGAGATTTACCCTTAGAAGTCAAAAATATTATTCTTCAATAACCATCCTAATCTAGAGCAACATATTTGTCAAATTTTGAATTTCAAAAGAAGAAGTTTACCTCATAAATACCTGGATCTACCTTTAGACAAAGGGGAAAATTTGACAAAATTATGGGATCAAATAATATAAAAGATCAAAAGAAAATTGGATTCCTAGAAAGGAAAATGGCCCTCTTCTACTGGTACAGTGACGATAAAAGCAATCCTTTCAACTCAACCTAATTATCAATTGTATGAATTATTTATGGATTTGATTGTGTAAGTTTTGTTAGCATCAATGTTTCAAATCACACTTTTTGATCCATCATCGGGATGAGAGAATGCAAGAATAAAAATTATTATGTAGACCAAGCCACACTTAGGAAGCATAAAAAGAGGGAGAAGAGAGGCACAAAGAATGAAAAATAAATAAATAAATAAATGCAATCAAATATAATAAAAAGAATGAAGATTAAAAAAGAAAAAGATAAGTAATAAATATCCATAATACAAATGACCATTGCACCAAACACAAAAATAAATAAAAATAAAAAAATAAAAAAATAAAAAAAAATAGGCCCCAAAGAAATTGAGAGAATTATATATATGTATGTATGTATGTATTACACATATCAATTATCTTGTATTGATCTCCTTGGGAAAAAATAGGGAAGAAATCAATAGACTCCTTAACAATTTCTTTTCATATGGAACATGGGAAAAGAAAAGAAAATTATTGTTAACTTGGGACAAGGTATGCAAACCAGAAGATGTACAAGGTGTAGGGGTTAGGGACATCAAAATCCAAGGTAAATCTTTAGGAGATAATCTAGTATGGAGAATGATCAAGAATCCACACCTCAAGTGCAAAAAGGTCCTAATAAATAAATATCTAAGCAATACTTATCTAATCAACGTATTCAGGGAGAAATCACCACCTAAACAATCAAGAATTTGGAACTTCATGATGGATTATAGATCCTCCATCTAGGACAAATTGACATGGAACTTGTGGAAGACGAAAGAAGCTCCCTTTTGAGAAGACTCTTAGGGATGATAAAGTGATTTGGAAACTACTACAGATAGTTTTTCACTCTAACAAATAGACATTTGTCAGATGATAGACAAAACTTGTCATTGTTGAATAGGCATAAAAAATATGACAGGGACTCATAGTTGTTGAATACCTAACACCTATTTCTATCACTAGACTATGGGAAAGTCAAAGTCATAAGATTAACTTGATTGACGAAAGATCGACAATGCTACCATTGAGGGTATGATATCCTTGTCAGAACATGTGTTGGCCAACGTTGATATTCTAAGGGCAAGCAGTTGAAGTTATGATGATGATGTTGTCAAGTTATGACATCATTATAGGAATACATGTCTAAGATTATTGTATTATTGTTGAAATTATAATGACCCAAGCATAGTATAATTGTGTCAAGAAAATGATTTGGGAATTGACAATATTCATGTTGGTAGTGGTATAGTATTCTGCCACCATGACCTGGTTTTTTAAGGTTTGACTTAAAAATTGCACAAATGTTTAAAAAATTGTGCAAATTATTAGATGAGGAGTGTTGATTGTAAAAATGACATATATCCAAATTAAAGTCACAATATTGGAATGAGAGCCAACATAAATACCTTTACACAAGAGATTGCATCAATTTCTTATTTGAATATCTTTAAATTGATTCTCATTCCAATAATGCCTCTTTAAGATGGATATTTGCCACTTGTAGAATCAACATTCCTCATCTAATTATTTGTGAATTATTTTAGAATATTTATATACTTTTAAAGTCAAACCTTAGAAAATTGATTTATGGTAGGAGAATACTATACCACTACCAGCATTAATATTGTCAATTCCAAAATCATTTGCCTAACACAATTATTCTATGCATAGGTTTTCAGACTTCCAACAAAGAGCACTAGCATGATCTACAAGTTAAAAGAATATAGAATAATAAGAAATATGAAAGCACATTATGGATTTATTAACATTTTCATCACAGAAAAAGAGGTCCACGTTAATGATGTTTTTGATATACCAAAAGGTGTTGTTATTATGATTTTGACAAGGGTAGGTGGATGCTTTTATGAGACATAAAATCATGTACATCATATTACCAACTATAATGGGGTATGTAAATGGTTTCCTAAGAGAAATTTAATGCAATAACCAGTTAGATGCCAAAAGTTGCAAAGAACCTTTAAAACAAGTATTCTTCCCAGGCTTAAAATTTACTACTCACCAAATTTACTATAATTGTGCCACAACAATATATAAATAAAATTCCACTAGTAAGTGCTATGAGATTTTTAGAATGTGGAATCCAAATCAGTTCACAACAAAAGACTAAGCTTGGGTCTGTGGGTAAGCATTCATATTTTACTTCATTGTGTATTTTTGTTAGTAGACTTTTAAGCCTGCTTTGCTTGTAGAGGCAAAGGAACAGAGAAGAAGGAAGAAGAAAATGAAGAGGAGGAAAAGAAAGGCAAGGAAGAAAGAAGAGAGGAAGAGAATAAGGAGAAAGAAGAGGAGGAATCAGCTAAAGGAGAAGATGTGGCAACAACTGAATAGCAAAAGCAACAAGAGGAATAGAGTGTGCAAGACACACAAATGCCACCTGCTAGTCCACCTCATGTAACCATTACACCTGCAGAGATAATAATCATTAAGGATGTTCCTGACAACTCTACTTAGAACATTAATCCCCTTACCATAGAGGATCTCTCCAAGATCCTTCACTAATCTACTTTATAGGCATAGTTATGCACAAGCCGTATATTGGTGAGTGTTGATGAGTTACAAAAGGCAGTAGTAGCAACACAAAGAGAAAGGTGAAAGCAAAGGAACAACCTTTCACCTACATAGCTACTAAGACTAAAGTTTTGATGCTTCCATCACCACCTCCACCAAGAGCAACAAATGATACTATTTAGGTGTTGAGTATAGTAGAACGAAAACCAGATTAAAAAGAGGATACCTCAAAAGAAAAGGAGTAGGCCACCATTCAGAAATTGGTAGAACTACCAAAGACTGGCACTCCTACAAAGACCATTTAGAAGCCAAGCACTGAAGCCATTCCTTTGAAATTCTCAACTACAAGCTCAAGTTCAACTAGAGTGGCAAGGGTATTTCACTATAGAGACCCTAAATTGGATGAAGATATTGTAATATCTTCTATGATTCCCAGTCTATAACAATGGCACAAATGACTAAAATGCAAAATGCATTAAACAAAAGGATGAGGCAGGAAATACTAAGGAAAGAATTCAAACATAAGCAAGCACTTCATGACATCAAGGACATCTTCATGGATGCCTTCAGCTTGTAGTCACCAAATGAAGCAAAGCCAATAATTCAATGACTATCAAACATAGTTGACCAAGTGACCAATGAAGACCAGGAAACAAATGTCAAACTCATGGAATGGTCAGAAAGAAAATTTCAAGGAAAAGTGAATGAAAAGATATCAAGTGGAATAGCACTTGAATAGGTAGAGTTGGCCAAGAAAATAGATAAGGTCAAAGTTTTCCTTGAAAACATTTTTTCATTGTACAGGAAGTTGTGTGATTTTTCCAATTTCACACAAGAAACAAATCAAAGAATAATGAGCTTGGAAAGAAACTTGAAAATCTCTAGCATGCAATTACCTAGAGATCCAACTCAAAGTGAGAAGCATTTTGCACAATCGCTTTACACACAAAGGGAGTTAGCTATACTTACAGCAGAGGAAACCAATATTAAGGCAAAATTGATGCAACTTCAGTCCTCCATAACCCCTCATTTAGAAGTCCTCCACAAGGAGCAAGTGTATTCTGAAATAGTTTTAAAGAAAGATCCAAATCTTTCTGCACTTGATGGACTTGTACACCTTGCTGCAAAGACTACCATCTAGCACAAGTCACTTGACATTGCTTTGGACAACTAGCATGCAACTCTAAAAACAATAATGGAGGTAAATAGTAATTTTTTGGCTAAGTATGGTATTACTCCTTAGAACCCTTTGACATAAGTGTCAAAAAGGGGGAGAAATAATAATAAGGAAAGGGGAAGATATATGTTTTAAGGGAGACATAATAGTTTGAAATAACTAAGGGGCAAAATACCTATAAATTTTGATAGCCAAGAGGGGGAGATACACAATTTTGGAAATTATATGAAAGATACAAATCACAAGTACAAAATATAGAAACAAGGAAAAGGCATAAGAGTATCAGGCACATCAGCACAAAATTTTGGTTTCAATAATGTCAAGGCACAATCAGCTCAGGGGGAGTTAAGGTATTTTGAAAAAAAAATTGAACAATTTTGAAATTTTGTGGATAAGGTACTCATAAGGACAGATTAGTAATGTTTAGTTAAGTGTTTTTGACACTCATGTCAAAGGGGGAGATTGTTGGTCCTTAGATGGTTTTGACATTTGAGTGTCAACACACTTAATCACTTTCTATGTTGAAGCCGAGTACACAATGTATGCTGAGCCATAGTGTGGGCCGAGTTAGATTTTCAATAGGTGCCAAGTGACTTCACATGCCGAGCAATATATAAGTGTCGAGTGATATATAATTGCCGAGTCACAATTGATGCTAAGCAAGTTAGAATGCTTCATATGTCGAGTGAGCCAGAATCATACATGTGCTAAGCAAGATAGAGTGTAATAGGTGCCAAGCAATCTAGGATAGTATATGTGTTAAGCACTAGTAGTATAGTATGTGCCGAGTAACACAAAATCAGCATATGAGTTTGTGCCCTCACAAACTCAGATGTAAACCATTTTTGGAGCCGACATAGAGGGATTTCGAAAGAAGAAAAGGATAACAATGAATCTTTTATGTTTCCTATGCGATCAACATGTAGACAATTAGAAAAATGGAGAAGGCATACAACCAATGAGGAAAATGCAAGGAATGAGCAAGAACTTAAAGATTTAATATGGATCATAGATCCATACCTAACCCTAAGTCTTTACAATCTTTAAAAGGAGGTCAAAAACTCCATTACATATGTGGTAGAGAATAGTGTATGGGGAGAATAAAGAGAAATTCAGTGTGAAAAGAGTAAGACTTAGAGGAACAGAGCAGCAATTTCATATCCAATTGATCAGGACAACACAAGGAACAAGGGACATGATCATATATTAGATCTCAAAGGATCAAGATCAGAGTGAGAAAATCAAGTGCCTAAATCTAGCAATTAGAGATTGCATACTATCAGGTTTATTGCTCTAATACTTTCTTGCCATTGTATTAAAAGATGGAAATTGTATATTGATAGGTTAACTTAACAGCTAGGTAAGAGAACCTTTGGAGAAGGTGATTGAAAATCCTATTGTATTAGGTGGGTTTAACAACCTATTGTAAATCCTTGAACAGGTGACACTTCATGTAAAGTGTTTGTAAATCCTCTAATCAGGTCACTATTAACATAGTGTAAAGCCTTTAACAAGGTAGGCCTTTCACAGGGTAGGCCATCAAAAATGGTTAAACATTTATTGTTGTAGTAATTTTTGTGGGTATCATCCCCACCCCAGTTTTACCTTCTTATTCCTAGATGGTTTTTGGGTTACCAAATATGGTGTTATGTGTTATTGCATGTGTTTACTTCATGTCCATTTATACATTTACTTGCATGCAATTTACTTTTTAGTTATATGTTTAAATTGTTGAAAAGGTTAAAAGTGCAGTACTTCTGATTTGCAACCCCCCCCTCAAAAGTACTCTTCCCATTTTGAACATTCCAGCAATAGAACCAACATTACCCCCTATAATGTTGAGAGGTATGACATAAACACTAAAACTGAGTGCAATATCTCCTGCAAAAAGAAGAACCAGGAACATCGAGAGTGCAAAAGAAGTACAAACACCTATAATGGCACATTTCGTTGACACATCATGAGGATAATTTCATAGAAGGAAGAATCACTTGACAAAGGAAGATGGAAAATATGACCAACATGAAACTTCCAAGGAACTTTATAATGCAATGCGAGTACAAAAAAACACAAAGATGTGCAAGATCTCAAAATGCAATAGAGTGGCACTTTATCTTAGTACATTTACAAAAATACTACAAAAGGATGTCAACAAATATCAAAAGAGACATAAGTTGATACAAGAGATGGTACAAACCATGAAAAATCATCTATAGCAACAAAATTGATCTCCAAATCTAAAACAACCAAGATATCCACCAGAATGCAAAAAAGAAAAAAACTAAATGGGATGTGCCTAGAGTAGAATTTGGAAAATAGAATATCTCAAGATATGTCTCCTGAAGTGAAAAATAGAACTTCTAACTTTGACTATATAAACGGGTAACCAAACAACATCAAAAGTCTAAATTAAGTGCACCATCACAATAGGCTTTGATACAATGTTGAAGTTGATGAAAGATCAACCCCATAGCTCACAAGAATCATCTACATGCAAACACCTATCATAGAAATAGAGAAGCAAAAGATATGGAGGCTGGAATTCCCAAATCCATAGATGAGACATTTTTTATGAGAAAAAAGATAAAATGTTATTATCAAAAGTGAATCAATGAATAGATTTACAATTACCATCCTTATAAAAGGAGAAAGGTAAAACCTAAAAGTTAGAAACCCAAAAAAGTAATATCCTAAGTTGCATGATAATAATTAATAGAAGAATTAATTATAATATACCTAAAGTTTAGCTTAAGTAAACTAGAGATAATAAGTGACTTAATGATTTAATTAATAAGACAATATCTTATCACTCGAACATGAAATGCTTAATAAAGAGATGTAAAACATCAATAATGAGGAGAGAAGATAAAAAGATATCCAAAATCAAGTTTGGATTAATATTTCACCCTATCAATCAAGATTACATAGTCCCTTTTAAAATGGATATTTTTCTTCTTCTACAAGTACTATATTGATGTAAATAGAATCAGTAAACAATTGATGTGGAACTTTGTATTCTTCCTCCCAAAATCTTGATGCAATGCAAGGCGAGAGAATATCCAAAGGAGATGTCCTAGCCTCCACCAAATAACCATAGAGTAAAAAAAAAAAAACAATGCAAGATGTGATACCAAATCACAACTCTTTATTCATAAAATAATTGATTACATGCAATGTTCCAAGCTATAAGGTCTTCCTGATTAGGGCCAAATACAATAGAAATTACAATAAAATTTTTGCAAGATCTCTCAAGATCCAGCACAAACACTAGCTAGTCCATATCCACACTCTTGTAGAAACCTCCAAGGAAGATCTAAACTTGTGCTCGCAAGCCCACGAAGAAATGTTCATATTTTCCAAGCGTCAGCTACTAGCCCTTCTCAAAGTTTTCTCCTCTGCCACATCCTCTTCTCTAAGATAGATGAATTATGACCAAAGACTCCACAAAACCCCTTACTTATACCCAACTAAGCCATAGGTCATCCTAGCCCATCATAAACTAAAATGATCCTTACATTAAATATATGCATAAGCCACAAGTTGACTACAACACTCATTAAATACCTACAACCCAAATTAAATGCCCACCCTAGAGATTGAAGATAGATAACTCAGAAAACCCATAAATTAAGAGTCAAAAATAACCTCTAATTATCACCAACTCCACCAAGCATAACCGAGCCCCTTCATTGACTGAGCTACTTGGTCGACACTACAACCAAACCAAGAAGTATAAGCCTATCTCCCTAGTGTATGCCGAGAAACACCTTCATAGATTGAGTTTCTCCAACAACCAAACTCCTTCAAAGGCTAAGAAACTTGGGCAACACTGTAACGAAGCTTCACCAAGCTCCCAGTGTATGTTGAGTTCCCACAAGCATTGTCGAGAGCCTTTGACGACCAAGTGCCCCAAGCTATGTCAAGCTCCTTCAACAACTGAGCACCTTCAGGATCACCAAGTCCATTCATCCATCAAATTCTCAACTAAGAACTACCAATAGATGACTAAGTAACCTCTACCAACCATCTCTTCTTCAACTGATTATCAGTCCAAGTACCCTCCAAAGCAACTACTAAGTCTCCTCCCATGAACTCCAAAGTAGCCACTGAGAAAACCCAAGGTGCTCCTACATCAAACTCCTCAGGTAAATAGAAAAATGTGTCCAACACTTTGATGCCAAAAGAAATATTTGATCCAATATTCATCTTCACCAAAGGCTTCCACTCTAATAGGGATAAGAAAACCAATCTACACATCATCTAGATCTGCTTTGGCCATCAAAACATTAGAAGCATTTGAATCACCACTAACCAATCAACATGAAACTTATCACATCCATCCATATCAATAAAAAGTACATCCAACTCCACATCCATAATGATAGCATGTAGATCCAAGACCAAATCCACATTAGCAGTAACATGTATCTCTTCAACAACATATGCCAAACACTCAACATCAAAAATCCCATTTCTCACAACAAGATGCTCTACAATATATAACTCATCACATATAGTAATTAGATCATCCATGACTAGGTGCTCTACAATTTCCATGTCAAACTCAACCAACTAATCATGAAAACCAATCTCAACCTTAGCATAAACAAGATTAGGAATCTTCTCGGTAAGCTTGGGTATTTTAGCAACAACCACCAATTACTCTGCAGGTTTCACATCAGACTCTACAAACTAATCAACACCAACGTCACATACCTTTGTTACTTCTTTTGCAACCTTTTTATGACATCTTCTATCACAAATAAGTCTTCTAAACATCCATACAACTCTCTTCTAGATCAGTAGACTCTAGCTCCATAAACATCTATGGAACTCAACCATCCCTTCCTTAACTCGATCATGCAAGCTAGCTTCAAACTAAGCATAAATCTTTGAAAGCCTCTTCTCCACCACAACATGGAGATTTACAATCATCCTAGGGTCCAATCTTCTCAAAGACATCTTCCAAGATCTTCGCAAAATCTCTACAATAAATCTTTCCCACACACCTTGTGAAAAATCCAAATTGTTTGCAAGTTAGATCACAACCCACCACCTTGCACAAATAATGAGGAACAAATCATAAGTGTAGGAACATGGATCTGCAATACACATCACAAAAACTCTTTGTGATCATGCCCCAACAAGATCAACCTTCCATCTTTGCAACCATTGATCCATCTACAAGTCCTCTACAATTGCTACTTAGAACCATGATCTGCCACCTCACAACTAAGAGATATGGACTCTAGAAAGAAAAATCCACCACAAGATCAAGATATTCTCAGATCAAATCCTCTCAATCCAAGGTCCTAGTGCAAACTACCTCAACTTCAGTGATCTATCTACATGCTCAAGAACAAACGTGCTCTAATGCTATATAATGTAGTGCAAGGTAGGAGAATCCCCAAAGGAGATGTCCTAGCCCCTAGAAAATAACCACATAGTGAAAACACAACAATGATGCAAGATCTAATACCAAATCACAACTCTTTATTCTTAAAATAACTGATTACATGTGATGTACTAGGTTGTAAGGCCTTCTTGACTAGGGACAAATACAATAGTAATTACAATAATAGTTCTGCAAGATCCCTCAAGATCCAACCCAAACACTAGCTAGTCTAGATCCACACTCTAGTAGAAACCTCCAAGGAAGATCTAAACTTGTCCTTGAAAGCCCACCAAGCAATCTTTGTATTTTCCAAGCCTCAGCTACTACCTTTACAGACTAAGTTCCTCCAACAATTGAACTCCTTCAAACATCAAGTAACTTCGGTGACACTATAACAAAGCTTTACTGAGCTCCTACAATGTGTTGAGTTCCTGTAAGAATCATCGAGCACCTTCAATGATCGAGTGCCCCAAGCTATGTCAAGCTCTTGCAATAACCAAGCACCTCTAAGATCGCCAAGTCCATTCATCCATGGAGTTCTCAACCAAGAACTACCAAGAGATTACCAAGTAACCTCTACCAAGCACCTCTTCTTCAACCAAGTATCAGTCTAAGTATCCTCCAAAGAAACTACTAAGCCTCCTCCCATGAATTCCAAAGTAGCCACTGATAAAACTCAAAATGCTCATGCATCAAATCCATATGGCTAGAGTGCAACATCAATGTTTAAAATTATTGTAAGCTAAAATAAGCTCTCTTATGCATAAAATTACACATACCAGCTTGATGCCAAATTGAAAATCACAATCTTGGAGGGAAATCATGCAATAGAATGCATAAATGAAATATTAGAAAGAAAGAGGATGTATATGCAAGAATCATAGCTGAAATTAATGCAACATGGAGAATGCATAAATAGTAAAAAAAAATCTCTACTTGACAAGGACAACCACATGAAGATGGAAGCTCAACTATCCCCTAAACATAACTATAAATGCCTCATTAACATCTAACATTCATTCATTCTTTCAGCCATTAATAAGATATAACATTCATTCATTAACACATAAAGTAAAACAATTATGAACACGCATTAAGTAATCTCATAATATCCAAAGATAATTCATTAAAAATCATTAACATTAGCACATAAATATTGTTAATCTCATATTGGTTTTGACATATGAGTGACAATATACTTAAGTCATTTACTTAGTTCATGTCGAACAAGTAATACATTTCAAGTATAAGTTGTTAGATAGTATATGTCAAGTGAGAGATATACAGTACATTCTAAGTAACTAGTAAGTGTCGAGTCACTCAAGTACCAAGTAGATAGTAAGTGCCAAGTCATTCAAATGTCAAGTGATCAATGGATGTCAAGTCATTCAGAGGTCAAGTTACAGCATGGAAGTTATAGTTGATGTCGAGCATCAGAGACTTCAAGTGCTAAGTGTATTTAGTTTGACATAGTTTTTTGTAGTGGCACAAACTACTATGTAAACCATTTTAGAGCTGACTTGAGGATTGTTTTGCGATCCTAGATGATAAGGATGAGTCTTTATTGAGAATCCCTATGCAATACATATATCCAACCTGAAAAAGAGAAGGATTAAACAGCAATATGGGTGAATAACAATAATTGATTCGTACCTAACCCTAAGTCACTTAGGTCTTCTTAAGGAGGAAAACCCTAATCTTTTGTATATGTGGAAGGAGAAAAGAGAGAAGTTTGCATGTGCAAACAGAGTATTCATAGTGAATGAGGTATTATGAATTGAGATATATTACAGAATTAGTTATAGGAAAACAAAGGAAAAAGGGTTAAAGGACATAAGAGAGACATTTGATCAGGAAGGATCAAGTACACATCAATAAAGAGGTGATATGTCATCAAGCAATAGAGTGCTAATCAAAGGATCATTGTTGAGATATTCTAACAGGTGAATCAGTTAAATCTCTTAACATAGTCATCTTATCAGGCTATTTTAAATCCTTTAATAGGGTCCTTACTTCATTGTAAGTTAAATTCATCTTACCAAGCACACTTCTAACAAGGTGTTGAAATCATTTAACAGGGTAAGATCTAATAATCTTGTAAGTCTTTAACAGGGCAGACCTTTCATAGGGTAGATCATGTTTCATGATCAAACATTGTAACCTTCATTACATACACTTTATTACTGTAGTAATGGAGATTTGTGGGTGTCATCCCCACCCTAGATTTACCTTCTCATTGGAGGGTTTCTGGGTAACCAAATATCTTGTGTCATACATGTGTTGAATGTTTACTTACTTTCAAATTATGAATGTATATGCTTAATTTGGTATTTTAGTTTACGTGCATAGATTGTGAGATGGATGTGTGGTGAATAATTTTAAAGTTGAAGTTTTAAGTACTAATTCACACCCCCCTCCCCCCCCCCCCACCTCTTAGAGTTTACTTTCCCTATTGTATTTCCAACAATTGGTATCAAAGCATAGTTCTCAAGAAAGTAAAGCTTTACATCTTTGAGGAAAGATCTTGGAGATGGAAGTCTACAAGTTGGGAAAGACTATTAAGAATCAGAAGATTGAAATACAACTTGCCCTACATCAATTGAATGAAGCAAGAGATGAGTTAAGAGATCATTAAAAAGAAGAAAAGAGATAGCTATTGAAGAGAATAACACACATTACCAAGAGATTGACACTACTAAATTATTTGCAAATGCAAACACAAGTGAATTTGATGCAGCAGTTGTAGATTTGATGGGAAAGAATGGAACCTTAACTAAAGAGGTCAAAAATTTCAAGATAGAATAAGAAGTTCAATTAGTATTTCTATGTGAGGTAACTAAGAAAAAAAATGAAAAAAAAAATGAAATGAAGGGAAGAAAAGATATCCTCTTGTTGCTTGGGAGAAGGTTTGCCTCCCTATGAGGTACGGAGGTCTGGGCATTAGAAAGATCACTCACCTCAATAAGGCTCTCCTAGCTAAACAAATATGGCGGATCTTCAGTAGCACCGGTGAATGGAGGGACACCCTGGTAAACAAGTACCTTAGAAGACCCACTCTTCTTTTCACCCTTTTTAATGAAGATATCCCAAAAGGATCGAACATTTGGAATGGAATCATGAAAGCCAGGGACCTGGCTAAGGCCAGGATATCATGGAAATTGGGAAATGGGAAGGACATCCTGTTCTGGTCAGATAGATGGCTTTCCCAAGATCCACTTATCAATAACCCTATTTTTGAGAGATGGATGCAAGCTTGTACTGATCAAATTGGGTCCAAAGTTTGTGATTATTGGAATGGCCAGGAATGGAGTGACCTATCCCTCATCTCTCAGGACTTGACTCCTATAATGCTTATGCTCAATTCCATGATTCCTATCAATTTGGGGGATGAGCTAGTCTGGAGGGATAATCCCAATGGAAGATACTCTGTTGCCTCAGGCTATAATTCCCTTTGGAGCTTAAAAGAGAAGGCCCCTTGGGCAGAGGCTTGGATTCCGGGTCTCACTCCAAAGATCAACATTTTTTACTGGCTGGCTCTTCAGAACAAAATCCTTACTCATGACAATCTCATGAAGCGAGGACATGTTATGCCCAGTAGATGTCCCTTGTGTAAGAATCAGGCTGAGACCGAAAATTACATTTTCATCTTATGTGACTATGCCAGGGAGGTGTGGAATGTCATCACACATGATAATGAAACCCTCTGGTGCAAACCGGATAATCTCATGGATTTTTTCCATCAGTGGAAAGGTCTTTGTAAGATTGCTGGTCGGCAGGATCACTCGGACTGGATTTTACCCCATTTTTGTTGGGGAATTTGGAAGGAAAGGAATAATAGAATATTTAGAGACAGAGAGGAGCCGGCTATAATCCTTGGCAGGAAGGTCTCGAAGAATATAAAGGAAAATCTCCAAGTGCTGAAGGAGGAAGAAGAAGAAGAAGGGGACAGAAAGATAGATAAAGAAAAAGACATGAACCTCAAAAGGCAGGATGCTAGCTGGCTTCTCCCCCCAGATGGTTGGTCAAAATCCAACTTTGATGGGGCTTCTAAGGGTAACCCAGGCCCTTCAGGTTGTGGTGGAATCATAAGAAATAGCTATGGGGAGGGAATAGCTGCCTTTGCTTCCCCGCTGGGAATCCAGACTATTCATCTGGCTGAAGCAAGAGCTGCGAGTAAGGTGGTCAAGTTGGCTTTTGAAGTCGGGATTACTAAACTCTAGCTTGAGGGGGACTCCAAAAACATTATTAATACCATTAATGGTATTTCCCCTCCCTCGTGGATGATTGCGAACATAATTGCTGAGACCTGCGCCACTCTCACAAAGTTCGATAAGGTCCACGTCACTCATGTTTACAGAGAGGCAAACCCAGTCGCTGATTGGTTTGCTAATAAAGGGGTTAATGCCACTAATAATCTGTCCTGGCATGTCGGAAAATATTTTCCGGCGGAGGCAAAGTTTCTCATCGACCAAGATAAAATCTTGGGAAGGACGGCTCAAATCCAATGCAATTATGGATAATAAAGATTGCTTAATAAATGGTAAGTTCCATTATTGGCATCGTGATTTGCACCAGCAAAAGGGGTTTCCTCTGACTTTTCAACACGTTCAAAAGGACGATACCATTATTTTCAGAAAGGGGTATACTCACGGGTATCATAAAAGAAACATCACCATTTTTTCGAATGCAAATAACTTGCACAGATCAGAGTTCATGAGAATTGTGGAAGTTGATCAGGTAAACATGACGGGTGAGAGGAGCAGAAAGGAGCCAGTGGGGGAAGTTCAGAAGTGGAAGAACAAGGCCAAAGTTTGGAGAGAGCTAGAAAAGGGTGGGGTTACTAATTTCTTCGAGAAATTTCATGGCTCGGATCCTGAGATCACTAACAGCATGGTGAATTCGTGGAATAATGGTAAGGTTAAGGTGAACGGGGTCTACTTTCAAATTTCTAAGGATGTGGTTGTTGAAGTCACGGGGATACCAATTGAGGGGCATGAATTCTTCAGAGACAAGAAGATGTCTTCTAATGCAATCAAGGATTTTGTGAAAAACACTGAAGAGCTGAACAAGCTGGGCAAGAAAGAGACATTTTTTGTAACGGATACTATAAAGAAGCTCTGGAGGTATGTTCTCTATGCTGTCATTGAATATATAACCCTAGACCCCAGGTTTGATAGGGTTAGGACTCACCATTTTGTGATTCTGAATCATTTTCGCCATGGTAGTAAGATCTCCTTCCCGTATTATCTTTTTAACTCGATGAACAAGGCCATTTCTAGTTTTAAAAAGAAAGCTATCGTCAACCTGGCACTGCATGAGGGTCTTCTGCTTCTGATTCATGAGCATTTCCACGCTCAAACCATTAGCAAAAATCCTATCCAGGGGGCAGATGTTGACAAGAGCAGCTCCAGTTTTTCCTCAGATTCTGACGATGTCGAGAGCATCAGCTCTGATGAGGTTTTTGAGCATTCAGGTAAGAAGACTAAAAGCCATAAGAAGGATTACCCCTCTATCAAATTACCCAGCAGAAAGAGCCCTAGAGGTCATACCCCAGCTAAAACTGGCTCTGCTGAGGTGGAGGAGGAAATGGATACTGATGATTCTGACAAGGTTTTGAAGGAGGAGCTGGATGAGGAGAAACTGAGAAAAAGACAAAAGAGGGAGGGAGAGAGCATGGAGCGCTCCAGTAGTCAGGGAAAGGATTCTCTGCCCATTCCCCTCTCCCCTATACATCCTCAGCCTCCTTTGGAGGAAAATGATAACTCTAGACAGATTGAGGGGGAAGTGCAAGTTAATAACAGAAGGAAGGCTTGGAAGAACTTCAATGTGAGAACGGCCACTATGGGAATCTACAGAGAGGCGATGAACCCCCAACTCCTGGTGGACGACCTCGAGAAGCCTAGAATCAATGAGCTAATTGACCCGGCTATGGTGGCTATTTCTGATAATGCAAGAGAGACGAGCATGAATCTGTTGAACAATGCCCGCAATAGCATGATCGACAACTTCAGATCAATTAAATGGCTTTTCCATGAGCTTGAGGATGTCAGAGATAGGGTTTCCCAAATGGAAAAAATCAAGAGCAAGACAGGTGCAGAAAGCCAAGGCGACCAAAACAGCTAGGAAACTCTGATGGAGAGGAGAGTAAAAAATATTGAGAACTACAATCACAACCTGGCAAGTCAAATGATCTCCCTCCTCGCTTCAATCAACGAAAACATCCTCTCTCTCTTGGAAAACCTCAAAGTAGGAACCAGATGGAGGAAGATGATAAACAGAACAGAGACAAAGATAGGCTGGATGTGGATAAAGCCAAGGACAGCACTATGGAGCAGGATTTGACAAACGCCCAGGATCATAAGGAAGAAGAGCAACAAGAGTGCGCCGAAGCTGCCCAGACCATGCTCGAGATGGAGAAGTAGTCTGCTAGGTTGGGTCTCTATCCTTTGGTTTTTGTTTCTCCTGGCTTTGGCTTTTTGTCTGGTCTCTATTTTTCTGGTTGATTCTCTGGCCTTTTTTGTGGGCAGTTGTTTCGGGCTGGGCCTTTGGGCTTATTTTCAGCCGTAAGGATTATGTTTTGGCTGGGCATTTTTTCGCTTATTTTCAGCCTTTCTTGTTGTTAAACTTATGGATTTCAGGACCCCTTAAAACCTATTTACCTTATCAAAAACTAAGAAAAAAAAGAAAGTTGGAGAGGAAAAAATCATTATTGAAGATGAAAAAAGGACACTAATAAATAGACTGGAAGAGAAAATATCATATGTGAATAGGATTGTTCACATGCAATTGGAAACATTGAATCAAATGATGATTGCAAATCATGAACTGAATGGAAAAGATATTAAGATCACAACACTAAAGTTACAAAATACACAACTTATAAATTATATGAAAAGAGAAAAAGAGTTTTTTGAAAGCTTCAATAGACCTAGTGAAGCTATCAAGTATTTTTAGCAACTAATGAAATCTCCTAGATCCAATAGTGATACTAATGAATTAGGTTACACTAGTAATGAAGAAGGAGAATCATCCAAAAGTGGTGAAGAAAGAAGTAACAAAGGTAAGAACTCCAAACCTACTTATCATAATTGTGGTAAGATAGGTCATACTACCAATTTTTGCAAAAGCAAGACTGCAAATTAGAATCGTAAGTAGAATTTCATGGGTTACTATCAGAAATGCAACAAATAAGGACATCTGGCACATGAATGCAGAACCAAGACCATAAGCACACAAAGATTTGAAGGTTACTATTATAACTGTCAAAAATATGGACATAGAGCATATGAGTGCAGATCCAAGCCTAAATGGTCATCAAACAAGCAAACAAAGGTAAAGCACAATGGAAACTATTATAATTGAGATTATAATATTAGGTATAGTTGTCACTATTGTCAAGAGTATGGACATGTTGCTGAAAATTTCATAAGAACGCATTTTAAAAGTGACTACAAAAGATGGTTGAGTCAAACTACATGTTTTACTTGTTTAAAGACTAGTCACATAAGTAGGAATTGTCCAACAAGGTCAAAGGCACCTAGCAGTGAGTTCAACAAAGGAAAAGGAAAGGCGGATGTTGAAAATGTCATGCATGAAATGAACAAGACATGGAAGAGAAAGGAAGGTTGTAGCACATCAAGTTCAGATGGGATCACTTCACCCAATGGGTTAGGTGATCACACCACCTCCAATTAAGAAATCAAGAGGTATGTGTGGGACTGATATTTAAAAGACATACTATACATTAGTTCCAAGGTTTTAGTTCTGAAAAGATTATATTTGCATGAAAAAGATGCAAAGTTTTGTTTAGAATTTGGAAGAAACCTTTAAGTTTTGTCATTTTTCATGTTATTGTTGAGCATGAAATGTTTCACTATGGTCATCGAGTGAAATATAGTTGATGCCGAGCTATCGAAAGTGATAGTGTTGACCAAGTTCATAGTGGTTGCTGAGCATAAAGTAAACTACTTGGAAGTCGAGTAAGTTGAAATTTCTATACAAGCCGAGCTTATAGTTGTGTAAGCACTGAGCATTAATTGTGAAGTTTTAACTTCTATTTGATCAATTTTCAACTCATTTAACATCATTCAAAGCTAGATAGAGCACAAAGAGTAACTAAAAATTGAAGAGATCGTTCCAAGTGTTTTTAAAGTTAATTCAACCACCATTTAGTAGCATTCATCATATTTGTAAAGGTATTATCATGTGCCAAGCTACACTATTTGAATTTGTGCAAACCCTAGGTAATGAATATGGCATCTAGTTCTTCTACTACTAAGGTCAAAGAGGGAAAGGAAGTCTTTAATATTCAACTTATCAGCAATGATATTAAACAACCTAATTTAAAGGCTATTCCTAACATTTCTTATAAACAAGACCTATCTGGTGCATTATCCTTGATACCACCACAAGTCTTAATGATTCAAGATGTGAGATTTTTTTACACATGCAAGGTGGGTAGCATAGGAGATATAGAAATCAAAGACCTATATGGAAAAATGTGTGAAAATGGGATACCAAGGGAAGAATACAAAATTGTAGAGAGAAAAGGGTTAACCTGTGCCCTAGAATTTCCAAATGTCTTTAAGACAAAATGGATTAAGATTGTCTTGAGAAGAATTCATGATAATTCCATATGGTCACAGAGTGGACCGATCAAGATCACTAAGAAGATTGTGTAGAGGGTAATAGGGTATCTGACCCTAGATAGACCCAAAACTATGAGAAGTGATGCAGAGTTCATTGAGAAAAACACAGGGGCAGTATGGAACAAAAGAGGAATGACAATTGATACAATCACAGATCCTCTAATTTCTTTTGTAGTAAGGATTATATCACACAAATTCTTTCAATCAAGTAAGTTGAAAAATGTACCTTGTATTACTATTGACGTAGGCTACAAAATAGTGAAGAAGGATCATACTTATGACCTTGTCGAGCTTCAGTTGCTACAATTTTTAGAAAACTTGGGAGCAATAAGGAAAACCAAGAGTGCACAATGAAAATTTGGATTAATACTTGTATGTATATTCTTCTATATGCAGAAAAAATTTCCTTCCTTCAGTAAAATTGCATGGAAGACAAATAGATCCATTGTAGTACAAATAGGTGAATTCATTAAGAAAATGGGAGAGAAATTTGAGTCTATTATGACTAGTTATTTTGAGGACTTTAAGAAGTCTATGAAACTAAGACACGGGATTCCAGTGTCACTAGTTGAGAAATATTTTAATGATGTTTTCTTTCTAGTTGATACTGAATTCACATATGTATAGGCTATAGCTCCAAGACTAAGATGGTTAAGACCTCTAGGATATGAACCAATGTGGATGACATATCTGCAGCAATTAAAACTTTGATTATAGAAGTTGTAGATAGTAAGGCCACTGACCTTTGGAAATTATGATGTTGCAAAATCAAAGATAACAATGGACTTTTGGATAGCATTAGTGGTAAGAAGGAAAAGAAAAATTGTTAAGAAGCTAAAAGAAAAAATTGGTTAAGGAGAAGAGGAAGATGAAGAAGAGGAAGACAGTGAAGATGGTGAAGAAGAAGAAGTTCCTATCTAGGAACAACTAGACCTAACACAAGGTCAAGGAGAAGATTAAGATGAAGAGGAAGTCAAGCTTGAGGAAAATGTTGAGGGAGAAGAACCTAGTGAAGCACCTATAGACATAGAGAAGAAGAAGAGAAAAGCTAAAGCTCCAGTAGTCAGAAAACCAAAGAAGGTTGTAAAACCTAAGCCTGTAGTCCCAACAACCAGAACTAGCACAAGAGCTACTACTAAGAAAGCTCAAGATGTGGCAAAGCCAAAAGAAATAAAGGTTGGGAAAGCTATACGAATTGATGAGTCTATGAAGAGACCAAGGAGAAAGCATGTTGCTCCAGCCAAATCAGATGAGGAGAAGATAGAATCTAATGATAACAGCCAATTCCAAGTGGTAAGTCACAGTCCTTCTGATTTGGATAATCTATGTGAAAATATAAAGAATAATGCAAATTTAAGTGGATTTTCACATATTGAATTTGATAAGCTTGGAAAGTTAGATATGGATAAGGTAGAAGAGTCAATATATGCCATGATGGCAACATTTAAGATGACTCCAATTGGGGTTTCCAACTCTCTAACAAAGAACTTCTATGATAGAGTTGAGAAAAGATGGAAATATAGTCTCACAATGGAGAGAAATACAAGAGAGGCTACACTTGCAAGAATGATGTTAGATTTAGATAAATCTGAGATGACAAAGGCCATGAAGAAGTATGCAAGGAGATTTCCACCAAAGTACTGAGCATTCCATATTTTGCAGAACAAAATTGAAGATGTTGTTTAGTAGAGTACCCAAATTTGGAAGGTAATTTATGGGATAACAACACCCAAGGAAATTGAGAAGACACCTATTGAGGTAGGTGATGAAAAAGATGGACAAGAAGAAACTGAGGTTACTAAAGTTGATACTAAAAAAGATGCACATGTGGAAGGCACTAAGATAACTACAGAGGCACAAGAAACAACTAAAGATGAGCAAAAAATAGAATAGAGTATATCAGATATACAGATGTCAAATGCCAATCTACAACATGTGACACAAGAAAACACTAAAATAGTAAAGATCAAGGATGTTTCTAACAATGCGACTCAGAACATCAATCCCTTGACAGAAGAGGACATGCAAAAGATATTGCTAGACACCACCACCAAGGCACAACTATGTAGTCATCCTATATTGGTGAGTGTAGATGAACTTAAGAAGGAAGAGAAGACATTTGTAGAGGTAGAAACATAGGACATATCACAAAACCCTCAATTTACTATGATACAACCTACATTACCTATTGTAGTGTATCAAAGAAAAGAGACATCAATGATAAACATCAACAAATTGGTGCACATTATCTCAGTACTTGCTATAGAAGAATGGGATGGAACACCTGTTTAGATAGGTCAGGTAGATACTACTACACCTACAACACAAGTTCAAGGTACAATTGAAATTAAAAGGAAAGAAGAGAAGAGAACTGAAGGACTTGACTACATAGCCTGAGGAGCAATTAGAAATAAAAACACTAGCTTCTTTGCTAGCAACTGCTACTCCTCTAAGTCAAGCACTTTAAAGGCCAAATGTAGAAGCTACACCATACAATCATCAAGGCCTAGTCTGAATACATCCAAGGTACATGAGGTTACATCATTTGGTGATGTAAACTTGGAAGAAGTGTGATTGTTATACCCAAGTTTGACCTTGCAAAAATCACTATTGAACAAATGGGCATATTACAAGATGCACTTGCAAAGAAAAAGAAACAAGAACTACTCAAAAGGGAGCTTAGGTAGAAGCAAGCATTGCAAGACATCAAGGACATATTTCTTGATGCATTTAGCCTACCAGCATCTAAAGAAGAAAAGCCTATCATGGAGTGGTGGTAACCATTGTAGAGAAAATCAATGATCCAAATCTGGATTCCAATGTAAAATTACTTAAATGGGCTAAGAGAAAATTTCAAGGAAAAGTAAATGAAAAGATATCAAGTGTTATTGCACTTAGTCAGGTTGAGTTAGCAACCAAGATTAATAGTGTAAAGAAAGTCTTAGAGAATATTTTCTCGCTTTACACTAAGTTGTGTGATACCACTCTGTTTATACAAGTGCAACACCATATTGAAAATTTGGAGGGAGATATGAAGAAAATAAGTACAACTCTACCTCATTCTCAAGCTCAAAGTTAGAAGCACTTCAAAAATATGATGAATTCCCAAGGTCAGTTGGCAGCTCTGCATGCTCAAGATGTAAATAATTGAGCTACATTACATCCAATCAATGTTGACCCCACACATGGAACTACTTCAGAAGGAGCTAGCCTTCTCAGAAACATTAATGCAAAAAGATCCCCATCTTTCTACACTTGAAGGCTTAGTTCATCTTGTTGTTGAGTTAGCCACCAAATCAAATCATTGGAGGTAGCTTGCGATAACTGGGATGCAACACTGAAAATAATACTTGAGGTCCATAAAAATTTCTTGGATAAATAGAGCATATGTGTACAACCCCTAACATAAGTGTCAAAAGGGGGAGAATAAAGTAAGGGAGAGAATAAACAAAGAGGGAGAATGCATGAATGAAGAGATAAGTTTTGAGGGAGATAAGACCAAGTTAGCAAGTCAGCATATGCAGAATCTACTCAATAGGAGTAAATTCATTTTTTTTCAGTTTAGAGTGGGATAATAAACTCAGGGGGAGTTATTGAATTTTGAGGTATGACTGATGAGTCATAATTTTTGCAAAATTTTGAAGCTTTTTTTGAAATTTTGTATGTAAATCAATATTATCTAAGTATGCTTGAAAGGCTAAAATTATTCATGCATGACCAAGTATTTTTCACTCATGTCAAAGGGTGAGATTGTTAATCTCAGATTAGTTTTGACATATGAGTGACAATATACTTAAGTCATTTACTTAGTTCATGTCAAACAAGTAATACATGTCGAGCATAAGTTGTTAGGATAGTATATGTCGAGCGAGAGATATACAATATGTGTTGAGTGACTAATAAGTGTTGAGTCACTCAAGTGTCAAGCAGATAGTAAGTCTTGAGTCATTCAGACACCAAGTGATCAATGGATGCTAAGTCGTTCAGAGCTGAGTTATAATATTAAAGTTATAGTTGATGTCAAGCATTAGGGACTTCAAGTCTCGAGTAATACATTTTTGGCATAGTTGTTTATAATGGCACAAACTACTATGTAAACTATTTTGGAGCTAACTTGAGGATTGTTTTGTGATCCTATATGATAAGGATGAATCTTTATTGAGAATCCCTATGTAGTACATGCATCTAATTAGAAAAAGAGAAGGATTAAGTGACAATATGGGTGAATCACAATTGTTGATTCATACTTAGTAACCCTAAGTCACCTAGGACTTCTTAAGGAGGAAAAACCCTAATCTTTTGTATATGTGGAAGGAGAAAAGAGAGAAGTTTGCATGTGAAAATAGAGTATTCATGGTGACTAAGGTATTGTGAATTGAGATATATTGTAGAATCACTTAGAGGAGAACAGAGGAAAGAAGGTTAAAGGACATAAGAGAGACATCTGATCAGGAAGGATAAAGTACACGTTAGGAAAGAGTTGATTTTTCATCAAGCAACAAAGTGCTAATCAAAGGATCATTGCTGA
This sequence comes from Cupressus sempervirens, assembly GCA_028749045.1. Lineage (NCBI taxonomy): Eukaryota > Viridiplantae > Streptophyta > Pinopsida > Cupressales > Cupressaceae > Cupressus > Cupressus sempervirens. Next base: position 548,325,945 of record CM053785.1, on the reverse strand, counting down.
GACATTATAACTGGTGAATCAATTAAATATCTTAACAGAGTAGTCTTAATAGGTTGTTGTGAATCCTTTAACAAGGTACTTGCTTCATTGTAAGTTAAATTCCTCTTAATAGACACACTTCTAATGGGGTGTTAAAATGATTTAAGAAGGTAAGATATAACAATCTTGTAAGCCTTTAACAAGGCTAACCTTTCATAGGGTAGATCACATTTCATGATCAAATATTGTAACCTTCATTGGATACACTTTACTATTGTAGTAGTGGAGATTTGTGGATGTCATCTCCACCCTAGTTTTACCTTTTCATTGGAGGGTTTATGGGTAACCAAATATCTTGTTTCATACATGTGTTGAATGTTTCCTTACTTTCAAATTATGAATGTATATACTTCATTTGGTATTTTAGTTTACATGCATAGATGTTAGTTTGTGGTGACTAATCAAGAAAGTACTGTACATCATAAATTTTTTAGGCCTTGTTTTATCAAGATTTTGGGACAACATGTAATTATTAATTATAACCCTAAAGTGGTAAAAATACTTGTATAAAAAGGGCTTAGGGTTGGGGATTGTTTCATTGTTGTGATGCAAAAATTGGTTCTTGCGGCAGTATTGAGTTGTAAGGGATTATGGATTGTAATCAGGATGTAATCACTAGATCATAAAAATATTGAACTTGTTGTTTAGTGGACATAGCCCAAGGATTGGGTGAACCATGTTAACTCTTGGTGTCTTGTGTTCTTTTTTGTGTAATCTATTATTTTTTGATATTGTTTATATTTGCATGTAATTGTTATTTATGTCTGTGGTTTAATCCTAACAAGTGGTATTAGAGCAAGGTTGTTCTTTTAGTTATCCTCTATAGGAAAGTCTCATGGTTGAGTGGGAGCAATGGTAGATGAGGGTAAGTTGAGGGTTGACAAGTTGAATGGGAAGAACTTTGGTTATGAAAGATGCAAATCAAAGACTATCTTTACTAGAAAAATTTATGGAAGTTGTTGGAAGGTAAAACCAAGAATTAGGGATCTATGTCAAATGACGACTGAGATCTTTTGTATAGAAAAGAACTTGGAAGAATTTGATTATGCCTAGCACCATCAATGGCATTTAATATTACAAAATTGAAGACAATAGAAGAGTTGATGCAAACCCTAGTGAAACTGTATGAGAATCCCTCTGCTTCAAACAAGGTATTTCTCATGAAGCATTTATTTACTATGAAAATGATAGAAGGTGGATATGTTGTGGATCATTTAAATGAGTTTAGTACTATTACTAGTCAGTTATCATTTGTGGGTATCAATTTTGATGAAGAAATTAGGGCTCTCTTGATTTTGTGTTCTTTTCCTGAAAGCTAGAATGGCTTGGTAATGGTTGTGAGTAATTCTATTCCTAGATCTTGTACCCTAAAATATGATGTTGTGATTGGTATTATTTTGAGTGAGGAAACTCGTAGGAAAACCTCAGGTTGATATACATTAGGAAGTGCTTTGAATGCACAAAGTCGAGGCAAAATGATTGAGAGAGAAAATAATTCTGAAAACTGTGGAAAATCAAGACAAAAGTCAAAGGGAAGAAGGTCTTAATCAAGAGGACCAAATGACTGTTGGCACTATGGAAAACTAGGGCATAAAAAGAAAGATTGTTGGACTCAAAAGAAAAATGAAGGAGATAAACCAGATGGAGAAAAGGAGGAAATTTTGGTAAGTAACAAATCCAAAGAGCATGCTTTGCTTTTGTCTTTAGAAAGTGTTGATGATTCATGGATTTTAGATTCTAGTGCTTCATTTCATGCTACACTTGATAGAGGCTATTACATTGATTATGTCCAAGGGGATTTTGGACTTATTTATTTGGGGTATAATGAACCCTGTCAAATTGTTGGAAAGGGAAATGTTAAGATTAAGTTGCAAAATGGGAATTATTGGCTACTACATGAGGTAAGACATGTTCCAAGGTTGAGTAGGAATTTAATTTCAGTAGGGCAACTCGGTGATGAGGGTTGTGTAGTTACTTTTAATGATAAAATTTAGAAAGTTTCAAAAGGTTCCCTTGTAGTAGAAAAAGGTGTGAAAGTAGGCACCTTATATCTTTGTACAAGTCATATTATTCCTTTTACTTTAATTGTTTCGGAGAAAAATGAATGTTCAAGAACAGTTGTTGTAGTTGAGTATGGAGAATAAATAGCTGCTATAAATTCTAATACAACATTGTGGCACAACATACTTGGGCACATGAGTAAGAAAGGTATGAAAGTACTTCATTCAAAGAAAGTTTTACCAGGTCTAAAATGTGTTAATATGGATTTCTATGAAAGTTGTATGTATGGAAAACAAAAGAGAGAGAGTTTTGTGAAGACTAGGAAGGAAAATAAAAAGGAGAAATTAGAGCTTGTGCATACCGATGTATGGAGACTGACTCAAGTATCTTCCCTTGGTGGATCTCATTATTATGTTACATTCATCAATTATGCAACTAGAAAAGTATGGGTTTATTTTCTTAGATAGAAATCTGATGTATTTCAAACTTTTAAGAAATGGAAATGCTTGCTTGAAAATGAGACTGGTAAGAAATTAAAATGTCTTAGATCTAATAATGTTGGTGAGTATTGCAGTCATGAATTTGAAGATTATTGTTCCACTAATGGTATTCATAGACAAAAAATTGTTCCAAGGACTCCACTAGAAAATGGAGTGGTTGAACGCATGAATAGGACTATAATGGAGCGTGTAAAGAGCATGAGGTTGCATGTTGGGTTGCCCTTACACATGTGAGTGAAGGTTGTCAATACTATTGTATATTTGATTAATAGAGGTCCCCCTACTCCTTTGGGTTGTGGTATTCTAGAGGAAGCATGGACTGGTAAGAAGGTGAGTTATTTTTTTCTCAAAACCCTCAATTGTGAAGCATTTGCTCATATAGATTCTGAAAATAGAACCAAGCTGGAAGCTAAGTCAAAGAAGTGTGTATTTGTTGGATATGGCATTAATGAATTTGGTTATAGGCTTTGGGATTTTGAAAATCATAAATTGTAAGAAGCAAAGATGTCATATTCAATGAGAAAGTGTTGTACAAAGATCTACTATAGCAACATGAGAAGAAAGAAGATGATTATGTAATGTTGGATAATATTCCAAAAGATGATATTCTAGCCATTCCTCGTGATATGCAACAACTGCAACAACAAATACCACACACACCAGTGAATTTTAGACAACCAACAAGGCTAATTATACCTCTAGAAAGATTTTCTCCCTCTTTGTATTCTATTTTACTTACTGATGCTCGTGAAACTGAATGTTATGATGGAGCTATGCAGGTGGCTACTAAGATTCACTAGGAGTCTGCAATGAAATATAAAATGGACTCTTTGTTGAAAAATAAGACATGGGATTTATGCAAGTTGCCTGCAGGTAAAAGGGCTTTATAGAATAAGTGGATTTACAGGTTGAAAGAAGAGGATGGAGGTAAGAAAATATTTAAAGCTAGGTTAGTGGTAAAAAGATTTGCACAAAAAAAGGCCATTGATTTTGATGAGATATTTTCTCTTGTTGTTAAGATGACTTATGTCCGTACTGTTTTAAGTATTGTGGCTATTGAAGATTTGCATTTAGAGCATCTTGATGTTAAAATACTCTTCCCTCATGGTGATTTGGATGAAGATATATATATGGCTCAGCCACATGGATTTGAGGTCAAAGGTAAGGAGAACTTAGTGTGCAAATTGAAGAAAATTTTATATGGCTTAAAACAGGCACCTCGGTAATGGTATCTAAAATTTAACAATTTTATGCATGAGCATAGATATAGTAGGTGTCATTCAAATCATTGTGTTTACTTTAAAAGGTTGGATGGTGATAGCTACATTATTTTATGTTTATATGTTGATGAGATGCTTGTAGTTGGGTTTAACATGGATTAGATTAAGGGGCTGAAATGCCAATGAGAACATGCATTTTCTATGAAGGATTTGGGCGCAGCAAAAATAATCCTTGGTATGAATATTTGTAGAGATAGGAAGAATAGGAAATTGATGTTATCTTAAGTTGATTATGTTGAGATGTTGTTGTAACATTTCTCTATGGGTAATGTTAAAGTTGTTAGCACACCTTTACCTAGTCATTTGAAGTTGACTAAGGAGATGTGTCCCAAGACACAAGAAGAGGAGGATAAGATGTCAAAGGTACCCTATGCTTTAGCTGTAGGAAGCTTGATGTATGCTATGGTATGTACAAGGCTAGATATTGCACATGCAATGGGAGTTGTTAACAGGTATATGAGTCATCTAGGAATCGAGCATTGGAATGTAGTTAAATGGATTCTTAGATATTTGAGAGGAACATCCAATAAGTGTTTACACTTTGGAGGCTCTACTACTGCCTTATAGGGCTATACTAACTCAGATTTGGTAGGGGATATTGATTCCAAGCAGAGTACTTTAGGTTATGTATTTACTATTGGTGGTGCAGTCGTGAGCTGGGTTTCTCAATTTTAGAAAGTTAATGCTTTATCTACTATAGAGGTAGCGTATGTTGGTTCTACAGAGGTAGCCAAGGAGATGATATGGCTTCAGTTCTTCTTGGAAGAAATGGAACACCCTTAGAGGGATAATTATTTTTTTACAGATAGCTAGAGTGTCATTAATCTTGCAAAGAATTATGCTCTACATTCAAAGACAAAACAGATACAATTGCAATACCATTTCATTCAGTTAGTTTTGGATGATGGACAGTTCAAGATGGACAATATACATACAGATCACAATCTAGTAGATATGTTTACCAAGGTAGTGACATGGGAGAAGCTAGAATCCTCTTTAGCTTTAGTTGGTCTTCTAGACTCAACAAGCATAACAGAATAGCAAAGTCCAAGGTGGTTTGATCCAGTGGGAGCCCCATGTGGTAGCGATATTGCTACAAGATCAGTCTCCAAGTGGGAGATTGTTGTCTAGTGTGGAGTCTGATCAGTCCCCAAGTGGGAGATTGTTAGTTTGTGGTGACTAATCAAGAAATTATTGTACATACTTCATAAATTCTTTGGGGCTCAAGGCATCACCCCAAAAAAAAAATTGGGCCTTATTTTATCAGGATTTTTGGCCGACATGTAATTATTAACTATAACCTTAAAGTAGTAAAAATACTTGTATAAAAGGGCTTAGGGTTAGGGATTGTTTCATTGTTGTAATGTGAAAATTGGTTCTTGCGGTGGTATTGAGCTATTAGGGACTACGGATTGTAATCACTAGATCGTAATAATATCAGACTTGATGTTTGGTGGATGTAGCCTAGGGATTGGGTGAACCACGTTAAATCTTGGTGTCTTGTGTTCTTTTCTCTGTGATCTATTATTTTCTAATATTGTTTATATTTGCATGTAATTGTTATTTATGTCTGTAGTTTAATCCTAACAATAGATTGTGAGATGGATGTGTGGTGATTGATTTTAAAGTTGAAGTTTTAAGTACTGATTCACCCCCCCCCCCCCCACACACACACACACACAATCTCATAGTTTACTTTCCCTATTGTATTTCCAAAAAAACACATAATATTCAATAACATGTTAAATAAGGTATTTAAACATACCTCAACCAATTAGAATCAATTTTGGATCAACAATTTGATTAGTTTGGGATTTTGTTCTAACCATAATTTATAAAATACAAGAACAATTGTGCCAAAAAGAGCTTTAAAACATGATGATTGTGCACCGGTGATACTAACCAGTGATTTTTATGCTCTTTTTGCTCAATCTCCAACTAGTCAGCATGTGTTTGAAAATTTATTAATGGACTATGAGCCAAGGAAAAGACAAATATTAAACTTGAAAAAGATGTACATGAATATGATTAATTCTTAAACTTACAAAGAAAACCACATAATTAGAAAAAACTATTGTGGTTTGTAGTGTTTACAAATTATAGTTACACGTAATAGTTACATGGGAATAAAACATGATTTAAGGGTCTTGGATAGGTTAGATTTACCTTTAGAACATTAGGAAGAAATTTGAATGAGATTTGAATCCATTAAAGCATGAAATTGTAAGTTAAAAATTTAAATTTTTGAATACTAATAGTTACAAGGGATTTGGAGGGAAAAAAATTTAGGCCCTTAAATACATTTTTAATACCCTCAAATTTATTTGTATTAGTTGGGGAAATTGGCTAATATGATTTTGTGAGAAGAATAGGAAAAGTTTACTAGTGATCACCATTCAGTGACTTGGAAAGAGCACTAATTCATGGCTTAAGAGAAACAATAGAGAATCTAGCCATTGGAGGTCATATTTTTATGTTTGAAAGACTTATTATCTATTTCATCGATGGTGGAATGGCTTTTTTTGTTCAACATTGTGAATAGAAGGCCTATATTCAATATGCCCTATTTTTTAGGGTTTCATAGAAGTGGTTTGGGGCATTTATACCTAGAAGGCTCATAGAACCAAATTTATTGAAGAATCCTCTAATTGTTGACATTTTAATACTCTATACAAAGTGGAAAGGTTTGGGAAGGAGAATCCATAAGGCTTTCTTTGGAAATGCACCCTATTTTAGGCTTTAAAAATGGTACAATGGTCTAGTTGAGGGGTTCTTTCCAAAACAATAGGGGAGATCTTTCAGTATATCATAGAGAAGAAAAATGGGTATCTGGATATACAATTTATTTTGAGATTTATTTCAAAGAAAGTTGAGAAAATAATTAATTACACTTGTTGGAGGCATAATTAGGGCTATTAGGTCTAATAGGAAATGTTATTTAGTTTTCCTTGGGAATAGGCACTTGATACTTGGTGTATTGAATGTTAGGGTTAATATTGTGGATTCAAGACCATTGAACTTATAATAGGTCACTGGAAATATTAGGCACTTCCTCTGGGTTATTTAAACCTTGAGTTTGTATTGGGAAACTTGTGGGAAAGTACACCTTTTTGAGCATTTTTTTCTTAAAACTTGGAAATCCCCATATTTCTCTACATCAAGTGGTATTAGAGTACAATAGAATCATTTGGGAGAAGGAGAGGGTATACATGTTATAAGTTGAGAATTCGATCAAAGTTGTTAAATTAGAGGATTAGAAAGGGATGTTTGAAGGTATGTGATACCTGGAAAGTAGTAGATCCTAAGGTGGAGCTTGACCATTAATAAGGCTCTTGAATGTGAAGGATTTTTGGTACAATAATAGTTTGAGAAATATGTTGATCTATTTTGAGAATAGTTTCCTATTTTCTACTTAACAAGTCTTACCATGTGAAGGAGGAATTGCCCACCCCCTCCCCCTAACTTAAATCTAAATTCCTTGTTAACTTCTATCATTCATTCCTATATATTCAATGGAAAACACAAGTGAGGGATAGAACATGGGCATCACTTGGACCACCTAAAATACCCTAATCAAGGCAACAAGGCTCATGATTATGTACAAAAGGTTGTAAAAGAAATACATCTATATTTTCATTAATGACATAAAAGAGTATAAAAAATTAAACCATTATTTAACTTTTTTATAATTAAATATTTCATTACTATTTGTTGAGTCAACGAATTCTACAATAATAGTATCATAGTCCTCCTCATCAGAGATCTCCTCGAGGACTAGTGCAAGTTCCTTTCTTTTTCCCCGACCACCCGTTTGTGAAAATAATAGTATTAACACTATCAAAATTATTCCAATACACCAAATAATATAAAATAATAAAATATTAAATTTTTGGTTTTCACTACTCTAGTGTTTTATAGAGATTATTAGGTTTTTGAGATGGGCGGGCAACCAAGAAAGCAACAGCCAAGAAAGTATAGGGCATGGAAGGCTAATGCCTTTGTGTAGGAAATTTTGTAGAAAGGAAATGTGATGACCTACATTGATAGACTCCATGGGTATAAACCCACATTATGGAAGCTTTCTTCAAAAAATGGTTTAAAGATAGGGTTACTTTGCATGGGTTCATGGTGAAATTGACTGAAGAATTTATTGCTAAGGTTATAGGGCTTCCTATGGAAGGGATCAAATTTAGTAAGGAGACTAGCATCTCCAATATGCCTTCAAGAAATTTCCAAAGATGGAAGCTGGAGAGAAGAATTTGGAGAAGAATGGGGATTTCTACGAACTAAATTAAATTAAAGTTATTTGGAGGGGTGTGTTGTCTTGTATCTGTGAGTATTTTATTCTTGATGGTAGGGCTAAGAGAGTCCATAAATTTCACTTTGTTTTCCTAAATCATTTTAGGCACAAAGATAGGATTTCCTCCCCATTTTTTCTAAAATACTCTCTGCTTCTTAGCATTTATGCACATAGAAAGAAAGAGTCTCATCATGTGCTTCATGAAGGTTTAATTTTACTAATTGAAAAGTACTATAAAATTAAGGTTGTAAAGCCCTCTCCAATTCTTGTGAAAAGGAAAGGGACCGGAAGTGAGACCCACTCTAAGAGAATTAAGTTGGAAGAAGGGGCTAGTGCTAGCAAGAAGGTTTTCAAATAGGAAAGGACTAAGAAACATGTAGAAGAAATTGTTGAATCAAAGAATTCGAACAATGATGAGAAAATGGAAATGGGGGAACTTAGTTCTAACCTAGATGGCTACTGTAACATCCAATTTTCTTGGGTCTAAATTAACATCCAACATACTCAAAGAATACAATTACTACTTCATTTTATAGAAAATCAGTTATATCATTCATGTTCATGTGAATAAGATTTACTGTTAAAAATTAGTTAGACAAAATTTCTTAACTAAAAACTTAGACACACCATCAAATGAAATTACTACAAAAATTAAAACTGAGATTGAAATCAAAACTATGGATGCTTTTGCAACCACTCGGGTTAGTCCACAATACCAAAATATCACATGACGACTATCATCTAAAAACCACTATCTCAAAATTAAATGATAATTACAATTAAATACCACCAAATTAATAATTAGGGAATCACATACCACTGTATCAATTAGGGCATCATTTACCATCGATTCATTTATTGCTTTTGATATTGCTATTACAAATAGGGCTTCTAATACCACTGATTCAAATAGGGTTTCCAATACCACTAATCCAAATAGGGCTTCTGCTACCACATATTCAAATTAGGGCTTATGCTACCATGAATTCAATTAGGGCTTCTGATACCACTGTATCATGTAGGGTTCTAGTTGTCACTCAATCAATTAGGGCTTCAAATTACTTTCTTTCTGATTACTTAACTGTGACAGTAACTCAAGATTAGAAAATATACTTATATTTGTTATTCATATATATGAAAGTAAAATTATGGTAATAATGAAATAATTCAATTTAATCTTACCTCTCCATAAATAAAAATGACAATACATGTTTCTAATAAACAATTGAATGCATAGCTTATCTCTATCTGGCACATGTCTGACATCTTGAGAGAGGTGAAATATTGTCAGGGGCTTAGCCACCCAACCTCGGACCAAATCTTATCCCCACATGATCTCTAACAAGAAAGGACCTCCCTACCCAGAATAGACAGGGATCATCTTGCCATCCACTAGGCTTCCTAGTAATTAACTCACCATATGACTTGGCAGTAGGAGATCACAATAATAGGAATATGCATGAGCTATTAATTAATTCAAATTAAAAATGATAAACATTGTTAGGTCACATCTTATACTAATTCATGTTATGGATGATTCCTTTCTCTCACTTCATCACCCATCTCCTTGGCTACACAGTTGGGTGAGTCTCATATATTTGGAATTCTCAAAGCAGATGGCTTTGTCAATTATTCAAGAAGATTACATACATCTAGCATTTCACACTTTGTGATTACGTAATTATGTTTCTTTAAATATCTCAAAATTGACAACATTCTTCATGAGTGAAACATGCATGAGCTATAGAAATTTTTTATATATTATTTTTATGAATACTGATGTCAACCTCATTTTTCTAGTTCTCTTCACCTCCTATTCTTATTCAGGCCTCCAAGCCGATGATTCCCAGGTGTTATCAGATTAAAAATCACAATGATACTTTACACCTTCTTCACCACATACTGGCGTCTTCACCTCGTGAATTCCTTGGTGTTTTGTTTTCAATATCTCATTCTTAGTTAAATATTTTATCATTTCACATATTCGATTATATATGAATCAACAGGCTTTTATGCATAAAACAATATCATATTATCACAAGGAATATGACAAACTGTATAAGCAATATCATTTTATCTCAATGAAATCATTAGACTTGGAAAAGGGAAAACGATGACTTTAAGCTTAAAACATTGTCTTACTACTAACATCTTTAAGGAACAAAAATTTTGAATAAAAAATAAGCAAGAGTAAAAGAAGGTTATAGATTGCATCAAATATCTTACGTGACCAAAAATTTGAGTTTAGACTTGCAATGGAATGAATATGCCAATCCTGCTTCCTAATCCACGGTTAAATGGAAATGATTTAACTTGGAAAAGAATGAAATGGAACAAAGGTGACTAGATTAAGATATCAGAGTAGAGCTCAACTTCAATGGTGATATTTTGTAATGAGTTTGATTGCTAAGGAAGGAAGGATGCCAAAAAAGTTGAATTAAAAAAAAATGGTATTGGAATAGGATTGTTAAATATGATATTGACAGAGTTTTAGTAACTTCGATGGTTTCTAACAAGGATTACGTTTTGCAAAAATTAGTGAAGCTGAAGGCCAAGGAATGAATGAATGCCGAAAGACCATAATAAAGAGTAAGCCTATCCCTACGGCTACCTTTGGTTACAATATTCAATTCAAAAGTCACTCAATCGACTTAAAGAATAAAAAGAAATGACGAAAAGAAAGAAAGAAAAAAAATAAAAGGTTTTAAAATTTATTATAATTATTAAAATCTAATATGAACAAGCAACATCACTTAATTAGTTATTAAATTATAATGGTGCTAAATCATTTATACATATATTAATGTTTATAAATATTAATTAAAATAATATGATGAAAGATATCCTTTGACATATGTTTATATATTTTAACCCAATTATTTTAATTAAATAACTCATGCAGTTCCACAGATGTATCATGTTTCAAATCGCTAGGTCCTCTACCTGTTTGTCCAATGATGGTGATGCCCTACCTAATTCTTTTCTAACAATTCTTCCACCCCTTCGACATGCTCCCTGGGTAAAAGCACAAACCCGTGTCACCTTTTATAAAGGAGAAGTGATATCAGAATTTAAAGTCTTCAACTTTAACGAAATAGAAGTGGCATTTGTGCTTAGAATTTGAAGATGATGTAAACTAATGAAATGTGTAAAATTGGATGAAGTTTATGTCTATAATTTTTTTTAAAAAAATTGAGTGAAAATTTTATTTATTTTTGAATTTTTAAAGTGTATTTTTTAATTTTTTAAAAATACTAAAAATATAGAATTTTTTTCCCGTCAAACAAATATATGCAAATCTTCATATTTTGGTTTGATTTTGGAATATGTTAGAGTTAACATGTATACTTGGTGCACCAAAAAATTAAAATTAAAATTTGGCTAATATTTTTGAAGTTATAACTGGTCGAAGTCAAAGTTATCAGAAATAGACAGTTTTTTTCTCCCGTCAAACATTTTCCATCAAATCTACATATTTTTTTTTAAAATTACATATTCTTGAAGAAGACTCTCTCCTCTAGTGCACCATTAAAAAAAAAAAAAATTTAACATGATTTACTATTTTTTTCTTATTTTTGAATAGACATCTTCCTGAATCTTAAGATACCTACTTGTAATATTTTTAAATTATAACATATTATTCATAATCAAAACTTTAAAAAAATTATACAATCATAATCGTGACTCCGAGAACTACTAAAGTATATTTTTAGTTTTAAAAAATACTTCAATTTAGTAGGTCAAATTGGCCTTCAAAGTGAGATGTTTACAGAAGTTCTGATTTTTGCTTATTTGGCTGCCACATAGACAGTTACGGCCGGAACTGTTTCGGACGTAACCGTTTCGGCCGGAACAGTTATGGCCAAAACCCCTAGTCGGCTTGAGAAACTGCTAGCGGTTAGTGTGACTTTTTGATATAAAAAAATATTGTTTTGTCTTTTTTAAATAATTAAATATACAGGGACAGCGAAAATTGAAAGAAGATTTGCAAAAAATAATTAATTTTGAAGCAATTTTCAACAACTGTTTTGCGGATTTAATCAATATTGCAAAAGATTGAATAATTTGAAGGTGCTTTTTTTCTCTTCTAATTATTTTTATTTTTATGTATTATATATTGAACCATTAGCTGATATTTAGTAAAATCTAATTTTTTAATTTTTTTTTTCTATAGGTTGAATTATTCAATGGGTACTAAAAGGAAAAGATCAAGGAAATATGATAGAAAAAGAGATGACAAAATGAAAGGCCATACAAAACATGCTCAAAACCAACCTACTGAAATTCCTGAACATGATGAGATTCATGAAGAAAATGAAAGTAATGAAGAGGAAGAAATTGGTAGTTCTATTGATAGAGACAAATTAGAAAGCATAAAAAATTTGATGGATTTGGATGAAGAACTACTTTTTAACCAAATTCCATCTAAAGATATGATAACTGATAACACTATCAAAAAGCATTCTCAGAACATGTGGGATGAATATTTCAAGGATAAAAGTATATTTGGACAAGCACAATTATTTGTCAAGTTATTTAGAAGAAGAGATATGAGACCTGTCTTAGAGTTGTTGGGTGTTGATAACAGGAAAAGCCATGCTCATAATATTAATAAAACAATAGTTGAAAATTTGCAAAATGCTTATAACAAAATTGACAACACAACTCGAGGAGGTGATTTGAGTAATGCACGTAGAGCATTGATGACTACTATATCTAGTAGAAAATTGACACATAGAAAATAGGTACATGCAATTTCTGATGTACTACATATATCTAGAAGAACTGTCCAGAGATACATCAAGAGGAGAAATATGCTAGATGATAACATTGAGAATAACTGGGTGACTATTTGTAGAGTTCCTCGAAAAGACAGGATTTCTGAAGAAGTAAAAAGACAAGTTATTGAATTTTGGACCACACATTCTTGTGTTTCTTCCAACAGGTGTGATACTATACAAATTAAAGATCAAGAAACAGGGGACAAAATTGAACATCCAAAACATTTCATAGATATAACTCAAAGTGAACTTTTTGAAGCATTCAAACAAGAATTTTCAAATGTCAAAATATGTCAAAGAATGTTTGAGAGTTTACGTCCTTCCTTTGTACGCATAAATAAGATGCGAGAAACTTGTTGTTGTAGAAATCATGTTGAATTTGGTCTACACTTGCAATCATTTAAAAAAGTTATGGCAATACTTGATCCTAATTTGGTCATCCCTAGCAGTACAACACAATTTGTGAGGTCCATATTATGTGATAAATTAGAAGATTCAGATGAATTCAAAGTGCAATGCATCAAAAATCAGTGTGAAGTTTGTGCAAATTTACACAAATTTTCTCAAATTATGCAAGTTGAGAATATTAATGAATCCACACCAGTTTCATGGATGAGATATGAATATGAGACATACCAAAATAATAGAGGGGATGAATCTAGAAAAATTGTATTGAAGGAGAGTGAATTGCATTATGATGAGTTCATGGCCAAGTTTCGTCCATTGATATATCCACATATCCAACATTGTCATGGTGCACGATGGCAAGCTAAACAGTTTCGTGATTCCAAAAATTGTTTTCCACCTGGTTGTATACTTTCAATTGTAGATTTTTCTGAGAATTATACATTTGCACCTCATACAGAGCTCCAAAGCCAATATTATCATTCTGAACAAGTTGCAATATTTGTGCAAGTGACCTATAGACATGCACAATTTGAGGTGGATCAGATAGAAAGATTGGATGAAAATGAACGCATCATCATCAAAGAGGTTCATTTCTATATTAGCGATGATAAAGTTCATGACAGGAGTTATGTGGCTCATTGTTTTGCAATGTTCTCTGAAGATCTCAAAAATCATGGAATAAATGTTTCAGAGCACTAGATTTGGTCTGATGGATGTGCAGGTTAGTATACACCAAATAATTACACATTTATTTAACTTTATTTTAACTTGTATTTATTTGGACATGTCTATTTCTATTTAATATATGTACTTGGATAATTGTAGATACTTATCATGTTTCACGTTCACAAGACAATTCAAATCTGCAAAAGCATTTAATTGGTTAGCAATGCAACATGCTAGAACCAATGTTAAGTTTTTATGGAATTTCTTTGAAAGTGGACACGGAAAAGGGGAGCATGATGGAGTAGGAGCATGTATAAAATGTGCACTTCAACAACATGAACTTGCAGGTAAATATATGCATTTTTTAAATGTACATGTTTAATACTCTAATAGCATATATTTTAAATTTTATATATACATGCATATTTTATGTACATACAGGGAATAGGATAGAGAGCGCAAATCATATTGTTGAATGGTACAAAGTTCATTTTGCTACTCGAGATACTGAATACAATAAGCGTTACTTTTGGGAGGTGAAAGGTGAACTAAATTATATTTATTTTTAATGTCTTTTTCAAATCAAGTTGAGTTTTTAATTAAATATTTATTTTGAAATATGACAATTAGTTTTTGTATTTGTAACAGATATAGATCGATCTAATCCTTACAATTGTCAAACGATTCCTGGAATTAGAAGTTTACATCAAGTGATGACTATAGGAAACCATAAACCTCCAGTACTTAAAGTAAGAGAGAAAACATGTTTTTGTGATTATTGCATTAAGGAAAATGTAGTGAGTGCATGTGAAAATATTGAGAATGGATATGTTTCACATTGGGATTTGAAGGAGATAGTTAGAAAGCCTCCTTTTGAAGATGTTGACATTGACATTGACATTCATGATCCTGTATATTCAGCTGATTATGAGCGCATTTCTGATTTAGTTGTGGTAGGTTTGTGTGCATATATACATATATATAAATTAATATACATGTATATTTTTTTTAAAATTAATTTATATTTCTCTTTTTATATACATGCAGGAGATATTTTTGCAGTTCAAGCCTTACCAGATAATGCAAAAAATGTGGACTATTATCTTTTAAGATGCACAAAAGCAAAACACAAGTTGCTAGAAGGAACTATAGATGCTGATGAACAGTCATATCCAATTGGATCAGTTGTTATTGAAGGAACATATTATCAACAAACAAGGGTAATTGGTAGTGGTATTGAATTTATTGAATACAAGCCTAGAGAAAAGGTTTTACACTATAGCAACCATGTTATAGCAACCAAATTACAATTTGAAGCAGTACAAAGAAAAGGACGTCGTGAAAATCAAAAGTGGAAATTGCCTATTGAAGAACATGAAAAACTTCTAGAGATAATAAAAAGTAGAGAGGATCCTAACAATACATTGTTTGTGGAGCTCTAGTTTACTTATGCACTTATTGTGGAGCTCTAGTTGAGTTATGCCTGTATAGCTCTTATACTTTCATATTTAATATTGATAGGATATTTGTTTTATATAAATTTTTGTACATTGGACCATTTATCTTACATATGCAAAATTAGACATGTATTGTTATTTTTATTTAAATTCGACATGGATATCTCATTTAAGACCAGGTCTCTGAGGACCTCCCCTTAAGACAACCTTTTTAGTATTTGTATGTATTTGTATGTGTACATATAATCTTTATATGTTCTTATATGATACATTCTTTATGTTTGTATATAATCGTTATGTTAAGATTACATGTATATGTTATATGAACTATGTTACATATAATTACATGTACATTATATTTTATTAATTAAATGTTGTTAATTATAGTTAATTAAGAATGTATGTCATTAAATATAGTTAATTAAGTTATTAAATAGAGTTAATTATTAAGACATTAAATATAATTAGATTAAATATAGTTAATTTAAAGGTTAAATATAGTTAATTAAGGTGCATGTCATTAAATAGAGTTAATTAAGTCATTAAATAGAGTTAATTATTAAGACATTAAATATAATTAGATTAAATATAGTTAGTTATAGTTAATTAGGTTTAATATAGTTAATTATAGTTAATTAAGACATGTCATTAAATAGAGTAACTAATTAAGTCATTAAATAGAGTTAATTAAGTCATTACATAGACTTAATTATTAAGACATTAAATATAATTAGATTTAATATAGTTAATTATAGTTAATTAAGGCATGTCATTAAATATAGTTAATACATGATCTACATTAAATATAATTAGACTAAATATAGTTAATTAAGACATGTCATTAAATATATGTTATATTGTTATGTACATTGACCATTAAAATTATATAGTTAATTACACTTAGATTAAGGCATTAAGATGAATAACTATACATATACATGTAAACTTGAATATTGAAAATATGAATAACATATAGAAACATGTGCATAACACATACATAAGTTACATAAAAGATGAAGACATCAAAAGATCAATAAAATAGACGTCTACATTAAAAGATCAATAACATACATGTGCATATATCTGGAGAATATAATGTACCCATATTAAATGTATAAAAATAGATCATGTAGATCAAATGTCTGGAAATAACATATATAAAACATCAAAATCTCCATATAAGCATGTATCTCAAAATAACATATAAAACATCATTTAGTGTCCATGTTATAAACACGTATCTAGAAATAACATATAAAACATCAAAGTGTCCATATAAACCATGTATCTGAAAATAACATATAAGACATCAAAGTGTCTGGATATAAAATGTATGCATATGGAAATAACATATAAAACATCAAACCGTCCATATAAATATGTATCTAGACATAACATGTGTGTAGTAAAATAAAAGGCCACATATGATCTAATCAGCCACATCCCCCCTCCTGATCCTGGGCCTTGTCCCCAAAAGGGTCTATCAGCTGCATCTGAACCCTGTGTCAAATGATAACAAGTGAGCCATTTAATTATGTGTACAGACAAATTATATCAAGATCTACATGTGTATATATATATATATATATATATATATATATATATATATATATATATATATATATATATATATATATATATATATATATATATATATATATATATATATATATATATATATATATATATATATATATATATATATATATATATATTGTAATGTATACCTGGGACTCATGACGTGTAGGATCTGTCTGCAGATCAGCAAAATGTAGCATACTATCAGTCAAACCCTATAACACATACACAAACACACACATATACATTAATTTAAACATATAGACATATTATTTACTATAATAAAAATAAATCTAAACATATAGAGATATTTACTGTAGCATTATGTAATGCTCTGCCGATCTAACTAATATCTGAATCATGTAATGAAAAAATAGTATCAGCATCCAAGTCAATAGTGTGGCCCTGATCTGAAAGCATGGAAGTAAATAGACCAGGCTGTATGGTGCCACTGAGATCCTGAGTAGGGGGGGGTGTTGTAGGGTCCTAAGTAGCTGGGGCTAGTGCTGTAGCCTAGGCCTGTGTAGCAATAGGAGTAGTAGAATGTGCAGGAATGCCCTCCTGCCTCTATGAATCCTCTGGGACTGCTATACGTGACAAAATATGTCTAATCTAAGAGCTCATGTCACGAAGTGGAATCCCTGAGAGTGTAGATAATGCTCAATATGCATCTAAAAGATCAGATGCTAAATATGATGCCAAACGATGCAATGCATCCACCTCTAAGACTGCAGAAATGTCTACAGGAGAAGGTATGTCTGCAACTCCATAATCATCATCAACAAGTGTGCTAGATGATGTAGCTGTGGGAGCGATACCTCGAGACCGTAGCATATATCAACTACATCGATCAGAAGAAATCTCATGTAACTGTGTGGCGACGGTGGCGATGCTCGAAAAAATCTGTGTCCTAATTGTGTTATCAGGAACACTCTCACCTGCAGTACCCATCTGTGGACCTCTCGGCATAACCAAAAGGTTTGGACCCACCATTGCCCGTTTGTTAACGGGTGCAGGAGTGTCTATGGGTCTAAATCTATCAGAAAGTCTCTCCTGACCCTGCCCAACATGCCGTGGATAATCTATATAGTCAACATCATAGTGTAAATGAAATTTTGCAAACAATTATTTGCAGAAATATAGGGGGAACTCATCCTTCTGTGGCCATCTATGATGAGTAGCCAACCAACGAGGATACATCAATGGTGCAACGAGTGGATCAGTACACTTCATCGCAGAGTAGCCTCTGACTCTGCGATGATGTGCATAAGATGGAAACATGGTTTTCACCATGCCGGTGGAAACCTCAGTATCAATCTGTGTGTACTTCATAGTGCCAGTGACACTGCGAGATAAAGAAGAATAAAATGTCTCAATGCTCATATCATCAAAAGGGTTGTATGATTCAACTGTCTGAATCATACAAATAACTCCTCTCACATCGCTATAACCTTCTCCCTATTAGGGAGGGTGGTAGAAGAGGAAAGCGAGCTATCCAAAACCTGCATAGCACGAGATAATCTCGCCACTGTATCTCTAAATAACTGTTGTCTATCATGGGTGGAGGTCGCTCTACGTGCTGTACCAGACTCAGCACTCTGACCCCCACCACAAACATTGGATCCCCTAAGGATGCAGGAGCACGATCCGCAGAACCAGATGCCATAGTGTATATATGAAAATAAATATGAGAATATGAATGTGAAGCTACAATCTGAGTGATAAATATCTAGAGATCTGCACATGCAATATATATACAAATATAAACATACAAGTCTATTAAAATTAAAATAATTAAAAGTTAAATTTAATTTGAAACACATGTACATATAAATACACAACATTAAATGTATGGTGCTAAATGAACAATCATGTAACATACATATGTATTTTAAAATAAATTATCTTAGAGGCCATATCTAATGTACATTGTAACGTGCTCATGCAAATCTGAAAAATAAATATTCGTAAATGTACATGTATATGCAATAAAAATAAAATAAAATTTCTTGATTAAATGATAACTAAGTGCACACATGTACATACATGCAATAAAAAAATATAATTCTTGACTAAAATCTAAATTTTGATGTAAATGCTTTGATGATTATGGCCCAGAGTGTAGATGACAGTTAGGACATAGGGATAGAAAAATTTGTTACTAGATAAGTAAATGAGTTTAGTTAGCAAATGTAAATTTACAATTTAGAACTCATGACTTAATTTACTAGTTTGAATTAGAGTTAAGAATGTTAATAAAGTAAATGGGATATAGTTTTATTAAGGTTGATAGTAAGGTTAGTCTATTATGTGCTAGTTTAAACATATGAATACCTATTACAACCTATAACAGACGTAATGACTTTGTAGGAGTCCCTAGGTCCCCTTAACATATATATGGATAAAAATACCTAGAAATGTATCATGAGGTCCTATTACGACTCCTATGTCCCCTTAAGACACACATGTATGGATAACGTATTGAAAAATGCAGTTGACATAAGTGATCAAGTAATGTGTTGTTTGGTAATGTAAGACTCATTATTACCTGACAATACCTATTATGTGCTAGTAAACATATGAATACTTATTACAACCTATAACAGACGTAATGACCTAGTAGGAGTCCCTAGGTCCCCTTAACATATATATGGATAAAAATACCTAAAAATGTATCATGAGGTCGTTATGTGTCATATGGTAATGTAAGAATCATCATTACCTAATAAGACCTATTATATCCTAATAATACATATTAAGATTTATTAGAACCTATAAAAAATAGTATGATCTATTACGACTCCTATGTCCCCTTAAGACACACATGTATGGATAATGTATTGAAAAATGCAGTTGACGTAAGTGATCAAGTAATGTGTTGTTTGGTAATGTAAGACTCATCATTACCTGAGAATATCTATTATGTGCTAGTAAACATATGAAAACCTATTACAACCTATAACAGATGTAATGACCTAGTAGGAGTCCCTAGGTCCCCTTAACATATATATGGATAAAAATACCTTAAAATGTATCATGAGGTCGTTATGTGTCATTTGGTAATGTAAGAATCATCATTACCTAATAAGACCTATTATATCCTAATAATACATATTAAGATTTATTAGAACCTATAAAAAATAGTATGACCTATTACGACTCCTATGCCCCCTTAAGACACACATGTATGGATAAGGTATTGAAAAATGCAGTTGACATAAGTGATCAAGTAATGTGTTGTTTGGTAATGTAAGACTTATTATTACCTGAAAATACCTATTATGTGCTCGTAAACATATGAATGTACCTATTACAACCTATAACAGACGTAATGACCTAGTAGGAGTCCCTAGGTCCCCTTAACATATATATGGATAAAAATACCTAAAAAGGTATCATGAGGTCGTTATGTGTCATATGGTAATGTAAGAATCATCATTACCTAATAAGACCTATTATATACTAATAATACATATTAAGATTTATTATCTAACCTATAAAAAATAGTATGACCTATTACGACTCCTATGTCCCCTTAAGACACACATGTATGGATAACGTATTGAAAAACGCAGTTGACATAAGTGATCAAGAAATGTGTTGTTTGGTAATGTAAGACTCATTATTACCTGACAATACCTATTATGTGCTAGTAAACATATGAATACCTATTACAACCTATAACAGATGTAATGACCTAGTAGGAGTCCCTAGGTCCCCTTAACATATATATATGGATAAAAATACCTTAAAATGTATCATGAGGTCGTTATGTTTCATATGGTAATGTAAGAATCATCATTACCTAATAAGACCTATTATATCCTAATAATACATATTAAGATTTATTATCTAACCTATAAAAAATAGTATGACCTATTACGACTCCTATGTCCCCTTAAGACACACATGTATGGATAAGGTATTGAAAAACGCAGTTGACATAAGTGATCAAGTAATGTGTTGTTTGGTAATGTAAGACTCATTACTACCTGACAATACCTATTATGTGCTAGTAAACATATGAATACCTATTACAACCTATAACAGACGTAATGACCTAGTAGGAGTCCCTAGGTCCCCTTAACATATATATGGATAAAAATACTTAGAAATGTATCATGAGGTCGTTATGTGTCATTTGGTAATGTAAGAATCATTATTACCTAACAATAACTAGTTGTTAAAATGAACATCATCAATATCTAAGTGTGGTTCATTCGGTTAGTAGAGGGCCTATGTTATGGTTAGAATGTGGTCTGGGTTATGATTGTAGTTAATATAAGGTTATGTTAGAAGGTATATTTTTGTATATTTTAACCTAATGTTTCTGTATATTTTAACCTAATGTTTTTGTATATTTTAACCTAATGTTTTTCTACACTTTTAACTAATATTTTTCTATATTTTACTCTAATATTTTTCTACACTTTTAATTAATGTTTTTCTACGTTTTTATCTCATGTTTAACTACATTTTTGCTAACAAATTAATTTAAATACCATTCTTAAATAATCTAAAATAATTTAAATAATTTAAACATATTAATAAATAAATAATTTAAAGCATTCCACTCATAAAATACGTAAAAAACAACTATTTTAAGTACGATTAACATATACTAATCAAAAAATACGTTTAAAAACTATTAAAAAATAGGGAGGGAAAAACCACCAACCAGTTACGGCCGAAACCCTTAATCTGCTCTCCAAACATTCAAAAACTGCAACAGTAACAATGATAGCCACTAGAGGTTTGCGCCGAGTTTTATTCCCTTTCTGGGTTTCGGTCATAACCCTTTCGAACGGAACAGTACATGCCACGTAGGCGCATGAAACTGCCACGTGTGTATGGCTGGATCGGTTACGGCCGAAACCGTTACGATCGAAAGTGTTCCGGCCGAAACGGTACAAGATATCACAAAAGGTGACACAGGTTTGTGCTTTTACCCCCTTGCAAGGAATTTCTCTGTAATTAAAATATTTAATTATTTAATCATAAATAATCATAATAGTTAACCTTTCATCTTAATTCCATGAATTCATGATTAACGATCAACTAACATGTCATCTTCACTTGAAATCATAACGACCAACTATCTTACCATTTTGCTAGATTATATCAAATTAAACTGCCAACTAACTTCATGCAAACCTCAACAGCTATATTTCAAGCTAGGTCAAAAATTGGGATGTAACAGCTACTATAGGAGTAAAGGAGTGTCTTCTAGTAAAGATAATATGGAGGGAAGTCAGGATAGAAATACTGCCCCAAATGTGGGGTCAGAAGAACTCGGGGAGGTTGATGATAAACAAAGTGATCACCCTTCTCTTAATTCTAGTGAGGAGAAAATGGAGGAGGAAACTAGTAAGGAGAATGAAGATAAAGGCCCTGTGGTTAAGGATAATAGCCAGAGTAAAGGTGAAAATGAGGAAAGGATGGAGAATATGGAAATTAATACTGATACCTAGATCAATACTATGACCACTTATGAGCCTAGGAATGTGGTTGATGGGAGGGATGACTCCCATGATGCTAAACTCTCCTTCCTTCACACTACTAAGCTTAAAATGAAGACTTCTCTTTAGAGCGATTCTTGGCTATATAATGAATTAATAGTTCTCAAGAAGAAAATGGGGGTTATGCAAAAAGAATTGGATGTTGAACAAGAAAAGAGAACCGAGATGGAAGTGCAAATTGCTAACATCCCTAATAAGCTTAAAGAGTATGAACAAGAGCTTTTTCACCTTATAAAGGTGAGCGGTCAAAAAATGGAACAGGTAACCTCCAATATATGTGTTGCAATGGCCAGTCTAGGTAAGAAGAGTAATGAGGAGATAATATCTCCTGGTAATATAGGGATGGGGAGTTCAAGTGGACCTAGTAAGAGAACCAGGCAGAGCATAAGAAAAAAGGTTGTTGAGGCTCTTGAGGCTCATGTTCCTTCTCTAGCTGACATAATCTAGAGTACTAAAGAATTAGGTAAACAGGTGGTGAACATTATCAAAGAGCTATTGTAGGTGTTGGCTGTGGAGCAAGTGTGTTGGTTACTAGTCTAGGTGGTTTTCCTGGTTTTTTTCTTTTGCTTTTTAGCATGTTTTAAAACTATAGGTTCCAAGTCCTTGTAAAACTTGGTCATTTTTTATGATTAAACTTTTGGTTTTAGGGCCCTGTAAAACTTGGTTTTGATGTGTTTAACTTCAGGTTTCAGGTCCTTGAAAAAACTGGTGGTGCTTTAATGTTTATCTTTAGTTTTTTGTAAAGGGTTTTGGGTCCCTTCAAAACTTTCTTTTACCATAATCTAAAACATAATAAAATAACAGTTTGATTCTATCTAATTTGAATAATTACAATGAGATTTACTTGTCAGGATCAAGAAGAGCTGGGAGTATCAATATCCTCATATGTGCCATGAGGCTAGTCCATGTCTATTTCATGAAATATGTGTTGAAGCCAAGCTTTATATTCTTATGTAATCTAAATTAAGGATTTCAATTTATAGAAGAAGCGAAAAAGTGAAGAAGATACATGTGCAATAAAGATCTTCATACATCATCAAGGGTTTGCAGTTCAATTCTAAGATAATATAATATCAATTACATTAGGTTGACTATAAGAATAGTTCATAACAATATTGTAATGTATAAATTGAAGTATGATTAGAATAATTCATAATAAAGTTCAGCCCAATTACATTATGTCCATAAAACGTCATAACAAAATTTTCTTATGAACTATTAGTTCATAATTGGAATAGTTAGAGGCTGGAAATTTGTTGCCTTGGTATTAAACTTGGCCCAAATATTTTAAAAAAATCTCATATTAACATATTTCACTTGTGGAGTAAGAGTACATGTGATGTGGTTAATATGTAATGGTCTATGCACATAAAATATCCAAAATTTAATCATTTTAGGCTCAAAAATAAGGAGAGTGAGCCTAACTTCAAGCTTTAAAATGGCCAACCATTAGTTAAATTCTTGGTTATTTTATTCTTTCAAAGTCTTTGTCTCATCCCTGGTTTCATCCAACATTTTGAATTTTTGGAATATGATACCTAAGTCAAAAGTTATGGGAGGTTAAAGAATGTCCCAAAAATACGTATTTATAATCAAATCATTAACCTCAAAATATAAAAAAGAGTGAAAAATGTTAAAGAGATTAAATATAAAAAATTAAATACATATTATATCTAAGAATCCTAATCTCTCTAACCTCCTAAAAAGATGGAGGTTAAGTGGGAAAGTTCCAATATATAATTGGAATCAAAATATTAACCTCCTTTTCAAATGGAAGGAAGGAGGTTAATAAACCCAAATAAAAGTTAGTTATTTTATATGGTCATTACCTAAATGAAGAAATTTTAAATCTCTCATGTAAGGGGAGATTTTGTCACTAATTCCAGGCAGAACCAACATGGGATTGAGGTTTGTTCATTTCTCACGCACCAAATGTTCACAATCAGATTCATCATGTCTCATTTGTCAACATGCTTAGTTGGATGCTTATGTGATGATCAAGTCAGATTTGACCGGTTGACCCTTTTGTTTCAACATCAACTAAGAGATATTTAAGCTGAATTCCTAACTTTTATAACTTAATTTGCTTATTAAGATGGATCAACGATGGATATATGATATGTGATGCCGCACTTTATTTTTCCTTATGTGATTTCGCTATATGATTCATGTTATGTCATTCATGAGTATATTTAATGTTTTATATAATATGTCATTCATGAGTATATTTAATGTTTTATATTTAAATTGTATTAAGTAGATTATTGATTCTTTACTTGTTGGGAGTGTTTGAGTGGATGTAGAATTGATAGGACAAGAGTGTGGTCGAGGTAGAGAAGATTACCCTTCTAGAAGGGGATGCATCCAATTGTCATGCAGCTCACAAACCACCTAGAACAATACAGATGGATTTTATTTAAAATAGGAATTTCATTTCATTTGCATCTTAACTTTAGAATAATGGATTTCTTTCTTTGTTTAATGATGAAAGAGCATTAAACAACAACAAAAAAAAAAACTACATATATTTTTTATGTATATGTTACTTGGAATCATATTTGATTTTATTTGAAGAAATATTATTATTCTTTCTCATTATTCTGTTAATTTATTATGAGCCATTATTTACTTAATGAGAAGGGGAAAGTCAAAAGAATGGTAAGTTAACTTTATTGATGCCACGTGAAAACACAAAATTAGGAGTTTTCTTTTGGATTGAGAATTCAGGTCAAATACGATAAGGAAAGATGGATAAAAAGGCATAAGGGAAGGAGGCAGGGGACATAGCTAAAAGGAAGTGGGGAGAGCTGATTGGGAAGACCAGAGCCAATTCCAGGTTTATTTACAAGTTTATAGCTTGCATAACTCAATGGGTAGAAAGTATGACTATGAATGATGTGGAATTAATCTCAAAAATTTGTTGTATGAATCATTATTGTGTCGCTTTCTATATAAATCCTTATTGTGTTGCTTTCTGTATGAATCTTTATTGTGCATCTTGTTATATGAATCTTTATTGTCACTACTTGCATAGGGTTAAAAAAATTCTTCATTTAATTCTTCATTTAATTCTTCATTAGAGGATACAAGGAAATAATGTTTGAGTTTTTTCCATTGAGAAATCTACGAGTTTTGTCCTTTCTTTAGGATTTTAGTACACACCTTCTTTTACCTTCTGGACAAGGAAGAAACATATATGGATGCCTACTTCATTCTCCACGCATTTTCCTTCCATATTATTTTCTCTCTGACTTGGTTCCTTACTCGAACAAGAAAGAGGGGGGTGGGTGTGGGATTTTGTGAACCAAGGGTCCCAATTGTCATCATAGGGTCTATATGTTGACTTTACTTGCACCATATACTAAGTTTTGGCAATAGACATTACAACAGGAACCACTGAGGAAGGTGGAACTCCTTTTTAATGTTTACACTATTGTTTACACAATTTTTTGTTTTGCAACCACCGTACATGTGATTGATTACTTCTCTAAGATGAAAGAAGAGATTGAAGTGCACCGCAAACCTGTGTGTCTTGGTTTTTATATATATATTTGTGTGTGTCTGTGTCATGAATTATGATAAGTCATTATCGTAGACCTTCCTAAATCACTAAACATATGTTTAACTCTTCCATTCAATCCCCAATAATGTTGTGTGTGTAATCAGGTTCCAGTAGTGACTGACTATTTCCTTTCATCCAATAAATGTTGTGGTCTTTGGATAATTAGTTAGTATTTAGACATTATGTCTATGGCAAAGGAATAAACCTAGGTCACAAAATGTTGTTTATTAATTCATATTTCTTAATCTCTCAAACAAAGTAATCTTAAAAGCTTCTCCATCTCATGCTGATAGAGTTTGACAACTAGTGAACCAAAATTTTGGTAGCAAACATGAAACCCTTCTTTGTTGTAATACTAATGGAGTAGAGATTTTGAAGATGAAGTCTTAAAATGCAAAGTAATAATGAATAAAAACTACATCATGGCACCTCTGGGATTATAAAATGATTGAGTTTATTTTTAAGAAAATTGGTTGTTTTTAACTCAATATGAATATGCATACTTTATCAATGGCTTATCTTCTATATGTAGAGAAAAAAGTACAATAGTTATTGTTTTAATAAAACCTTAGTATTCAAGTAGATAAGAGAACAGTTGTATAACATTATGGTGTTTGAGTGTGCTTTTATGAAGACCATGGTGTCCCTTGTTAACTAATTATATCTCCACATAGTTTCATATAAGTATAAGGTTCTTATGTAGAGATTGTTACATTATGTAGATAGTTGAATGAACACATACTTTTAATTACATATTAAAACTTAACTAGTTGTTCAGCCATTCATCGAACATCTTAGATTGAAAATGTACCCTCTTCAAATTGTTGTATGATGGTCTTTATGTAATGTTGTTACTACTCTTAATGAAATCTTAGTTTATAAATTACTTATGAAACAATAGATTCTAAGATTGATGGCTTTTACTTATTGATGGATAGAGTGTTGATGATTGAATCCTTATGCAAGGTTGTATTGTGGCAATAGGGAGGATGGGGATGGATGTATTGTGATTTGCTTCTCTCATCCTGTTAGGATCTAGAATGTAGGATTCATTATTTTTTGTTTCTCTTTTCAATATTACTAACAAATTTTAGTACTTGGCCAAGCTATAATATATTGCATTTAAGTATGTTGATCTAACATTTAGCATATGTGTGTGACTATGCTTACTTCCATTTTTGCATATGTGTAGATGTGCATTAGTAAAAGAAATGTACTTGTGGGTAGATATGTTACAATTTTTCTTTCATTGCATATAGGTAGATGTGTAGTGTTCTTTTATTTTTCCTACCACATTTTGTGATTAGACTGCTAGGCACATGGATGAATGTAGTATGTTTCATAGCTGCACCAGATCTATTTGATCCATTTTGTTCTAGGAAGCTAGGCTTCTCATGCCATGGTTGGGGTATTCTTCATGTTAGGAAGAATCCCAGGGGGGTAAACACTCTATGATTGGCAAGGTAAAAGTGTCTGGGCCACACTCCCATCTCAGATAACAGATGGACAACATCTGATGGCTTTGAAGACTAGATACACTTTAAGAACACTTATCACATTTTAGAATGTGTCTTATGGTCTGGTATCTTCATCTTGACGATGATGTTCAGTATCATTCAATTGATGTAGTCTTGATTATCAGATAATGTAAACTTAAAAGTTGGTAATGTACTATTGTATATGTATATGATGGGCATGTGATGTATATACATAGTATTTCAGCACAATAGTTCATATGATGTAACGTTCATGCGATATAATCAGCACCTTAGTGTTATGTTGATTTTTTTGATAATATAATTGTATTATTTATTTAATTAATGGATAACGATTGAGATTTTGACTTTTCAATGTGGTATGTGATTGGTTTCTTTTTCACATTTTTCCTTTTTATGTGATGTGGCATCTTTTTTTAGGATTTGATTCTTACATATGGTATCAGAGTAATGTTTAAACCCTAGGCCTTTGGCCTACTGTGCTAATTTGCACCCCTATGTGTGTCAAGTGTTTGAGTTATCACCATGGGCACAAGAGATAACCATAGAGGTGGGTCCAAAAATGGTGCATGTGTTGAGGAACCTAATGAGAGGTTAGAGAAGATATTGGTGCTATTGACCCAATAGAGGGCTTTATTACATAAATAAGGCCAAAGGATGGACAACCTAAAGCATGAGACTCAAGGTATTAAAATTGATGAAGAGGCAAGAAAGTGTGATGAATATCAGCACTCTAAAGCCCTACATAAGTAGGAGTAAATAAGGATGAAATGTGAGGATGAGAAATTGACAAAGGCTCTTAAAAGATCTAAGGTAGAGTAGAAGGCAAAAGCTAATTTTCAGGTTTCTCTCATTAATACTGATAGAGTATAAATAGTAGTTGACTTGAACAAAGATCTCAAGAAAGTTACTCACCCATGTTTCACTATAGAGCTTCTAGGGAAGATGTTGAGGCTTGGATTACCAACATGGAGAAGTATTTCCTAGTATGAAACTATACAAGGAAATCTAGAGAAGTTTGGGCCACATTTCAGCTAATGGGTGAGGCAGCTACTTGGCAGGAAAACGTGATGGTTGAAAATAATTTTAGCATGGAGAGGTAACATGGGAAGAATTTCTAAAACTTTTCCACAAATGATGATTACCTCAGTTATTTTATGACAAGAAATCATTAGATTTCTACAAGCTAGTTCAGGGGAACATGAACATCACATAGTATCATGAACTTTTTGTCATTTGGTGAAGTATGTTCCTCAAGCTTAGAACCTAAAAATTTGTGATGGGTTTGTGACCTGAGATTTATAGTGAGGTCAAAATTCAAGAGCCTGAAACTATGGATTTTACACTACATAAGGCCCTTATGTAGGAACAATGACTGAAGGATGCTTCCTCATTTAAATCCCCCAACCAAAACTATAAAAGGAAGTTCTAGGATAATAGGTCTTATCAGGATAACACGGATTATCCATATGATAGGAAAAAGGGAAATGGGAAGAAGAAACAAATTAGAAACATTAAGGATAAGGGACATGAGAATTTTGACAGGAACAGGAACAAGGAAAACTGGAACAACAAAAATTAAAACAACAGAAATAACAAAAATGGAAATGGAAGGAATGGAAACAACATGGGTGAACAGAATAGTAATGATGATAGGAGAGGCCCTAGGATAGAACATTTTATATGTGGCAATAAACATTTTTTTCCAAGTGTCCATAGTGATTTGACAAGAGGGACTTTCGACCGTAGCACCACATTCATGCTATAGTTGATCATAGGCAAGCAAGTATCAAATTACTCCTATACAAATGACTAGTACACTTTTTGGATACCCTGTTTCTATTCTTATAGATACTAGTGCTATTGAATGTTTTATAGATCGTAAGATAGTAGCTAAGATATTTGCTAGTGCTAGTTTTATGGGTGAACCTTGGACTATAGAGCATGGTAACAAGGTTGAATGTAGGGTAAAGCAATGTTTATTTTGCATTGAGTTGGAACTCCCTAGCTTTCAAATAGAGGTCAACTTGTATGTAGTGCCTTTGGGCTCATATGATTCATCCTAGGCATCAATTGGTTAAGTGATCATAAAGCTTTAGTAAACTATCAGAATAAGGTGATTAAATGCCTCGATGACATAGGTCACTCAGTGATACTAAATGGTGTCAAATGACCATTTGAATTGAGACAAACTTCAGCTATGCAATTGAAGAAATCCAAGAGGAAGGATTGCTAGTTATTTTTTTCTCATGCCAAGAATTTGGAAGAGATTCCACCTTGATTAGAGGATCACCCTATTTTTTAGGAATTTAGAGACATGTTTCTTGATGGTTTTCTTGAACTACCCCCTAAGAGGGAGTTCAATTTCTTCGTAGATCTTGTGCCAGGAGTAGAACCTCAATTTAAGGTTCCCTAGTGTATGACTTCCATGAAGATGTGTGAGTTGAACACTTAGCTACATGAACTCTTGGATAAAAGTTTTATTCAACCTAGTGTATCATAGTGGGGAGCTCCTATAATCTTTGTCAAGAAGAAGGTAAATAAGGTGACCATAAAGATTTGGTATCCTCTCCCACGACTTGATGAACTGTTTCATGAAATGAAGGGAGAAACCGTATTCTCTAAAATTGATTTGAGATTTGGATATCACCAACTTTAGATTCAGGATGAAGACATACCTAAGACAACATTCAGAACTAGGTATGGGTATTAGGAGTTTCAATTCTTACCTTTTGGATTGATAAATGCACCTACCACTTTCATGAACCTAATGAACAGTGTATTTAGAGATTGTCTCTACAAATTTGTGGAGATATTTAATGATGATATATTAATATACTCCATGAATCTAGAAGAGCATGAAGAGTACTTATGCATAGTTCTACAATGTCTAAGAGAGAGCAAGTTGTATGGGAAACTCTCCAAGTGTTTATTTTATCATAAAGAGATCCACTACTTGAGGCATATTTTATCAGCTGATGGCATAGCAATGGACCCTGCAAAGCCTTGAATGGCTAACTCTAAAATATGAAAGTGAAGTTAGGAGCTTGATGGGTCTTGCTAGGTATTATAGGAATTTTTTTGAAAGATTTTCCAACATAGTAGCACTGATCACATCTCTTTAGCGAAAGGGCAAAAGATTTGAGTGGACAAAAGCATGTGAAAAATCCTTTCAATTGCTTAAGAAAATGTTTACTACTACTCTTATCTTGGTTATATCAAATCCTAATGGATACTTTGTTGTCACAATAGATGCTTCAAGAGATGTGATTGGGGTTGTATTGATGTAGGATGACAAGGTTATTTCCTATGAGTCTAGGAAGATTAAATTGCATAAGGTGAATTATGCTCTATATGATTTAGCACTAGCTGTGATACTACATACTTTGCAGATGTGGCAGTATTACTTACTGGGAAAGCCATTTGAGCTTAAAACTAATCATATGGGGTTGAGATATATTTTCACTCAACCTAACCTGAATGCTAGATAGAGGTGGTGGCTTGAATTCCTTAGTGAATATGATTTTGGCATTGAGTATATTAAAGGCAAAGAGAATAGGGTAGCATATGCACTTAGCCACATAAGACACATTACCACTATCACTACATCTCAAACTTGCATGAGAGAATATATTCTTTAGTACCTTCCTAGAGATATCCACTATGAATGGGTCAAGTTAGTTACATGCCTAAAATTCACCACAACTTACCACCCTAAGACTAATGGGTAGGCTGAGAGGATGAATCAGGTGCTTGAAGTTTTGTTATGCATGTACTACATGGATCAATAGTACAAATGGGAGGAGTATCTCCCATTGGTGGAGTTTGCCTATAAAAAATCCTATCATTCTTCCTTGGGTATGGCTCCATTTGAGACTCTTTATAGATGAAAGTGTTAGACTCCTATCGGCTAGGATGGGGTAGAGGATAGGGTTATTGTAAGTCTTGAGATGCTAAAAGAGATGGAAGATCAGGTGATCTTTATTTAGAGTCAGCTAAAAGAAGAAATAGATTGTCAAAAGAGCTTTGCTGACAAGAAAATCATTTTCTAATAGTTATAGACTAGGAATAAGGTGTTTCTAAAGGTTAGACCACATAAGAGTTCAATCTCATTCAGCAAGAGCTCAAAGCTTGCACCAAGATTTGCTGGCCCTTTCAAGGTTTTAGAAGTTATCAACCTAGTTTATTATCAGTTGCTCTGATGCCTACCTTAGCTTGCATTCATAATGTCTTCCATGTTTCTTTTTTTAATCTATATCATCCTGATATATCTTATGTGCTTGACTAGCATACATTGCATGTACAGGTTCCATAAGTGATGGTAGTTCAACCCACCTAACTTGTTGAGAAGCATACCATCAGGGTACAAGATAGGGATGTCCTCTAGTACAAGGTCCAATAGGATCAATTTGGAGTGAATAGTGCCACTTGAGAGGATGTAGAGGATTTATAGAAATCCTTTCCCCATCTTTTTGTATAGCTTGTTTTATTTTAGTTAGATATTAGTTTTGGATGTGTATGTTTATTTTTTTGTGATTTAACATCAGGACAATGCCTCTTCCTAAAGGGGAGGGATGTCACATCTTATTTACGGACATGCTTATTTGGATGCTTATGTGGTGATCAAGTCAGAGTTTGATTGGTCAACCCTTTTTTTTTGTCATCAATTAAGAGATATTTAAGCTAAATTCCTAAGTTTTGTAACTTAATTTTCTTATGAAGACGGATCAATGATTGATATATGATATGTGATGTCATACTTCATTTTTCCTTATGTGATTCCACTATATGATTCATGTTATGTCATTCATGAGTATATCTAATGTTTTATATTTAAATCATATTAAGTGGATTACTGACTCTTCGCTTGTTGCGAGTTTTTGAGTGGATGCAGGATCAACAAGATGAGAGTGTTGTTAAGGTAGAGAAGGTTAGCATTCTGGAAGGGGATGCATCAAATTTTCATGTAGCTCACACACCACCTAGAACAATATAGATGCATTTGATTTAAAATAGGCATTTCATTTCATCTATATCTTAACTTTAGAATGATGGATTTCTTTCTTTGTTTGATGATGAAAGAGTAAAAATAAATAAAAAATAAACAAACCTACATATATTTTATGCATATGTTACTTGGAATCATATGTGCTGCTATTTAAAAAAATATTATTATTCTTTCTCATTATTCTCTTGATTTATTATGAGCCATTATTTACTTAATGAGAAGGGGGAAGTCAAAAGAATGGTAAGTCAACTTTATTGATGCCACAAGAAAACACAAAATTAGGGGTTTTTCTTTTGGATTAGGAATTTGGGTCAGTTGCAATAAGGAAAGATGGATAAAAAGGCATAAGGGAAGGAGGCATGGGGTGTAGCTAGAAGGAAGTAGGAGGAGCTAATTGGGAAGATTGGAGCCAATTCCAAGTTCATTTAGAAGTTTTTATCTTGCATAACTCAATGGGTAGAAAGTATGACTATGAATGATGTGGAATTAATCTCTAAAACTTGTTGTATGAATCCTTATTGTGTCACTTTCTGTTGAATCTTTATTGTGCCCCTTTCTATATGAATCTATATTGTGTCACTTGCTATATGAATATTTATTGTAGTTTCTTGTATTGGGTACAAAAAAAAAATCATCATTAGAGGATACAAGGACACGGTGTTTGATTTTTTCCGTTGAGAAATTTGTGAGTTCCATCCTTGCTTTAGGATTTTAGCATACAACTTATTTTTCCTTCTGGACAGGGAAGAAATGTATATGGATGCCTACTTCCTTCTCCATGCATTTTCCTTCCAAATTCTTTTCTCTCTAACTCGAAAAAGAAAGGGGGTGGTGTGGGATTTTGTGAACCAAGGGTTCCCAATTGTCATCATAGGGTCTATACATTGACTTTACTTGCACCATAAACTAAGTTTTGGTAGTAGACCTTATAGCAAGAATCATTGAGGAAGGTGTAACTTCATTTTAACTTTTACATTTTTGCTCACACAATTCATTATTTTCTAGCCACCATACATGTGATTGATTACTTCTTTAATATGAAAGAAGAGATTGAAGTACACCACAAACCTGTGTGTCTTGGTTTATATATATGTACCTCTCATGAATTGTGATAAGTCATTGTTGTTGACCTTACTGCATCACTTAACATCTGTTGAACTCTCCTATTTAATCCCCAATAATGTTGTGTGTGTAGTCAAGTTCCAGTAGTGACTGGTTGTTTCTTTTCATCCAAGAAATGTTGTGGTGTTTGGATAATTAGTTAGTATGTAGACATTATGTTTGTGGAAAAGGGATAAACCTAGATCACAAAATGTTGTTTAGCAATTCAAATTTCTTACACTCTCAAACAAAGTAATCTTAAAAGCTTCTTCATCTTGTGTTGATAGAGTTTGACAACTAGTGAACCAAAATTTTGGTAGCAAACATGAAACCCTCCTCTATTGTAATACTAATGGAATAGAGATTTTGAAGATGAAGTCTTATAATATAGAGTAATAATGAATAAAAACTACATCATAGAACCTTTGGGATTATAAAATGATTGAGTGTATTTTAAAGAAATTTGGTTGTTTTTAACTCAATGTGAATATACATAATTTATCAATGGCTTATCTTATATATGTATAGAGAAAAGTAGAGTAATTACTATTTTAATAAAACCTCAGTACTCAAGTAGATAAGAGAATAGTTGTATAACATTATGGTTTTTGAGTGTGCTTTTATGGAGACCATGGTGTCCCTTGTTTACTAATTATATTTCCACATGGTTTTAGATAAGTATAAGGTTCTTATGCAGATATTATTACATTATGTAGATGGCTAAATGAACACATACTTTCAATTACATATTAAAACTTAAGTAGTTGTTCAAAAATTCATGAAACATCTTAGATTGAACTTTTACACTCTTTAAATTGTTGTATGACAATATTTTTGTAATGTTTTTGTTGCTCTTAACAAAAACTTAGTTCATAAATTACTTATGAAACAATAGATTCTAAGATTGATAGCTATTACTTATTAATGGATAGAGTGTTGATGTTTAAATCCTTATGGAAGGGTGTAATGTGGCAATAGGGAGGGTGGGGATGGATGTATTGTGATTTTCTTCTTTGATCTTGTTAGGATCTAGAGTGTAGGATTCATTATGTTTTGTCTCTTGTTTCAGCATTACTGACAAATTGAGTGTTTGGCCAAGCCACTGTATATTTCATTTTAAGAATGATGATCTGACATTTAGCATATGTGTGTGACTATGCTTACTTCCATTTTTGCATATGTGTAGATGTGCATCAGTAAAAGAAATGTACATGTGGGTAGATATGTTACATTTTTTTTCTTTCATTGCATATGGGTAGATGTGTAGTGTTATTTTCTTTTCCCTGCCACATTCCATGATTAGGTTGCTAGGCACATAGATGCATGTAGTATGTTTCACGACTGCACTGGATCCACCCAATTCATCTTGTTCTGAGAAGCTAGGCTTCTCATGCTAGGGTCAGGACATTCTTCATGTCAAGAAAAATCTCGAGGGAGTAAATGCTCTATGGTTGGCAAGGTAAAAGCACCTAGGCCACACTCCCATCTCAGATAGTAGATGGACAACATTCGATGGCTTTGGAGATCGGATACACTTTCATAATGCTTATCAAGTTTTAGAATTGGTCTTATGGTCTAGCATCTTCATCTTGGCAATGATGTTTGGTATCATTTAATTGATGTATCTTGATTATCAGATAATGTAAACTTAAAAGTTGGTAATGTACTATTTTTCATGTATATGATGGGCATCTAATGTATATACATTGTATTTCAGCACCATAGTTCAAATGAGGTAATGTTCATGCGATATAATTAGCACCTTAGTGTTATGTTGATTTTGTTGATAAACTAATTGTATTATTTATTTAGTTAATGGAAAATGATTGAGATTTTGACTTTTTAATGCTGGTTGTGATTGGTTTATTTTCTACATTTTTCACTCTCATGTAATGTGGCATCTTTGTTTAGGATTTGGTTCTTACAAGAACATACTCAAAAGCAGTCATGAGAGACTACAAGCACTAGGAATGCATGGGTATGCACAAAAACACTTCCACTTCCATAGATTAGTTTTGATAGATAAGTGTTGATCCAATAAAACCTTCTAGATGAGCTTCTTGATACATGCACCATGAATAGGAGTGAATTACTAAGAGCTAAGTAGAAACTATGGCAAACATGGAACCATTTAAAATGATGCCTCTGACACAAAGTAATTGTGTAGTCTTTATGAGGAATGGTACAAAATATTTTATGTAAACATCATGTATGAATATATATTCATGGCACACAAATTGGAAAGAGAGCATTCAAATGGGGAAGGATGTTTTTTGAATATTTGAGGAAATGTTAGATTGAAAAATGATGTCATGAAACACCATGATCACAATATATACATGTAAATAGTTTGGTAGAATGCCTTACATAAAAAACACATGTTTGATTGAATGCAAGGTGACAAAATGAATGTTCGTACAAACACATCATTTGAAGTGCATCATCACAAGGTATGAATGTCTTTATGGATGAAATATTAGTCCACAATGACCTCCTTTCGGCTCACAACCTTGACACTAGAGGCTTCATAGAGCTTCTCTTCAAACATCGGGTATGTGAGTGTTGCACCATGATCGTGGGTTGTGTGTGAACACAAAAAGCAAGTGAACTATATGATAAAATCTTCCAAATTAATAACATGGATGCACATTGTAAAGATTATTAAATAATAGCATACATCCAAATTTCTTACACGCATCTCTAGAGTAAATCAGATGGTATCCTTGAGTAGGTTAATACTAACATCATCGTGAATAGTCTCTCTGAAGAGTTTTTCACCTTAGGAATTAATATGAGCAATAGTATGTAACTAGCATGTGGAGGGAGGTAATGAAATATTTAATAGATGGCTACAAAAGAATGAAATTATTTGGTCAAAGAGTAGTAGTAATACCCAAACAATGAAATGAGCTACTTCGGTCCTAAAGAGTTCTCAAGGAAAATGGATGCTTCAGCAAACACGATCTAATACACATTAAGTTTATAACATATGCACTCTATGACTCATTATAGAAGCCACACAAACTATTTAATTGAATGTCTCTATCGAACTCCCCATCCCTCATGACTTCCATAGATATATTTCAATGTTAGCATTACACTTTAGGTTTAAAGAGTTGGCAATTTGATGGAGTGAAGCCAAAAGAGGTTGAATGCAAATAATAACAGGATTAATAGATTGCTACATCATGTTATGATCTATATGTCTAACTACAAAGGAAGTGTTGATTTATATGGGATAATTATACAATGGATATGTTATGACTTCTCTAATTTCATATTGTGTTAACAATATTTCAAGGATGCATAAGTAACATACATAAAAAATTATGAAAAGATGTAGAACATAATTCATAATTTAATTCTCAAAGATAATTTCTTGAAAGATTTTGGCATTTACAAAAGTTTCACCAAGTACTTCATTAGAATCAATTATGCACATTTGTAGTTAGAGGTTTATAACTATTAGGTTAAGTTTGTCAAGGTTAATTAACCAACTCTTTTTGCACACAATCTTGAGGTTAATTAACCTCTCTAAAAATGTGTAAAAGGAAGCTAGTTATTAACTCATAGAGGAATTAGTTCTGTAAAAAATCTTATAAATATGAGGCACTTTTTCATGTAGTCAGGGAGAACTTTTGCAAAGGGGAAACTTGAAATACTCAAAGAAACTTTTAATAAATTGTGATTTCATATTGTTTGTAATGGTTTCTGGGTTGGTACTTTCTTAGAAATAATAAAGAATGTATTTTTTTGTGTCCAAATGTCTCTCTAAGTTATGCTTTCTAATTTATTGTATGATAAATTAGTATCTTTTTTATGCATTTGTGTGGATTGTGTACAATCAATGCACAGAAAAATGTTCATCTCTTTGTATCTTGATGTGAATGCACTAGGATAGTTTATCTTGTTGTATGTTAGGGTCAACTGTCCATTCTTTGTCATTATTGCAATATGTGTTCAAAACCTATTGCACATTGTTATCTTTTAGGATTCCCATTTGGTGTTTATAGTTTATCTTGTTGTATGTTAGGGTCTACTATCCATCCTTTGTCATTATTGCAATATGTGTTCAAAACCTACTGCACATTGTTATCTTTTAGGATTCCCATTTGGTGTTTGTATGTATATCTTTTGGGTTTCTGTTGTTTATCTTATTTAGTTTCATGTTTTATCCTTTTGTAATTTCAAGTGAAAAGTACATAAAAACACAAATACACCCATCTTAAGAGGGAGACACCCCTCTCCAATGCAGAGGAAGATTGTAGGTTGATAGTGATCATTTAAAGTCTCTCCAATTGTTGACATAGTTGGAATTGTTCACATCGTGAACAAGGTTAGTTTCAGAGATAATTTTATAGTGACAAATTTGACAACACAATCATATTGTAGTTCATCCATTGTAATTTTTTTATGAACTATTAGTTCATAATTGGAATAGTTAAAGGATAGAAATATATTATAAATAGGAAATATTAAGAGGGGAAGAGTTGAGGGGGGGGGGGGGGGGGGGGTGAAATAAAGTAATGCAACTTATAACACCATATTCTGTTAACTAGCAAAACCCTGGCCAAGGGAAAACCTCGGTAAGGATGGTACCCACAAAATGATCTACTAATCAAAATTATCTTAAGAAATACATTAACCAGGCTATTAGGAGTATGTTACATTTGTATATTGTCTTGGTCTTTGTTAGAGGACTAAAACTTGTTAAAAGCCTCAACCTTGTTACGAGTTATTAGTAGAAACATACAAATTATGCAAGATGAGCCCACTGCCCAAACATGTAATATATAATTAAGTTCTTCAATACAAGAGATAGATACAAAAACCTCTTCACTTTTGTTGATATATTTGTATGCTTAAATGTGAGTAGACTTCTATGAGTCATTATATCCAAGATTGCTCAAGAATGAGGTCTCGAATGGCGGCTCACAGCTCTCTATTCATGGAGTGCAAGGGTTTGTAATGGAGACCTTCAATTTGACCTAGTTTGTGCCCATGCAAGTACACCATAAAATGAGAGATTCAAAGATCAAAATATGAATGCAAATGGAGATGAACGCTAATATATATGATTACAATGCAAAACAATGCAAGATCTAATCTATCAATGCAAGATCTAATCTATGAAAGCAAGATCTAAGCTAATATGAAAATGCATGGATGAGATATGATAATAGAAGCCATGGATGCATGAGAGAAGAAGGCTAGAAGATAAAATTTCTCCACAAAAAGCTTTAGTATTCAAACTCCTTCAAAAATTGCTCTCCAAACCTGCAACATAACAATAGCGTAGAGTGTGTGTGTGTAAAATGAGGAGAAGGCTCTCCCTTATAAAGAAGATTGGACAATCAAGATTAAGAGGCAAAAAGATTTAATCAAGGGTGGAGAAAGAATGATCCATGTGAAGTAAAGATCCACCAATGAGAAAATAGGAAAAGAATTAAATGGAATCCCACTTAGAAATATGTGCATTTAAGTGTAGAGAAATTTTTAATTTTTATTTATGTTATTTCTTCTTTAAGTGAGGATTTATTTAATTAAAAGGGAGCAAGTTCTTTTAATTAGATAAGAAATATTTAATTAAATTAAAAGAGGGGTTTTTCTCTTAATTAATTAAATGTGGATGAGTTATTTAATTAAAAGAGAGGTTTTCTTTTAATTAAATGGGGACTTATTTTATTTAATTAAAAGGGAGATTTTATTTTAATTAAATAAGACTTAGGATAAAATGATTAACCTTAGAAATTATTGAAATGATCGAATTTGATCAAGAAAATTGATTTGAATTGATTTAATAAAATATTGCAAACCATTGATTTAGAAAATTGGTAAATGGGAGCCCATAGTCTAGGTGACCATTTTAAGGTGCGTTTATTTTCCCCTCTTTGACTAACGTGTGATTGATTTGGGAACACATGTAGTCAAAGAAAGAAATTAAAGTATGAGGTCAATTCAAGATTACAAACCAACCCAAATGTGTGTTCGATTCGAGAACACATCAGAACAAAGAATACAAATAAATTTTGACTTGAAAAAGTCAAGGATAAAATTGATAAAAATGAATCAAGGATTGACGTCTGATAAGTATTGCTCCCTCATGATTGAAATCAAAATGAGATAGAGGAGAAACAACAAATTGATCAAATTGATCAAATCGAACTAAAGATAAGGTTCTTGATGTAAGATGAAAGATATAAGAATCACAAAACCAAGGTAGATCATCAAGCATGAAATATTATGCCCCAAAGGTGAATTAGAAGAAAAGAACTGGGGTGAAAGTAAATGGAAGATAGAAATCTGGAAGAGATGGAAAGAAATGGAAAGAAGAAAGAGAATTATCTAAGAAAGAGAATGCTCCAAAATCAATCAACTATATAAGATAGAAAATTTTGATTGAGATCACAAAAGAAGATAAGGAAATGAAGATCAAAACACAACCATAGTTGATTAAAAGTCCACAAGAAAGATGAAGGGAAAACCCTCTCAAAATCATAATGCAGCCTAAAAATGCAAACTAACATGAAACCTAACAATGCAAGCTACATGAAAATGCAAAGGTGTACTTGCAATAGAGCAACTATAACATAGGATTTTGTGTTCATCATTCATTAGAGAATGTAAAGGAACTTATTTTCATCATTGAGCCATTATTAATGGACATCAGAAAATCACACAATTATCACTAGTCACAAGTGCAACTATGAAGATATGAATGTGATTTATATCGGATTGGAATGTGGAAAGATTCTAACATAAGCATCAAAGACATAAAGGTCAAGATGACTTCGATGTTAGCTTAACCAATTTCATGTAGCAAATAAAACATATGCCTCATGCCCCAAGTCCTCTAGCTATGCATCCCGGAGAGACTTAGGAACAATGACACTCAACAAAAGTCAATAACAATCAGCACACAAAGAAAAGATCATGACATAGCTCAAACATTAAGTGTTTATGTTTAAAAATTTAAGTGTTTTAACTGATATTGAATTTTAAGGATAAGGATCAAATGCTTGCAAATAGGTAAGATTACATGACAAAATTGAGTAAGACCAAACCAATAAGTGTTGAAAAACACTCAATGTCAAGGTTTGTATTAAAAAATACAATTGGGGTGGTGTCGAAAATACCATTTGCGAGGTGTCCTAAAGATTGACGCATCTAAGAGACCAAAGCTAACATAGTTGTGCTCTCTAGACAAAGATCAATTCCAAACCAAGGCAACAAGGATAAGGCATAAGGGAGAAAGGCTAAGTGTCAAGGATGCGCACTAATAAATAGGGGTGCAAAGGCCTCAAGTAGTGCCCATTTCCAAGTTTTCACCACTTGGATTTATTTATTTTTGAATTTTTTGAATTTTTTTTTTGTATTTTTAGAATATATAATTTTTTTTGGAGATACATCAAATGCCTATTGCTAGTTTTTCACTAAGATGATCATTTTTTTCAGGACATTTTTCAATTTTTAGAATTTTCACAATAATCATTTTTTTGGATTTTTGAAATATGTCATTTAAAAAAAAAAAATCAAGATCAATAAATATGTACAAAGATATACAATTCCCTTAGACAAAAACAAGGACCAAACTCTCAAGCAAGAGTACATCATTTAGTTTCAATGTCTAACAAGGTAGAGGGCATGATGGAGCAACAAGCTGGTGGATATGATGGATAAGCAAGGAGTGTGTGAAGCAAGTGAAAGTGATCTTCAAGGACTGACTCCTCAAGAGTACCCAAGCTAGGGAAAAAATGTCATGTAAAGCACATTTGAACAAGAAATGAAAGGCCAACATAGGATAATTCATGAAAGCATAATGTAAAAGTGGGAAAGATGCAATCCAAAGGAGTAGTCATGTCAAGAAGCTTCATAGCATCATATTTTACTCTTTTATTATTAGATCAAGACCAAATGGGTAAATGGGAAAAGGATAGCACAAGACTAGAATGAATGGAGAAAAATAGATATGAAGGCTAAACATGAAAAGAATGAAAACAAGATCATCATAAGATAGCTCACAAGATAGCAAAATGTTTGTGTATAGGTCAACATTTTCAAGGTCAAAGAGGACATATGCGATAGATGGATTAGGGAATGCCTACACATGACACTTATTTGCCAGGTTTTCATCATGGTACTTATCCAAAGCACCAAAAAGGAGTGGTTTTCACCATAGGAAAAAATTATTTCTCTTTACTTTTGCTACCAAGGTGCTTGATTACCAAGTTTTCACCAAGGCACATTTTTTTCTTTCTTTTTTTCATTTTTTTTTTCATTTTTCATTTTTCATTTTTTCTTTTTTAAATTTATATAATGAGCTCAAGTTGTTTCAATTTAAATAGTGCTCCTATAGGAAAGATGAGTCATGATAAGCCAACACCATACATAAGTATACTCAAAGATGCTAATAGGGTGATGGAAAGGAGATGGTAGATAATGTATATGGAGGACAAGGTTTTGTACTTTGGAAAGATAGAAAGAATATGGATAGCAAGTAAGTGTAGGCTTGAAAATATTGCATAAGAGTAGGTGAGAAAGTAGGCAAGATCAACATCGACACACAACTTTAAGGG
Organism: Cupressus sempervirens; assembly: GCA_028749045.1. Classification (NCBI taxonomy): domain Eukaryota; kingdom Viridiplantae; phylum Streptophyta; class Pinopsida; order Cupressales; family Cupressaceae; genus Cupressus; species Cupressus sempervirens. The sequence goes on along the minus strand of CM053785.1, from coordinate 548,283,673 downwards.
TTGCAAAATGATGGAATAATCATAGAGGAAATAGTTTGAGGTTTGGATGTATGAGGAAGTAAGAGAACTTTGGAAGGGGATGGAATGGAAGTCTTTGGAAGCTTCTTAGGAAGATTTTTGGAAGAAGATGGAGTGGAAGCCTTTGGAAGCTTGAATGCCAACTTTGAAGTATTTTCAATATTCAAGTCTTTCAAAAGAGACTTGGAAATCCATATAGCTTTAGATTTTTCGTTTCCTTTAGATGCTTTAGAAAGCATTTCTTCAATGATAGATTTAGGAACCCATATTTGCTTTGATTTAGCTCTTTGGGTAGTAGACCTTTGTGGTCTCTTGAATAATTGTTCTTTCTTTTCATTCACGTGTCGATTAGATGGGACATAGTGATATTCATTTTTCAATGGATTCTTATGTTTTTTTTTAAATTGATCATCCAAATTGCTTCTAGAAGACTTGGGATTTGTGGATGAATAAGGATTATATGACTAGTTCATATGGATAGATGAAAGAGAATTCATCAAGGATGAGTGTCTTTGTTGATCTCGAGGTATGATAGGAGAGCTAGGAGATGAGATAGGAGTGAAAGTAGGATATGGAGGAACATAAGGTCAAAATATAGATGGAAGGTTTGAAGGATTTGTCTTTGATGGATAAGGACCAAGGATAGATTTAGGAGATGGAAAGGGATAGTGAATAGGGATATTAGCATCTTTAGAGTGGGCAATGTGACCAAGGACATTAATAGACTCATGAGTATCTTTAATAGGAGAAACACCTTTAATAGGAGTATTTGAAGCTTGAGCATATTTTTGAATTGAATATGGAAAAGTAGAACAAGAAGATGGAAGACTTTAATATTGACAAGTTTCTTTGATAAAATAGGCATAGAAATTTGTTCACAATTTTCAATAAGATCAAGGGAAATACTGGAAGTAGTTTCTTCATCATACTTACCAGGTGGATAAGACATAGGATATGGAGGGATGACATCTTGAAGGAGATGAAGGGTTGCTTGATCTTGATCTCTCTTGACATTTTTATTTTTATCTTTTTGAGAGTCCTCTTGACATGGATCCACTTCTAAGGACAAGGGAGTATATGAGGTTTGCATGATAGGATCTTGAAGGGGTAATGAAGGACTAGCTAAAGTGGGCATAGTAGACATAGTGTCGCATGAAGGTTGAGAATGTTTAGTCTTAGAAGCATGAAAAGGGTTTTCAGCCAAGTGTAGATTAGCTTGAGTTTCTTTAAGAGGTAGCCCTTGAGGATAACTATAGGGAACTGCATGAAAAGCATTAGGACCTTTGTTTGATGGAAGATTGTTGGATAGCTTTGAAGTTTTGGGAGATGCATAAGTATTGGAAGAAATGGAGTTATCAAGGAAACCATCACTAGACATAGGTTCATCAACATAATCTTGCTCAAGAGAAGCATCTTCATTACATAGGTCTTTAGGAATTTCAACATCAATGATTTTTTCATCAATAAGATTTTGAATTATACATTTAAATGCAGTACAATGTTCAGTTTTATGACTTTTCATGTATGGTAGTCACAATAATGATAATCTTTCCACCAATAAGGTTTTATCTCAAGTTCATAAGGTGTAGAAAATTTGTATGGTAATGTAATGATCTTTTTTGCAACTAAGGTCTCAAGCACCATGTCATATAAAAATCTCAAAGAAGTAAAAGTTCACTCAAAAGTATATCTAGGATCATTTTTTTCATTCTCATCTCGATCAAAGATAGGCTCATCGTGAGATATTGACATATTCTCAAAGGAGTTATTACTCACTTTCTCTCTCAACAGGTCTTTGGATCTATAAGATGAAGACAATTGATGTCTTGGAGTAGAAGATGTAGACCTTGAAAAAGAGAAACTAGCAAGTAAGTCTAGATATTTTTTAATGGTAGAGGAGAACTCATAATCATCTAAACTTGATTGAGATTTGGTAGCACAGGGCTTAAAGCCCATAGTGATTTTGAAAGCATATAAAAGGAAAGAATCCATAAAGCTCAATTTGATGGATGTGTCCCCTTTTGTTAAAAGTGGGGAAGGTTCTAAACATTCAAGCACATCAAACACACCAACAACCTATTCAGGTTTATATAAGGATGCACAAGCTCAACTAGGGGATGTCCTCAATATACACAAGCTACGTAAGGCCCAAATCCATAGATGAAAAAGAATACTGCCAAATAGCTAGGAAGAAATGATAACCCAATCTCCACCTTCACTTCCCAAAGGTATAAAGTTCTTTGGGGCTTAGCCAAGATTGACAATATTGCTACTTCCAAGAGACCTATCTTTAGATTCAAGTCACACTATTTATACTCCGTCAGAACATGGAGTTGAGGTCGTCCCCTAGAGTGATCACTTCTCTAGGAAAGCCCCCTAAAAAAATAAAAATCAAGATCCCTTATTTAGGTTCCCCTCAAGCTCCTTAACAAGGATGCAAGAAGAGAACATCAATAAGAAAATCTTGGGGATTAAAAGACAAAAGGGGTTTCTTAGTTGAAGCTCAAATCCAAATGTGAATGATTCATTTTAAGCCCATTTTTCAATGTTGGGAAGACACATCAAACAATTTGACAAAAGAAAAAAAAAGGTATTTTACAATGAAAAAGAATACAATGATCACTTTTTATAATTCAAATGAGAAGGTTTTGAATGTGTGCACCTTGATTTCACGCTTTCCAATTATTTCCATTGTTTGCTCTTTAGATCTCCAAATTACCTTCACAAACTTCAATTAAGTGCATGAAATCATAAATAAATAGGAAAATTCATATAAAAATACATTGAACTATTTCATTTCATAAAAAAATGACAACTCATATCATGCATTGGAATTTGTACGAATGAAGTGCAATTTAATCATGATTTTTAACCTAGTCAACAAGATTGAACCTATATGATATGAATTTGGATCTAAAACCCTAAATGCATAAAAGTGACCCCTATCAAAAATGACATAGCTTTCTAAAAATATCAAAATTTTGAAAAGATATTTTCATTTGTGCCCTAGGGAGCCATTTTGTCAAAATAGATATTTTTTGCAAATCGAATTATTGAACCTTAATATGATCTCTAAAATCAAAACACAAAGAACCAACCCTATTTAGAATTTAGAGAACTTTCCAAAGATGCATTTTTTTTTGAAAAATTTGCTAATTTGTGCCCTAAATGATTTTTCATGAAAAATCAAGAAAAAATTATTTAAAATTCAAAATATCTTAGAAAAAACTAAAAATTAGACTAAAGCTTATCTGATGTGTCACCAACCTACAAAAAAAAAAGTCAAAATACCTAGCCATTTGGGAGATATGATCAAATCTTTTAGATCTAGGGTTTTTTTTGTCTCCAAACAAATTCGTACAAGGGGGTTAGATCTCAAAATGTCCAAAACCAGCAAGTAAAGGTGGGTTGCCCCACAGTGGGCACCAAAAATGTATGCTTAAAATGTGAGCACACTTCTATGAGTCATTATATCCAAGATTTCTCAAGAATTAGGTCTCAAATGGTGGCTCATAGCTCTCTATTCATGGAGTGCAATGGTTTGTAATGAAGACACTCAACTTGACCTAGTTTGTGCCCATGCAAGTACACCATAAAATGAGAGATTCAAAGATCAAAATATGAATGTGAATGGAGATGAAAGCTAATCTATATGATAACAATGCAAAACAATGCAAGATCTAATCTATTAATGCAAGATCTAAGCTAATATGAAAATGCATGGACAAGAGATGGTAATGGAAGCCATGGATGTATGAGAGAAGAAGACTAGAAGATAAAAGTTCTCCACAAAAAGTTTTAGTATTCAAAATCCTTCAAAAATTGCTATCCAAAGCTACAGTGTAACAATAGCATAGAGTGTGTGTATGTAAAATGAGGAGAGGGCTCTCCCTTATAAAGAAGATTGGACGATCAAGATTTTAGAGGCAAAAATATTTAATCAAGGGTGGAGAAAGAATGATCTGTGTGAAATAAAGATCCACTAATGAGAAAATAAGAAAAGAATTAAATGGAATCCCACTTAGAAATATGTGCATTTAAGTGTAGAGGAATTTTTAATTTTTAATTATTTTATTTCCTCTTTCGGTGGGGATTTATTTAATTAAAAGGGAGCAAGTTCTTTTTAATTAAATAGGAAATATTTAATTAAATTAAAAGAGGGGTTTTTCTCTTAATTAATTAAATGTGGATGAGTAATTTAATTAAAAGAGAGGTTTTCTTTTAATTAAATGGGGACTTATTTTATTTAATTAAAAGGGAGATTTTCTTTTAATTAAATAAGACTAAGGATAAAATGATCAACCTCAGACATTGTTGAAATAATCAAATTTGATCAAGGAAATTGATTTGAATTGATTTAATAAAATATTGCAAACCATTGATTCAGGAAAATAAATTGATAAATGGGGGCCCATAGTCTAGGCGACCATTTTAGGGTGCATCCAATATTCAATATTTGATTTTTTCATTCATTGATCTTCACAAAAACTTGATCATAAATTCACATTGCTCTAATCTTACATCAGTATTTTTATTTCATATATTTACATGCTTATTACACAAAACTACACTAACTTTGCATTCACAAATTTTCCTTTATACCTTATTTCTTTGTCATGTCAGCCTTCATGCCATCACATGCTTGCCAAATTAAAAAAATAACTTTTTCTCACTTAGGGTTAACATCTATGATGTCATTCCTAATTTGTTAAGTAAGTATTTTGATAAACAAAAAAAATCCTTAACCCAAAATATCCATATCCTTAAGTTTGCTTTGTTTTATCTTTACAACACTATCACTGTAAAAAGTGTCATAACTTTGTCTATACTATTTGTACTATCTTGCACACACACATACGTCATCCTTACATATTGTACAACTCCTCCAGGTAAGTGTTTACATGCCAGAAATACCTCTATGAATTGCATTGATCAAAAAGGTTCTTGTGCTGACAAATGAACTCTTAGAAACTTAGACAATTTTCTAAGTCTTTAACCTAAAACTTCATCCTTAATATTTACTGACTTAACCCTAATTATATGTTTCCATAAATGAAAAAACCATACTAATTAACCTAGCCAAATTGCCAAGAATCTCCCCCTTTGGCATTGATGGAAACATATGGGAAAATTGGCTAAGTCCCAAAACCAAAACTTCAAAACTTGTAACATCAGTTACATGGCCTTTTGGATCATCATTATTTATAGCATCCTTTCCTTATACCCATTTTTTTATAATATAACTCCCCCTTTGACTATAATTCTATGCTCTAGATAACAATTTATTGTTTCTACACTACAACCCCCTTACATGTATATATGTACATGCAATTTTCCTTAATTACTCCCCCTTTGACATTAATGGAAAAAGTGTCAGAAACTATATACAAGTAAAAATTGTATTGATTCCTTTACCTTCATGATTTCTAACTAGATATTCATGAGATGAAATAAGAAAAGTTGGTCTTCAAATTGGAAAACTCCATGTCCCATTTGTTTGGATTGCATCTAATAGGTTGAGTACTACACATAGTGCATAAGAAGCAATTTCTACTACCTCCAAATTAGTGTAGGAAAAATTTTCAAAAGATGCCTTGGTTGATAGGGATTCCTCCAAATGTCCTTTCCTTTTGTAGCTCTAAAAGCCCAACTTCATCATGTATCATGCTAAATGTTTTTTCAAAGTTCACAATTTGGGTTAGAGGATTTTGGAGTTCATTCACAAGAGTCTTTAACTCTTCCATTTTACCATTTAGTCCATCTGAAATATCCTTGATAAATGTGTGTGAAAGGGAACATTTACCATACACTTCTTTACCTTCTGCTAAACATCTTCTTAATTGCGTGATTTTCTCAAGATCTATCAGATCTCCTCTGATATTTTCATAAACTTTCCTGAACATTTTTGCATCATGCAAAATTTGTTCCTTCAAGGTTTCTACTTTCGATAACTGTATAAAGTATATGTCAAAATCTTTGATTACTTATTTTTCTCTATCAGTTTTGATTTAGTCACTTTCACTAATATGATGCTCTATAACTTCTCTATCACTTCCATCAGTGAGCTTTAAAGATTCTTCAACCTATTTTTCTCTCAATAATCTTGCTTAGAGATTATATTAATTCCACTTGATAACCATCACCTGATTTATTTCTTATCAAAGTTGTCAATGTAGTTTCAAGTGGTGACTTAGAAGAGCTAGGTTGGTTGTTGGATTTTACTTCTTCTCCTTTCTTTTGTCTTTTCTTCTTCTTCCTTCTTCCTCTTCTTTTCTTCCTTTTCTTTTCTTCCTCTTCTTTCTTCTTTCTTTCTTCTTCCTCCTTCTTTTCTCCTTCCATCTTCTTCTTCTTCTTCTTTCTTCTTTTTCTCTTCTTCTTCCTTCCTCTCCTCTTCTTCTATTTTCCTTCTTTCTTCTTCCTTTTTCTTCTCTTCTTCTATCTTTATTCTTTCTTCTTCCCTCTTTTCTCCTTCTCTTTTCTTTATTTCTTCTATCCTCTTTTTCTTTTCTGCTTCTTTCTTCTTCTCTTCTTCTTCTTTCTTCCTCTTTCCTTCTTCTTTATCTTCAGAGCTTGTATAATTTACCAAATTATCAATAATGGAAGGGCCAAAATCCTTAAACAAACATTCTATAGTACCTAAAGTGATGCTTGTGTTATAAATTTGCATAGTGTCAATTCCAATTATTATCTATGGCATCTTTGTTGTTTTATGAATCCTTTGTTGTCTCTATTGTTGTTGGTGTGGACATTAGTTTCTCTATTGCGGTGATTACTCCCATATTTCCTTGATTGTCTTTTCCTAGTTCGATTCCATTGAAGTCATAGCTTTCACAATAGATTATTTTGTTTCCTTGTTGATCTCTTCATAGTTTCCTTCCATTATTAGTATAGCCCTTTTCTTATTTCTCAATAAAGGTTCTAAAATTCTTGTAAGGTGCTCATCATTTTCAACTTCACACAACTTTCTTATCAAAATTTCCCTTATTTTCTTGTCCTCTTCAACTACTCTTTCCTTCCTATTTAATAACATTTCATAGAGATCTTTTGGGATATGTCCTTGTGTATCTTTAAAACTTTTGTTAGACAAAATCATGTGTATAATGACTACATTTTCTAACTAAATTTTGTCAATACCTATGTACAAATGATAATATTTATACAATTGAACAAATTTTCCATCATTGATTATTACTATAAGGTCCCTTCCCTAGTACCATTAAACCCTAAATAACATGAATATGGTTAGAACTAGGAAGCGTAAGGAGGTGAGATGTCATGTCATTGTCTCCAATGCATGGTATGTGAATTATAGACTGTTACCATACATCTTATGATAGAATGTTGATAAGTAGGTTCTGTGATTTAGGTATGTCATGATTGACATCCTTCTTATTAATATTGGACCTAAGATCTTATTAAGACTGATATACATTGTAGTCATTAGTATCATAAGTATCATATTCAAAATTTTATCAGGTTGGCAAGCTAAGACCCTATGGAATAAAGACTCAAGATGTTATAACTTAGAAAACTATGCCAATGGGTTCATAGTATGTTATGATCTATTAGGACAGTTGTTTTAGGTGGCCATTATGTACAGATGAATTAGCACCTGCCCTTATGAGTACTAATAATAATTATAGATAGAAATTGTTATCAATTTAGGTAAAGGCCTACTTGGTAGAGCTTAGCATGATGTAAGTATAATAAGTCAATTATTGTACAAGTAGTAGTAGGTGGATAGGCTACAATGCATGATGATTAAGATGAAAATATAATATATTGACTAACAGATATAATGGGTTTACCTAATGACTAATTTTGAACATATGCAGACATGATTATGAAAACATCCTGATTTCTTGAAATTAGTGATTTTGGAGACATATGCCTTATCATGTAATATCTCATAATCAAAACAAGATAGTGTTAGTAATCAAACTATATTTAATTGAATCAAGTATACTAGTTGTGATGATTACATTTTGGTGGTTTTCATTTGAGGTATGCAATTGGAACTAATTTTCATGTTGGTTGATTTAGCAATATAGACTCAACATTTTGTTATTTTGATAAGAAAAGGATTATGATGTGATGCGAAATGTTAAATTGATTATGATGATTTATGACTAAATGTGATGTGCATATTTTGATATTTTAACATTTTGAATGTTTTATTTGAAATTATTAAGAAAAGGAATTAAATTGAATCATCTTAATATGGATTACATAACATTTGAATTTATAATCATTTATGATATGTGTTTTATATGAACCCCTTGGACTACTGATACTTGAATTTAGTGTACAGGAAGTGGAACCATGGAAATTATTGGGGGAAACAAGGTCCAAACCTATTTGAACATGGTTTAGCCAAGGCAAATATTTGGAAGATTCAAAAGCCTCATTGTGATGTATTTTATTTCGTAAATGTAAGCTTGTTTGTGTGTGAAGTTTTTAATATCAAAATGCATTAGAGACTTGTCATGATGATGTGTAATGTGCTTTAGTGTGTGTCACTTGACACTTGTAGGTTTTTGTGTGTTAATGACATGTCACCTAGGGTTGGTCATGGTAGCAATTTACCTTTAAACTAATCACCTTATTAATGACTAAGTAAACCTACTTGACAAGGGGAAGGATGGGTCACAATCAAATAAAATTCGAAATTAGACTTGACTAGGGTTTTGAAGGGTCATTAGGTGGTCCCAAAGTGCCTCTTGTGTGAAATTAAGCTACCCATATGATAGTATAACATGTTAGGGACCTAATTTTGGCCATGATAGTGCCTGGACAACCTAAGGCGGCCCATTACCAATGCCTTCTTCCATCAATTCGAAAATGGAGTTGTCACATGAGCTCTTTCCCATGTTTCTACTAAGTCAAAAATAGAAAAATTAGGGGGTAGACAAGTTTGTAAGAGGAAATGGCTTGGTGTTTTTGCTAAAATAGTTAGTGGGAAGGCCCTTTTAGGGAGTCTTGGACAAACTAGTAGGGTATTCACCCACTCTCTAAGTTTAGAGACTCTTAGGGTTTGGAATCTTGGAGGGGACTCCTCTACAACCTTTCATTACCATTTTTAAAAGGAATTCAAGGTTGGTTTCCTTACCATGTAGTTAACTTCTTCCATTTTGAAGTTGAATCTTGGTATTGTAAGAGAAATGTGTGGTATCATCTTGTATCATGTTGTGTTGTGTTGTGTTGTATTGAGATGAGCATGAAGTTTGGATTTTCATTGTCCTCTTGTCCAAAAGGGCTTGAAGATTGTTATTTCAAATATGGTATGATATGGCAAGTCTCCTATTTGAAAGCACACCTTCACCCTATGTTTAGGGTTCTATTGGTGAACCATTGTGAAATACCCTTGGGATGAAATTGTTCAAGTGTTGTAATGTGATGTTTATGCATGTGTGAGATTGGAATGAAACCTGGTTTAAATCTTGTTTCCCCTACTCAGTGGTTGGCTTCATAGAAGCCTAGGATGGGAGGTGAGCTTCCATGGTTCTCAATTTTATGTTATTTTTGTAGGTTTATGCTAATTGGATGCATTAAGATAATAGGGTATTTATTCCTTGTTGAAGCAAAAAGGGATATTTCATTGTGTAATGTATTTGAAGGGATGAAATCCTCATTTTGTGATTGTATATTGTATTTTAAAAGTGGAACCCTTCACTTGTGTTATGTATTGTATTTTAAAAGTGAGATTATCACCTTCTGTACATTATGGAGAGTAAATAATCCATGTGAGGAATGAAGAAATTTGGGATATGGTCATATGTAGTTGTCGTGTAAAATTCTAGATTCTTTCATTTAGATGTAAGGGTAAAAAGGAGATTGATGTATCGTAGTTTGGATATGGAAATATTTCTTTTAGAGATAACCCTTTATTTGATACTTGAGGAACAAATATGTGTTGTTTCATTGTACTCATTTGAAATTAAGATCAATTCAAGATAATGTTTTTTTTCAAGGATTTGATTATGTGAAGAAATTTTCAGTACACATTAATTCTACAAGAAATAGCATTTTTAGTTCCATTATTGAAAGAAAAATAAAAATCTATAGGTTTCATGTTTGAACTTAGTTCAAAGAAATTTCATGTCAAATTTTATTTAAACAAATTATAAAGAGACCCATTTATTATAAATTTATATTGAAATATAGAAGCAACATCATATTACTACTAAATTGATACTAATAACATCATAGGTGCATAGGAAAGATGCTTCAAATAGACTATATATCAAATACCATGAGAGACAACCTATACATGCACATTTAGTTCTCTAGATTTTGCATGAGAAGTGGAAAATATTCAACTATCTATTACAGCCCAATATAATATTCAAACAAAATATACTCTAGCATCTTCTCACCTAGATAAGAAATTTTTTAAAATGATATTAGTCATAATACATATTAGAAAATAAGGTTGCCAAGTTGAAAGTAAAGTAAGACTAGCACATAGATATACCGTGAAACAAGTCACATTCAAAAAAAAAATTATATAAAACTATAAAAATGGTACTTGACCCTACACAAGAATTGGCTCACATGAGTGGTAAGGGAAGAAGAACTTTTTAAAAAGTATATTCCCCCCTCCTTTTCTAGTTGACTTCACTTCATTAAGTATCCACCCACAAAAGAAATACATTAAAAAAAAAAAAAAATTAAATCAACAAATATGCACACTTAACTATGCGCAAGTATCTTGTTGTAATCCCACCTAATCGATTAGTGGTGTTACCCATGTACATAGGAAAAGTTGCCACCCTTCCTAGACCTTTAAAAAGGTGTACTCCCATAACCCTAGGCACCTTGGGATCAACCTAAGCTAAGAAAACCATGTCAATCTATGTCCCTTGGTAGATGGGAACAACTTAAGAAGTCATGTGAGTATAGGGATGGAAAGGAGATTCACCTAGGATAGGAAATTTAGTTAAGGGTCTATTTGGTTTGTGGAATTTTAAAAACCCAGATTTCTACAAACCTTGGTTTAGCCAAATCAAAGTTTTGCATATCTTCATTCTGATTTTTGGGATTTTATTAAAACTATTTTTTTCACTTGTAAGATGCGTGTGAAGTACGTAAACTTGGAGTTGAAGGCAAATTTCAAAAAGTAGTCCAATCTATTGTTTTTACACTCCTTATAAAATAAAACCAAGTTTTGATTTTTAATTCCTACTTGCTAGTAGGAAGTTGGAAAACTTGGTTTTGAGGCAAAATTGGAAGTCTCGTATGCTAATTCCATTTTGCAAATTTTGAAACAAACACACAAATTTTCAAATCCAAGTTTTGAAAAAGCCAATTCATGTCATCTTCCAAGAACCAAATAGACCCTAAAGTAAATACTTAGGATTATAGAATATAAGTTGGGTTTTAAAGGGATGTGTAGATCTAGGGATAATTAATATTGATAAAGGTATTAAAATTTAGGAAAAAAATTTCATGTATAGTACAGATTTGGTTATAAAATACTTGTTACTAGAAACAAGGATAAGGAATGTATTATAGGATTTTCATATTACTAAAAGTTAGTATAAGTTAGTATAAGTGTTTAGTAGGTAGTTAACATTAGTTATTAATCAACTTTAATAGTTTAGTTAGAAGATAATTTCTATGGTTAAGTTAGAAGATAAATTATTGTTTAGAATAGTATTGATGTTAAGATAATGACTAATATCAACATGATTAGTTAGGGGTTAGTGATAATAAATATTGTTAAAATCAATCTTTTGTTAATTGTATAATGTAACTTAATTAGCAAGTTCACAAATCAACATGTTAATATATGGATAATGGAAGAAATATTGGTTAACTAATTTGTAAACATTTAAGTGGGATAGCAATCAGATAGGAATTTGGTGTTTGGTTAGTGGAAAGTATAGAGGACACAATTAAGATTTAGGTGATAAAATAGTGGTTAGTAAATATTTAGTCAGTTTAGAGTTTTGAAAATATTATGTACCTATACGTACATTATATGTTATAAATTAGATTTTCTTATAATGTTTTAAATACTTAATATAAAGTAGGTATTGAAATTTAGTAGATGGATTTATTATGTGACGATTAGACCATCATAAGAAATTTGGTAAAGCACCATCCCCTATTTGGATAATGGTATTTAGTGTACTAGGTAAGACTGAAAGGTTAAAACTTGTATAACCTTAGGTAGATGGAACTAGTTAGTCTTCCAACTGTATCTTGTCTTGGGTATGGCAATATAATTTCCTCAAAAAAACAAAACAAAAATTGTTAGTTGTGTTTTACCCTAAAATTTTGGGCATGACATTCTGGTATCAGAGCCATGTTTTACAACACTGGGCATTACTAGGTCCATGAACGAATATACAACTTGAATGTTGGTAAGGAAAGAGGACTTCAATGAACTTGTCTTTCAAACTAGTGATCTCCATGAATGAGTCAAGTGAGAGCCTAACAACTTATGGCTAAGTGATCTTAAATGATTAATAATACAAAATGATTTGATATTAATGACATAATAGCACAGTAAAGAAAGTAAATAATTTAATGGCAAAAGATAGTATTCCTTCCTATGGAAATTTATATAACAGCCCCTTAATAGATATAAGATCTAAGTGGATCATGATCATATCACACATAAAGGAAGTTTCAAGACATACCAAGATTTGAAAGGATTAGGCAAATTTATGACTTATCAATGATAGTATATCCCTACGTTAAAAAAAAAATGAGGCAACTTCATGAATTGAGTTTTGTTCCTTTGTTTTGGCACAATACTCATAATTAAAATTAGTAAGAATACCAAATAGAAGAGAGTTATAAGGTTGTGAAGAGCTACCCTACCACGCAATTCTAGTGGAACAATGATCAAATAGTATACGTTGATGGTAATGTTTTATGACTCAACTATTGTGACAATGACTCTATATATTTTTGAAAATGAAAGCCATACATGAGAATAGGGAGTAGGAGATGTCCCTTACTAGGTGATATGTCAAAGATGCTAGCTCTGTACGTACCTCTATATGTACTACATTATTAGGATTTGACAAATCAAAACAATACACGAATAAATAGTTAAATGCAAAAAAAAAAAAAAAAAAAACCATAAGAACACAGATTTAACGTGGGTCACCCAAAAACCTAGGCTACTTCCACCTACACAGTCATCCAACCTTTCTCTTCTTCCCATCAGGAAACCTCTGTATGACCACACCACTCTTAAAATTTTGCATCATTGTTGATCTCAATTTATTTTATTAGCTATGTGGAGTATTTATTTCATTGATTTCTTGTTATGGTCCCATTGCCTCAAGGTTATCCTTTGTTTTTAATTGAAAATTTATCATTGTAGCCACACTTGTATTTTCTTTCTTTTAATAGGTTATTTTTGTATCTTGGATTTAAGTTATATACAAGGCATTTTCTTGTCGATAAGTGTGTTGTACTACAATTTGTGAAACAACCATACCAAGAGGTATTCCTAATAATTTGTGCAGGGGACTAGGACACCATAAGATCATCTTGATTATAGGATATAAAACTTTTAGATAGGGCCCTTGAAACACCATTTCTTCTTATGTCATAAATATGAACTCTTTCAAACCTTAGATAACATAGGAATAGATTATATGTTGACTTGTTATGGTACGAATAGACAACATGTTAAGAACCTTAAGTAAGCATGTTAAAAGTCATAAAATATGCATTGGACAGTTAGACCTAGGCAAGGTTGTGTAATCAATACAATAATAGAGAAGGAAAAATGATTAATATAAGACTAAGGAACTTAGGGTGGAAACTACGTGATGTCAATATTGATCAAGCATAGGTGAAACACATGTTCATCATTTTGATCTTGAAATGATACAAGAAAGTGCATTCCAAGTTTGAATGTTCATTTTAGGGGATTTCATCATGTGTTGAGATCAATAGGAATATTCATCTAAAAGATTCATTCTACCTAAGAAAGGATTGATCTAATTGTTTCATAGTTGATCCTATACAAAGATAATGCAAAATTTCAATTATTGCCTTGCAAAAGGTAATAGAAAGTCTCAAATGGATTTTGATAGTTTCAATAGTGTAATCAATTGGGTGCATTAAGTAGAATACTAATATTAACACTAGTACTCAACACTATAATTGATTTCCATGACACAAAACCTTCGATGAGGGACAAATAAATAAATAAAATGACAACCAAGTGGTTGCATGTGATAGATCATAAGGAAATGTTGATATTAAGATAATAAAACTGAAATTCTTGTACTTCTAATGGAAAATAAACAACCCCATCAAGGAAAGATATTCTTCATCGATAAGCTAAATTTTAGACTACAATCGCAAAATTTAGTTAGTACAAGAAGAGTGAATAACTCAGGGCTGGTAAAGAATAAAGTTAGCAAGTAAGAACTAAATAAAGGATATGATAACACTGGTAAGTGAATAGGCAGTGTATATAGAAAATTGAGTTATCAAAAAAATGAACATCAAACCTAAGAACAATTGATAAGGAAAAATAATTTTGAGTAAATAACACCTTATGTGAAATAAGTAGGCTAATAGTGCTATCAGATGGTAAATGGAAATGATATCAATTAAACTAGACTACGGAAGGCAATAAGGATTTACAAACATAAACGACTTGACCTAACAAAATGAGACTGCATTATGTTAGAAAAATCTTTAAATACATTGTTAACATTGTTGTAATCCTTGTTAAAAAAAAAAAAAAAACTTTAAGAAATTGTTCTCCCAAGTAATGAGTTATGTAAGGGACACTTATATCAGGCAGTTGACGATTATGGTAGATACACTAATAACGGGTAATACCTAATTAACAAAATTGCATAGTAAACAATCATAGGAAAAAATTTATCCATGCCATGAAAATTATATTATAGTCCCTTAAATTAAGTCAGGTATACACATAAAGTTGTTATGAATGTTGCGCAAATACCTCTAAGATGGGACCATTCTGCTATGGCTAGGAAAGTCCTCTTAATGAAGGATATGTCCCTAATTTTGGATGACTTTCAAGAGGAAGTCAAAAGCAAGGGGAGGAAATGCAAGGCCCCTTCCCCAATACCATATTATAAACTCTAAATAACACAAATATGGTCAGAACTAGGAAGCGTAAGGAGGTGAGATGTTATGTCTTTATCTCTCATGCATGGTATGTGAATTATAGATTGTTACCATACATCTTGTGATAGAATGTTCATAAGTCAGTTCCAAGATTTAGGTATGTCATGATTGGAATCCTTCTTATTAATATTGGACCTAAGATCTTATTAAGATTGATATACATTGTAGTCATTATTATCGTAAGTATCGTATTCAAAATTTTATTAGGTTGGCAAGCTAAGACCTTATGGAATAAAGACTCGAGATGTTAGAAAACTATGTTGATGGGTTCATAGTATGTTATGATATATTAGGATAGTTGTTTTACGTGGCCATTGTGTAAAGATGAATTAACACCCACCCTTGTGAGTACTAATAATAATTATAGATAGAATTTTTTATCAATTTAGGTATAGGCCTACTCGATAGAGCTCAGCATGATGTAAATATCATAAGTCAATTATTGTACAAGTAGTAGTAGGTGGATAGGCTACAATGCATGATGATTAAGATGAAAATATAATATATTGACTAACAGATATAATGGGTTTACCTAATGATTTATTTTGAAGCTATGCACACATGATTATGAAAATATTCTCATTTCCTAAAATTAGTGATTTTAGAGACATATGCCTTATCATGTAATATCTCATAATGATAATGTGATAGTGTTAGTAAAAAATATATTTAATGGAATCAACTATACTAGTTATGATGATTACATTTTGGTGGTTTTGATCTGAGATATGTAATTGGAACTAATTTTCATGTTGGCTGATTTAGCAATATAGGTTCAACATTTTATCATTTTGATAGGAAAATGATTATGATGTGATGCAAAATGTTAAATTGATTATGATGATTTATGATTAAATGTGATGTGCAGATTTAATTATTTTAACATTTTGAATGTTTTATTTGAAATGATTAAGAAAAGGAATTTAAATGAATCATGTTAATATGGATTACTTAACATTTAAATTTATATGCATTTATGATATATGTTTTATATGACCTCCTTGGACTACTGATACTCGAATTTAGTGTGCAGGAAGTGGAACCATGGAAATTATTGGGGGAAATAAGGTCCAAACCTATGTGAACATGGTTTAGCCAAGGTGAATCTTTGGAAGATTCAAAAGCCTTGTTGTGATGTATTTTATTTCGTAAATGGTGTGTGAAATTTTGAATATCAAAATGCATTAGTGACATGGCATGATGATGTGTAATGTGCTTTAGTGTGTCACTTGACACTTGTAGGTTTTTGTGTGTTAATGGCATGTCACCTAGGGTTGGTCATGGTAGCATTTTACCTTTAAACTAATCACCTTATTAATGACTAAGTAAACCCACTTAAAAAGGGGAAGGATGGGTCACAATCAAAGGAAATTCAAAATTAGACTTGACTAGGGTTTTGAAGGGTCATTAGGTGGTCCCAAAGTGCCTTTTGTGTGAAAATAAGCTACCCATATGATAGTATAACATGTTAGGGACCTAATTTTGACCATGATAGTGCCTAGATAGCCTAGAGGGCCCCTTTACCAATGCCTTCTTCCATCAATTAGAAAATGGAGTTGTCACATGAGCTCTTTCCCATGTTTCCACTAAGTCAAAAATAGAAAACTTAGGGGGTAGAAAAGTTTGTAAGAGGAAGTGGCTTGGTATTTTTGCTAAAATAGTTAGTGGGAAGGAGTTTTTAGGGAGTCTTGGACAAACTAGTGGGGTGTTCACCCACTCTCTAAGTTTAGAGACTCTTTGGATTTGGAAGCTTGGAGGGAGCTCTTCTACAACCTATCATTACCATTTTGAAAAGGAATTCAAGGTTAGTGTTCTTACCATGTAGTGAACTTCTTCCATTTTAAAGTTGAATCTTGGTATTTCATTCATGAGTATATAGGTATGGAGAATGGCATTGTAAGAGAAATGTGTGGTATCATCTTGTATCATGTTGTGTTGTGTTGTATTGTGTTGTGATGAGCATGAAGTTTGGATTTTTATTGTCCTCTTGTATTTTTTGAGTTTCCATGATTTTGTGCATGAGTTTTGTTATGAGTGTAAGGGCTTCACTCACCTTTTGGGAAGGGAAGAGAAGTCCAAGGTGAAGGGCTTAGTTAGGCTTGAAATATAGTTGAGAACATTGGAGTATGGGCTCCATTGTATGCCATATTCATTCATATCTTGCTTTGGGGGTGATAAGGGAAAGATGGTTTAGAAAGGAAGTTCATGGAGTATGGGCTTCAAGCAAGCTATAACTTATGGTAGTATGTTTGGAGGAGGTTTGTAGAAGCCCTAAAAGGGCATGTAAATTGTTAATTTTTGAAAGCCCCGAAAGGGCTTGAAGATTATTATTGCAAATATGGTATGATATGGCAAGTCTCCTATTTGAAAGCACACCTTCACCTTATGTTCAAGGTTCTATTGGTGAACCATTTTGAAATACCCTTCGGATGAAATTGTTCAAGTTTTGTAATGTGATGTTTATGCATGTGTGAGATTGGAATGAAACTTGGTTGGAATCTTGTTTCCCCTGCTTGGTGGGTGGCTTCATAGAAGCCTAGGATGGGAGGTGAGCCTCCATGGTTCTCAGTTTTATGTTATTTTTGTAGGTTTATGCTAATTGGATGCATGAAGATAATAGGGTCTCCATTCTTTGTTGAAGCAAAAAGGGATATGTCATTATATAATGTATTTGAAGGGATGAAATCCTCATTTTGTGATTGTATAGTGTATTGTAAAAGTGGAACCCTTCACTTGTGTATTTTGTGTATTGTATTTTAAAAGTGAGATTATCACCTTGTGTACATTATGGAGAGTAAATAATCCTTTTGAGGAATGAAGAAATCTGGGATATGGTCATATGTAGTTGTCGTGTAAAATTCTAGATTCTTGCATTTAGATGTAAGGGGAAAGGGGAGATTGATGTATCATAGATTGGATATGGAAAGATTTCTTTTAGAGATTATTTGATACTTAAGGAAAAAATATGTGTTGTTTCATTGTACTCATTTGAAATTAAGATCAATTCAAGATAATGTTTTTTTTCAAGGATTTGATTATGTGAAAAAAAATTTCAGTACACATCAATTTTACAAGAAAAACCATTTTTTGTTCCATTATTGAAAGAAAAATACAAATCTATAGGTTTCACATTTGAACTTAGTTCAAAGACATTTCATGTCAAATTTTATTTAAACAAATTATAAAGAGACCCATTTATTATAAATTTATATTGGAATATAGAAGCAACATCATATAACTACTAAGTTGACACTAATAACATCATAGGTGCATAGGAAAGATGCTTCAAATAGACTATATATCAAATACCATGAGAGACAACCTGTACATGCACATTTAGTTCTCTGGATTTTGTATAAGAAGTGGAAAATATTCCACTATATATTACAGCCCAATATAAGATTCAAACAGAATATACTCTAGCATCTTCTCACCTAGATAAGAAAAAATTTTAAAATGATATTAGTCATAATACATATTTGCCAATAAGGTTACCAAGTTGAAAGTAAAGTAAGACTAGCACATAGATATCCCATGAAAAAACTCACATTCAAAAAAAATTTATGTAAAACTATAAAAATGGTACTTGACCCCACACAAGAATCGACTCACACGAGTGGTAAGGGAAGAAGAACTTTTAAAAAAATAGATTCCCCCCCTTTTCTAGTCAACTTCACTTCATTAAGTATCCACCCACAAAAGAAATATATTAAAATATTTTTTAAAAAAATCAGCAAACATGTACACTTAACTATGTGTGAGTATCTTGTTGTAATCCCACCTAATCAATTAGTGGTGTTGCCCATGTTGATGAGTCTAAAAAATGCCTTTATTTTGTTATGTTTAAGATACTTTGTGATACTCTATTTATCCTGGTTTTAACACTTATAAGCCTATGTTTGATAAACCTTTGATGATTTATGGGGTAGAAAAACTATGTCATCTTTTGCCTAAATTATATCTAATATGCAGTATTTCATATAAATATCCAAATGTGCGTTCTTATGCTTGAATTTAGTTTGATGGATGTTTATTTGCAAATATGTCTTATATCATAACTAACCTGATGATAAGGATTAAAGGATGAGTGAAGGAATCCAGAAGTTGGTTGCCGACAGCATTCAAGGAGAAACGAGCATCAAGTAACAACCACGAAAAGGAAGTTATAACCACTCCAGGAAACATGGCAACGAATAAGGAGGAGCTTTTACGAGCCATTGCCTTCTCTGCATTTATGTTGTAACAAGTGGATGCTGAGATTTCATTGCTCCCTCCTCAATTTTGTTATCCTTCCTTTTCGCTTTCAGTTGTTCTCCTATATTCTCTCCTGTAGACTTAACTTAGGACAGTTACTTTTTATGTTATGTAATAAAGAGTAGATTCCCTATATATGTCGGGATAGACTCCTGCGTGAAAAGTTTTATCGAGTAAGAGAGAACACTGATTCACAGTTTGTTGTAGTTGTGTTTTACAATTCTGAATCATGTAATGATTGATTAATGAAATGAATTAGTTCTCTTTAGCTTCTATCCTGCATTGGTAGATTAGAGAAGCAAACCAAGGGGGCCCACTTGGAAGGTGGATTAGATTAGGATAGAATAGATTCATTTTACTAGCATTAGTAGTATTTTAAGTAAGACGTAGCTAGTTAATTCCTTCTTGTAGCATCACACTTCATGAACGTTCCTACAGCATCTGCGAGAACAAACTAGTGGATGAGTCAAGATGGAATCTCTGTTATCTTGTCATTGTGTTTTCAACATTCATAGATTCAATATTTTTCTTTCCATAGCAGTAGTGTAGTTTCCTTCCTTTGCATTTTTACTTTCCTGTAGCACAAGCATAATGACTCATCAAGGTACCTAGTGCACATACTATGCCGACCATTTCAAGTATACGTCCTTGGGTTGACAATCTAAATGCACCTCATGGTAGGGGAAAAGTAGTCCTTAGCTTGAATAAATTATTCCTAAGCCAGGCCTAGCGCATGACTATGGAACACTTATTGTGAGGCAGTTCATTTTTGGTGCCGTTGTCGGGGATGGTGTCAACCTAGGAGCATTTTTGAGTCATAGTTTTTAGATTAAGTTCTTTTTACCAGTGTGAAAATTTAAGTTACATGCATCGAAGAGGAAGACGACGAGATGAATATGGCAGATTTCTTTCGCAAGGATCTGTTAATTTGAATGAAGAAGTTGAAGAAGAAGTTGAGTTGTCCTTTGAAGATGCAAGCCCTATTTTCCCCACAGTATCATCATCAAGAGCTAAATCCCTAGATATATTCGGTCTCCAACCTTTCACTGAAATAGTGACCAGTCTTCTTGATAACACTACCTTGAATCCACCAATTGTTAATCATCTAGTGCCTACCATGTCTTTTCAGCAACAACCTCATAATCTAGTCCCACCAGTCATGGCACAACCCACTTTTTCATTTCCACTTCCAAGTCTCATAACCAATGCCAATCTCAAGAATATACCTCCCACTGCTCTTCCAAAGTTCTATGGCCTTGCAATTGAAGACCTTGATACCTTCTTGTTTGAGTTCGACATCCTTTGTCATAGTTTCGACTACAATACTGATGCTCATAAGCTTAAATTATTTCCAGCCACATTGAAAGAATCAACTTTACGATGGTTCATGGGCTTAGGAGCCAATGCAGTTGCGAAATGGGATGAAATGCAAGCCTTGTTTTTGGAAAAATATAAAGAATATTGCAAAGCATCTGGCACAAGAGGAGATGATATCTTTAGGATATCACAGAAGGAGGAAGAGACATTAGAAGACTATGTTTCTTGATTTTTATATACACTACAAAAGAATCCTCAGCACACATTGTCTGAAGATTCCCAAAAACTAGTCTTTCTAAGAGGAGTGAATGAAGACTGTTTGGAAGCATTGGACCTGATGGCCGGTGGATATGTATATCAAGCTCAATGGGATGACCTCAAAAAGATATGTCACAACTACTCAAGTTCAACTATGAAGAAAGGTCAAGGACCCCGTTCTATGGTTACAAAAGGAATTAGTCAAGGCATTTCAAAACTTGAAATATCCAATTTGTTGTCAGATTTCAAACAAGACATCATTAATGATGTCGCTACACAGTTGGATACAATGACTACAA
The DNA here is from genome assembly GCA_028749045.1 of Cupressus sempervirens. Lineage (NCBI taxonomy): Eukaryota > Viridiplantae > Streptophyta > Pinopsida > Cupressales > Cupressaceae > Cupressus > Cupressus sempervirens. The sequence goes on along the minus strand of CM053785.1, from coordinate 548,262,389 downwards.
AGAAGAAGCAAGTAGAGGCTGAGTTACAACTAGCTGAGTACTGTCCTCATTGCCGAAAGCAAAAGAAGGATTGCCACTGTAAATTGGTTGCAAGCATGTAGAACCAGCATCTTCCAACTGAATATGTAAAGATAGATGGGGATGATGAGCAAGTATTCTTTGTTGCTCAATGCTGACCATGGGCTCAACGTCAAGGTATGCCTCAAGACCCCTTGCAAAATTCAAATTCATATGGTAATCAATGGCAAAACCGCAATACCCAAGGTCCTCCACAAAATCGACCCAATTGGAATAATGTTGGGCAAAATAACCCACAACAGTCTCAATGGTCTCAAAATTTCCAACAACCTTGGTCTAACCAACAGAATAACCAATGGCCCCAGAACCAGCAAAACTAATGGCAACCACCCCAAGGGAATTGGAAATCTCCAAACCAATGGAAGGGATCTCAACAATGGCCTAACCAAAATAATGGTGCTCCACAATTACCCCCTCCAGCTCAACAACCTGCTTTAATGCCACCACCTGCAAATAGTGGACCTCAAAAGCAAACACAGCTACCTGCACAGCCTCAGCAAAATCCAAATAGCCAACCACAGCAGCCCATGTATAGTGTTGATACCCAGCAGTACCCTGCTTATGCCCTAGATGTCGCAGATATACATTTGAGATCTGGAACGACCGTACCAACACCAAAGCCACCTCTTATAACTGAAGTGTCAGACTCTCCTGCAGGATCAGAACCTTTGGTTGATGAACCTGTTGACCCAACTAATGTTACCATACCAATACCAGTTCAACCAGTAGTAGAGCCTCCTTTTCCAAACCAACTAATATAAAAGAAACCTGAACAAAGCAAGGAACAACCCTTTGACATTGTTAATCAGTTGAAGAATATGCATGTCCAAATACCTTTGTTTCAAGCTATTAAGGACATTCCTGCTTATGGAAAAGCTATAAGGGAAGCTTGTCTAAAGAAACCTGGAAGGAAGAAGGATCCTACCACAGTTCATGTTGTTGGACACTTCGCTGATATCATGTTAGGAAGAGTGATTTCACCAAAATATTCTAACCCAGGGAGTCCAGTAGTAAGTGTCAGCATAAATGGTCAATTTGTTAAAAATGCCTTAATAGATTTGGGAGCTGCTATAAATGTGATGACCAAAGAAACCATGAAGAAGTTACAAATAGAAGGATTAAGGCCCACACCAACTATTCTGCAGCTTGCATATAGTTCCACTGTCATTCCTGATGGAATGATAGAAAATATTGTTGTGACCTTAGACTCCCTAGAATATCCTGCAGACTTCATGATTTTGTCCCCTAAAGTAAACCTATCTGGCTATCCTATCATTCTAGGTAGACCATGGTTGGCCATAGCTGATGCAAACATAAATTGCAGATCAGGGAATATGACCATATCAAATGGCCAAGCAACCAAGCAATTTGATCTATATCCTCCTACACAACCATTACCAGATTTGAGTACATCTTTTTGGCCAGATTTAGGAGATGAAGAAGAAGAGATAAATTCCATAGTACAACTTATGATGTTACATAGGCAATCTTTTCTAAAGTTACAAGAAGAAGATTCAGTAATCCAGAGCATCCTTACCAACACTTGTGTGGTAGGAAAAGATGTGTCTAAAAGCTCTGTATTAGAATTGATTACATATGAGGAGTGTGATACAAGTTGTACTTTACTTAAGGAACCTGAAAATCTTTGTTCACTACTTCCCTGTGAATTAGAAGGAAGCCCAATCTCTAAAATTGCTATGGTAGAATCCATTATTCCTGTTGAACTGAGTATAGGCCATAAACTGCATGTTAACCCCAAATTGACATCTGTACAGATGGAACAATTAAAAGAATTGCTTCGGAAGAATGAGAAGACTTTTGCTTGAGATTATGGTGATATGAAAGGATTAAGCCCTGCATTTTGTACCCATAGGATATACATTAATGAAGGTTGTCTACCACTTCGTCAACCTCAGAGGAAGATAAATCCAAGCCTCAGAGAAATAGTCAAAACAGAATTGCAAAAACTGCTTGAATTTGGCTTTATCTATCCTATATCTGATAGTAAATGGGTATCACCGCTAGTTATAGTACCTAAGAAAGGAGGAAAATGGAGAATTTGTGTAGATTATAGAGAGTTGAATAAGGCTACTAAAAAGGATCATTTTCCTTTACCCTTCATAGATCAAGTTTTGGATACACTAGCTGGAAAGAAGTACTTCTCCTTTTTAGATGGATACAGTGGCTATAATCAAATTAGTATTGCTCCTAAAGACCAAGACAAAACTACATTTACCTATCCATGGGGTACTTTTGCATACTCTATTTTACCATTTGGTCTTTGTAATGCTCCTGCAATGTTTCAATGGGCTGTAATTAGTATTTTTGCTGATATATCACATGATTGTATGGAAATCTATATGGATGACTTTACAACATTTGGAGTTACTTTTGAAGAAGCAATGATAAATCTTGAAAAAGTTTTGGTAAGATGTCAAGAACATAATTTGGCACTAAATAGTGAAAAGTGTTTCATGCTCATGCAAGAGGGTGTGGTACTCAGTCATTTCATATCTACTGCAGGTATACAAGTAGACCCAGTAAAAATTGAGGTAATTCAAACATTACCCATACCCACTAAAGTAAAAGATATCATATCTTTTCTGGGACATGCTGGATATTACAGGCATTTTATAAAAGACTTCAGTAAAATAGCCAATCCCTTGTACAAATTGCTCACCAAAGAAGCTGAATTCAATTGGACACCTGAGTGTGATAAAGCTTTCCTGCAACGTAAGCAACTTTTGACCACAGCCCCAATTTTACAAGGCCCTGATTGGAACCTACCTTTTCACATATATACAGATGCTTCTGATTATGCCATAGGTGCAGTTTTAGCACAAAAACACTCAAATCTTGAAAATGCCATTTATTATATCAGTAAGAGTCTTCATGGCCCAGAACTGAATTACACAGTGACTGAAAAAGAATTGTTAGCAGTAGTCTATGCTCTAAACAAATTTCGGCATTACATCACAGGTTATCCTATCTATGCTCATACTGATCATGTAGCAATCAAATATCTCATGAACAAACCTGCTATAACTGGTAGGTTAGCAAGATGGTTACTATTGCTACAAGAATTTGACATAACCATACTGGATAAGCCTAAAAAAACAAATGTCGTAGCTGATTATTTGTCAAGAATCAATCATCATGATACTGATACTACTCTGGTAGATGATGCATTTCTAGATGAACATTTGTTTCATATTGCTGTTAAAGTTCCATGGTATGCAGATATTGCTAACTACATTGCAGCTAATAAGACACCAGCGCATTTTTCTTATAAGGAGAGAAAGTTGCTCATACAGAAAAGCTTCCATTTCTCATGGATAGACAATTTTCTGTTCTATACTGGACCTGATCAAGTTATGCGCAGATGTGTAAGAGAAGATGAGACATATGACATTTTGCATGCATGTCATAATGAACCCTGTGGAGGACATTTTGCAGCCAAAAGAACAGCTTTCAAAATCTTAGCCATTGGTTACTATTTTCCTACCCTTCATAAAGATGCAATCAATTATACAAGGAAGTGTGACCAATGCCAAAGAATGGGTCACCCAACCAAAACAAATGAAATGCCTCTGAATCCTCAAGTGGTGTTAACACCATTTGACAAATGGGGAATGGACTTCATCGGTCCTATTGATCCTCCATCCAATGGGAAGTCTTATATTCTGGTTTGTACTGACTACCTAACCAAATGGGTTGAGGTTAAGGCTATGAAGCATGCCCATGATGAAAAAGTTGTCGAATTCCTGTATGAAGAAATTTTTACACGCTATGGAGTTCCTAAAGAATTGGTTACTGATCAAGGCACACAGTTTACTTCCAACTTGATTTTAGAGTTGATGAAATAATATAACATCAAGCATCACAAATCCAGTCCTTATCATCCACAAGCCAATGGACAAGAAAAAGTTACCAACTGTGAGCTGGAAAATATTCTAACTAAAATAGTCCATTTGCATCATCGGGATTGGACCAGCCGGTTACAAGAAGCTATTTGGGCTTATAGAACAACTTGGAAAACCACTACCGGATTCACACCATTTGAGCTTTTGTATGGGAAAGTGGCAATGCTTCCAATTGAATTTGAACACAAGACTTTAAGAATAGCCTTGACCTTAGATATTGATCTTCCTACAGCACAAAGAGAATGCCTCCTACATCTTAATTCTTTGGATGAAATGCGCAAGACCGCTTTAGAACACACTGAACTGGTGCAAAAATAGAGAAAACACTAGCATGATTCTCATATCCTCAAAAAACAGTTCAAAGCTGGTGACTGGGCATTATTGTATGATTTTCGCTTTGAGGATATGCCAGGGAAGCTGCAGACGCGATGGTTAGGACCATATCAAATCATCCATGTCTTTGACAATGGAACAGTTCAACTAACCACAATTGATGATGTGCCTTTCAAAATGCTGATCAACGGTCATCGACTTAAGCTTTACAAACAGCCTCAAACAAAAGCCAAATTCATGCAACAGTTCGAATAATCGGATCCAACAACAACTCAAGTATCTCTTCCTGCAGTAGAAGGTGACTTCCGCCTGCTCCTCTTCAACATTAATTCTAATTTGCATGTCCATAATAATAACTTTATGATTCGCATAAGGTCCATTTTCTTTTCATGATATTTCTTTCCATTCATATCTTAATCTTCCATCCACCCACCCCACTCCATTTCTTAATCTTCCATCCACTCACTTTCTACATAATTAAATTTTTGTGTTTTCAATCAAATCTGCACATGCTGATGGATGCTGCCATTTACATTATTTCTGCCACCTTTTTTTTGGAGCATGTGACAATCCACTTGGCAGGTATAAACTTTTTCAAACTATTATTCATTTATAAGTTTGCAGATTTTGTTAATTATATATAATACTGCATAGTCTCTATAATTACGGCATATTCCAGTCCCTCACCCATACTAGTCTGACAAGTGAGGACACTTGTCATAAAATTAGTAGGGGGCAGGGGAGTGTCGTACTATCCAATGACATGCATGATTAACTGTGATGGTTTTCTAAAATCTTGGCATTATTCCTTATTAATGAAAACTTTTTGCCATAAGTATGTCGTGTCAAGTGTTGTACTCCCACTTTTTGAATGAATTTTTTACCCCTTATTAATGAGAACTTTTTTCCAGAAGTATGCCATGTCAAGTGTTGTACTCCCACTTTCTGAATGAATTTTTATTTTATTTTTCATGCTAAGCCATGATGTGACCCATTTTTAAATTTTGGCATTTGAACCATGTTTTCGGACGATTTCCATGCAAATTCATGATTTACTTTTACCTAAAGTTTAATTATGGCACATAACAATTGGTTATGGCAATTAATTTTCCCAAACAGAAGTGGTGAAGCATCTAAGAAATAACGCAGAGTCTTGAAGTTTGCATTCAGAAAGGGAGAGAGAAACAGAGTAGCAGAAAAAGTATCAAGAAATGGGAGGAGGTTTACAGAGAAGAGAGCTGGTTGAGCACATTTCATTTCTCTCTGACATAGAAGCAGTAAGAAGATTCAATGCATGCGGGTGGTTAGATTATTGTTTGAATTTAACAGCATATGATGAAGAAGCAGCTATAGAATTCACCAGGACATTTGATGAAGGTGAAGCTTCTGTGTGGGGTTTGACAGTAATTGCAACAAAAGAACGAATTGCAAAAGTAACATGGTTACCTTCTATTGGAGAGCATTATCCAAGCTCGCATGACGCTAGGTCAGCAAGGGCCTAGTTCACTACCCCACATGACCCTCAATTGGATGTTACAAAGCAGGGGTGCAAGAGATTGTCTTTGCCACCTCCATACCCTGAGCTAGCAATGCATGTCATCAGGTATTTTACTTGTGAAGGTAGATTTTCTCACTTACATGCACACCATTTTAAGTTGCTTAGTTGTATAAGGCACAATATTGTCGTAATCTTCCAAATTTTCTATATAATATGCTCTGTATTAGTGTGGAAGAGATTCAAAAAGGGAAAGATAATTATGTCACTCACCATGCCTTGATTAAGTTGTTAATAGAAAGGTCTCTTAGGGATGTGTCCCCTTTGACATGGGATGACTTTGTGAAATTTAAAACCCTACAACCCCAAGTTGACCTTAGTGAACGGCAGGGTGAGAAAAACGTAGTTCCCAGTAGTAAGCCTGCAGAACAAAATATTGAGGGAGCTGAAATAGAAAACGCACAAGGGATTGAACTGAAATTTGCTTCCATTCAAGAGAATGTGCCTCCACCTGAGCAGGACATCCCTAAACCCACTACTAGTAAAGCTAAAAGGAAATGGAAGTCACCAAAAGAAACTACTGCTCAACAAAAACCTAGTCCTGCAATTAAGCAACAGAAGAAAACAAAGAAGGTTCCTGCAGCAACTAATCCTGTAGCAGTGACACCGAAACAAAAAAGTAGGCAAAAGACAGTAGTACAAAAAGAGACTCCTTTGCAAAGAAGCCCTAGAATGAGAGGGCAGATTTTTAAAGATCCTATATTGTCTAAAGCACTTGCTCCAGAGTCTCTTGTGCAGATAATTTCTGACCATTCTCCCCTTCACATTGAGATGATAGAAGCTTCTAGTAATCCTCATGCAACATGTGAGAAAGAAATTAACAAAACCTTAATGGATTTACTAGGTGTTTCAAGCCATGAGAATGAAGTAGTTCCTGAATGTCATGATTCAAATACTGCCTTAGTCCCATATGAGTCAACATGGATCAATAGTTTGGTGAAACATCTATGGCGGGAATAGAAAAAGAAAAAGGATTATGAAGAGGATAACAGTGTCATCACCTTGCAAAAACTCCTTTTCCAATTATATGGACAGCATTTATTTGCTGAAGCACTATGGAAAGAGGAGAAGAAAAGAATGAGCAAGATAATAACATCACAAAATGAGGAGATTGAAGAATTGAAAGAACAGCTAGAAATACAGAAACAACGCATGGAACATGCACTTAAATTAGTTGATCAAGCTCTTGCTTGCAGACCACCTCCTCGAGTATATACTTTTTGTTTGGAAGAACAATATCTTTTGCTTCAGTTGATGTTAACCTTCAAAAATGTAAATGCAGAATTCAAAACCACACAAGAGTTTTATGGGCTGTATCAAACCTTACCACCATGGCAGAAAAATCTATTGTGCGAGTTGTATATTCACAATTTTGTCATTCTTGTAGAAACTGAGTGGAATCCTTTGCTCTATATAGGAGATGTGCATTTGAAAGCTTTAATGTCATGGATGTCTAATGAGGCGAACTATGACAGACAACTGGTTAATTACAGAGATGAGGAGAGAACAAAACCTTTACCCTTGAGGGCAGAAAGTAAACAACCAAAAGAAATGCTTCGAGACTGGTTTACATTAACCTATGGGAAGAGTAATCCAGAAGTTAGAAAGAAGATATTTGTTGCTAGAGCCAAAGTGTATGCCGAATATGAAAACTTGCCCTACTTTGCATTCCAGAGAGCTATGACTGGAGTAAGAAGTAGATGGGCACAGTTACTTGATTCTCTCAAGAAATTAGAGCCGCACAGTCCTATTAATTTGGAAGCAGCACTATATAGAGTTCCAAAATATTTAGAACTGGGAAAGCAACTAAGGCCAGAGCTATGGTTTCCTTTGACCATGAAACATCTAATGCTTTTATGGCCCCTATATGATATTGATGCTGACAAACTTGATAAGTTGCAGGAAGACCACAAGCGAGAAGTATGGGAAAGGACTACAGGATTCTATTACACCTTCAAGAGTAGCAGAAAGGGAAAGACAGAAGTTGGGGAGCTCAGATTTTTGACAAAGAAGTGTAATGCTTGAGGACATGCATTAGTTTAGCAGGGGGCAGATGATGAGTCTAAAAAATGGCTTTATTTTGTTATGTTTAAGATACTTTGTGATACTCCGTTTATCCTTGTTTTAACACTTATAAGACTATGTTTGATAAACCTTTGATGATTTATGGGGTAGAAAAACTATGTCATATTTTGCCTAAATTATATCTAATATGCAGTATTTCATATAAATATCCAAATGTGCATTCTTATGCTTGAATTTAGTTTGATGGATGTTTATTTGCAAATATGTCTTATATCATAACTAACCTGATGATAAGGATTAAAGGATGAGCGGAGGAATCCAGAAGTTGGTTGCTGACAACATTCAAGGAGAAACGAGCATCAAGGAACAACCATGAAAAGGAAGTTATAACCACTCCAGGAAAGATGGTAGCGAATAAGGAGGAGCTTTTACGAGCCATTGCCTTCTTTGCATTTACATTGTAACAAGAGAATGCTGAGATTTCATTGCTCCCTCCTCAATTTCGTTATCCTTCCTTTCCACTTTCAGTTGTTCTCCTATATACGCTCCTGCAGACTTAACTTAGGATAGTTACTTTTCTATTATGTAATAAAGAGCAGATTCCCTATATGTGTCAAGATTGACTCCTGTGTGTGAATTTTTGGTTTTTGATAAGTTTTATCGAGTAAGAGAGAACACTAATTCACAGTTTGTTGTAGTTGTGTTTTACAATTCTGAATCATGTAATGACTAATTAATGAAATGAATTAGTTCTCTTTAGATTCTATCTTGCAATGGTAGATTAGAGAAGCAAACCAAGGGGGCCCACTTGGAAGGTGGATTAGATTAGGATAGAATAGATTCATTTTACTAGCATTAGCAGTACTTTAAGTAAGACGTAGCTAGTTAATTCCTTCCTGTAGCATCACACTTCATGAATGTTCCTGCAGCATCTGCGAGAACAAACTAGTGGATGAGTCAAGATGGAATCTTTATTATCTTGTCATTGTGTTTTCAACATTCATAGATTCAGTATTTTCCTTTCCATAGCAGTAGTGTAGTTTCCTTCCTTTGCATTTTTACTTTCCTGCAGCACAAGCATAATGACTCATCAAGGTACCTAGTGCACATACTGTGCCGACCATTTCAAGTATACATCCTTGGGTTGACAATATAAATGCACCTCATGGTAGGGGAAAAGTAGTCCTTAGCTTGAATAGATTATTCCTAAGCCAGGCCTAGCGCATGACTATGGAACACTTATTGTGAGACGGTTCACATGTACATAGGAAAAGTCACCACCCTTCCTAGACCTTTAAAAAGGTGTACTCTCATAACCCTAGGCACCTTGGGATCAACCTAAGCTAAGGAAACCATGTTAGTCTATGTTCCTTGGTAGATGAGAACAACTTAAGAATGTATGAGTTGATGAAATCCAACTCCGCAGTCGCCAAGATCACTTGGAGTGCAAATAGCTTGCCGAAGAGAAACCTAAGGAGCAAGATCTTGAAGGAAACAAAGCAAGAGAAAATACTTCACAATAGGAAAATAAAATTTCTATGTGAATGGATGATTTTACAATGAGAGAGAGACCACTTAGAAAGGCCTCAAGGAAGCTTGTAGAACAAGCTGGAAGGAGGTAAAAAATAAGGTTGACAACCAAACACACTTCCACAAAAAGGTGGAATATGCTAGAAGGGAACAAACTCCCATGTTGTCAACAACTCATCACTACAACTATTAACTACTAAATATTAAATAAATGCATTAACCTAAGTAAGCTTAAGTAAATAGAATTAATAATTAATAATTAATTAATTATTTACTCTAACATCCCCCCTTAAGTGCAACTTAGGGAAATACCTTAAGCTCACAAAACTAAGATGAATGCAGAATGGGTCTTGGAAACAAGGCCATGTTAGGTACCCATGTACAATGCAAAGAGATGCAACCTCTAAAAATGGGGAAAAAGGGAAAACCTCATGGGAAAAACCTTCCCCCCAAAAGAGGTAAAATACATGCTAAAAAAATATGAAGTGAAGGAAGGAAGGAAGGCTTCAACAACACCCCCCAAGGACAAATTCCAAGAGAAATGTTTCAAGAGACTCTCTCAAAACCATAAATACAACCAGCACCCCCATGAGAATAGACACCAAATCCCCCACAGAATGATGGAGCTCCTGTAGAAATGATCAAACCAATGAAACTCCAATGCGGAAGGAACAAGAGCACATAACAAGGGAACCCTTGAATGAGAGGGGAAACTGGAAGGCCTAGCCGATGCCCAAAGGAGAAAGTATGAGGATCTTGAAAGGGAATCCCCAAAGAAGGTGTGATGAAACTGTCATGAATGTCCTCTGTAGTATCTACAACAAGTGTACCTACAGTCTCAATGAATGAAGCTAGAGGATCAAGTAGAGCGAAAGAAGAATCCTATAGAGGAGAAAAGCCCTCAACTGGATGTGGTGTGGCAGTCAAAATAGGGATCTCAAGAATAATGCAAAGGTTCAAGTATCCTAACTGCACCACATGATGCTCATGTGAAAGAGAAGTAGTGTTCTCCAATAATGGAGATGGTGGACCAAAGTGTGAGAAGGTGTAGAGATGAGTGGAAGGATCAACTACCCCTGTAGCAATAAGACTTCCCGTTACATGATCTCAAATGAGGATTGAATCAATAGTGAACTCAACTGTCTTCCCTGATCCACTGCGTGTAATCTGAGAAATTAAGAGAAGGTTGGTCGATAAAGATGGAACATACAATACATCATTGAATATATCATCTTGGATGTGAACTGAACCTTTCCCATAGACTGGTAGTGCAATGTTATTCCCCATGAGAATATGAGGAATAGGAGAAGCCTCAAGAGTAGAGAAGACACCTTGAAAAGATGTCATATGATGAGAAGCACCTGAATCCAATATCCAAGGAACCTGTGAAAGAGACACAATGGTAGCCTCTAATGCATGACCCTTTCCAAGATCCAATGTAGATGGCGAAGATGTGGAAGAAGACTGAAAGGCAGACCCCTGTGAGGTAGAAGAGGATGGAGAAGAGACAATGTTCTTCTGAAGAAGAGCTTGCAAATCTGCAATTTGTTTCTCATAGCCATCAAATCTCTTCTAAAAATAATGTGCCTCATCATGAGATCCTTTTCGAAAATACGAACAGGTAGGAGTCTCAGTCTTCTTTTTCTCCTTCTTCTTAGAAGATAATGAACTTGTAGAAGAGGGATCTGATATCTGCTTTGACTTCTGCTCCTGTGTATCCTTGACAAGCAATGCCTATGACTATGAACCTGAAAGTGAATCTATTTGATTGATCTTGGGTTGTTCATGAGTTAATCAATCGCAAAATATCTCAAATGAAGGCATCTTGTGTCTATCATCCAATGCATCCATAGTGGAGTAGAAAGTAGAAGAGAAGAACTGATACTATCCCCTCAACTTTGAGAGTATCAAAAAGATAGACTCATCATCTATCTTGGTTTTCCCACATCCCTGCAAAAGTGTACGCAAAGACTTGAATTTTATCAAGAAGTCCTCAATGGTGGGAAAGCTATCAAGTGTCAAAGAAGTGAACTCTACATCAAGTTGCAATGCCTAAAATTTATTTATTGTGCCAAACAAAGTCTAAAATTTGAGCCAGTAGCCTGAGTAGCAGTCAAACCATCCAAGTGAAATAGCAAATTGTCTGAAATGTTTAGTGCAATCAATCTCATGGTCTCATCCATTTTGTTCCTGTGTTGAAGAATCTCAAAAGGGCATGTGAGAACAAGTTGATTCTCATCCATACATGACCATAAGCCTCTTGACATGAGAAGCCTTATCATTTGTGCCTTTCAAGTGTGATAGTTGTGTGGCATGAAACGGGTCACAGCTAGATTCGCCATTGAGAGAGAAGAAGACAAAAGTAGAAGGGTCTTATTCTGAATTAAATTACAGAAAAGAAAATGCTCCCCCCCTCCCCCACAATGTATAAATTGGGCACTCTTTACTTAGTGCGATTACAACAACTAATTTAGGGCCTATTTCTGAAAGTAGTATTTCTGTCTATAGAACTTCTAATATAATTGTAGATCTTGAAAGTAGACCAAAAAAATACACTTTCAAAAAAAATAGAACCTAATTATGTGTTCAGATGAGCTCATACTAAGCACTTAAAGTGGCAAAAATTGAGAATTATGAGTTGTAGAAAAATTCAGGAATAGAGATCTCAAACCACCTACAACAATGTGTAGATCACAAAATCCTACCCCAAAACAAAAAAAAATTGCTCGAAAAAATGAGTCCGTATGAGGGAGATATCGCTATTTGAAAATCACCTCTATAGTTATTTTTTTTGAATCGCCGCTGTCGCACCTCAAAAAAATAAAGAAAATAGCCCAAAAAATATCAGATATGTTATGCCAAACCCTCTTTCTCCTTTTTCTCCAAATACTGAAAAAATGCTCTTCCTCCCGATTGAAGAAAAAATCACAAACAAATTAGGGTTTGTGTCTTCGAATCGCGGCTTCAAAAAAATCCTTCAAACAAGAAGCAGCAGGGAGGCTCTGATACCATGTAGGAGTTGATGAAATCCAACTTCACAGTTGCCAAGATCACCTGCAATGCAAATAGCTTGCCGAAGAGAAACCTAAGGAGCAAGAGCTTGAAGGAAACAAAGCAAGAGAGCATATTTCACAATAGGAAAATGAAATTTCTATGTGAATGGATGATTTTACAATGAGAGAGAGACCGCTTATAAAGACCTCAAGGAAGCTTGTAGAACAAGCTAGAAGGAGGTAGAAGATAAGGTTGACAACCAAGCACACTTCCACAAAAAGGTGGAATGTGCTAGAAGGGAACAAACTCCCATGTTGTCAACAACTCATCACTACAAGTATTAACTACTAAATATTAAATAAATGCATTAACCTAAGTAAGCTTAAGTAAATAGAATAAATAATAAATAATTATTTATTTATTTACTCTAACAAAGAAGTCACGTGAGCTTAGGGATGGAAAGGAGATTCACCTAGGATATGGAGTTTAGTTAAAGCAAATACTTAGGATTAAAGAATATAAGTTGGGTTTAGGGATGTGTAGATCTAGGGATAATTAATATTGATAAAGGTGGTAAAATTTAGGAAAAAGTTTCCATGTATAGTACGAATTTGGTTATAAAATACTTGTTTCTGGAAACAAGGATAAAAAATGTATTATAGGATTTTTATATTACTAAAAGTTAATATAAGTTAGTATAAGTGTTTAGTAGGTAGTTAACATCAGTTATTAATCAACTTTAATAGTTTATTTAGAATATAAAGTATTATTTTGAATAGTATTGATGTAAACATAATGACTAATGTCAACATGATTAGTTACAGGCTAGTGATAATAAATATTGTTAAAATCAATCTTTTGTTAATTGTATAATGTAACTTAATTAGCAAGTTCATGAGATTGACATGTTAATATATGGATAATGGAAGAAATACTGGTTAACTAATTCGTAAACATTTAAGTGGGATAGCAATTAGATAGGAATTTGGTGTTTGGTTAGTGGAAGTATAGAGGACACAATTAAGATTTAGGTGATTAAATATTGGTTACTAAATATTTAGTTGGTTGACAGTTTTGAATATGTTATGTACCTATACGTACATTATATGTTATAAATTAGATTTTCTTATAATGTTTAAAATACTTAATATATAGTAGGTATCAAATTTTAGTAGATGGATTTATTATATGATGATTAGACCATCATAAGCAAATCAGTAAGGCAACATCCCCTATTCAGATAATGGTATTTAGTGTACTAGGTGAGATTGAAAGGTTAAAACTTGTATAACCTTGGGTAGATGGAACTAGTTAGTCTTCCAACTATATCTTGTCTTGGGTAAGGCAATCTAATTTCCTCAAAAAAATGAAAAAAAAATTGTTAGTTGTGTTTTGCCCTGAAATTTCGGTAATGACAATTACACAATTTATTTTCTCAATTTTTGTCTTCCATTTCCTTCCTTTCTTAGATTCCTCTTCTGCACTCTCTTTCTCTTTTTCTAATTTTGATTCTTCTAATTTTGAAACAACTTGTGTTTTCTAAGTACTCTTATAAGTAAGAAGTGTCTTCCTTTTCTTTCTTGGTCCACTAGCTATGGTTAAGTGCACATAAGATTTGGAGTTTACATGTGAATGCGCGAAGCAAAAGAAGGTAACTGGTAAAACTGAAACAAAATATTTTTTATTGCATACTTGTGCAATTAATGCTGAAGTAAATTAGATGTGATTTAAAGGATGTGACATGGCTAACCACCTCCTATGTTTAATAAGCCTAGTGGTTGTATCAGGCATTGACAGGTCAATCTTTTCGTGCAATGAGAACCCTAGCTTGTAACACAATCATACTTAGAATACTTCGATTATTATGAACTGTTATAATTTTACAAGTTCAAGCCAATTTTATTATGAACTGAAAAAAGTTCAACCTAATGTATAATTTAAATTATTATGAACTACTCTCTAGTCCAATGTATGAACTAAAGTATGATTCCAATCTTCCACCATTTGATAGGAAACAAATGCAATATAACTTCTTGATGTCCACTTTTATGTTCAAACTTGTAAAAAAATGGAATTAGTGATGGTATCTATTAAGAATGATAGGATTACGTTGGTTTGAGAGGAATACTTCCATCATTAACCATTATGCTTTATGCATGCGTGAAAACCTAACTTGACAGGAGCACACATAAAAAGAAAATGTTAGTTGTACATGTATATCAAATATTGAAGTAAATCAAAATACAAATAATTCTACTTGAGTTTTAAAACTAATGCTACCAAAAGATAAGAGTTTCCATTCAACCTGGAAGCATCTCAACAAGGGCACCCACAAGAAGCCTTGTTGGTGTGCTCAATAATGAGGAATGTGGATGTGCTCTCCTCAAACACAACTATAAATGAATCCCTTCAAAACTATTTGAATGAATGCAAATATGAATCTATAGTAAATTTATATAGAATACCTTCAAGAAATGGCTATGAGTAAGCCAACCTCAAAGGATTCTAAAGGATGTGAATGTGGAAAAGGGATGCAATGAAAGAAATTAACAATGCTATGCTACCATGAAAATGTGCAAGAGCTAGGAATTGAAACAATGCATACTAACAACTACCAAAGATTAGCTCTAAGCATGAAAATCTCTAAGAAATCTCTAATACTATACTAGCATGATAACAATGCAATGGAGGAGATGGAAAATTTATGCAATGCTAATCTGGATGTACCACAAAATGAGGTGATCCATAAACTAGCAAACAAATACATAGCAAAAAATGAACAAGAGGAACGAGATTCAAATATAGAGAGACAATAATTCATATATTCAAATCAAGAAGTTTACATCCAACATGCCTGGTTGTATAGCCTTCCAAGTTATGACCATTAAAAAGAAGAATACATCTTTCAATGAATAGATCTCAAGACACAAATGCAAACTTCTATCTGCAAGCTACTCTGCACTAAGACTTCCCACTCCAAAAATAATGATTAAGACTCTACCTAAGATCCCCTTAAATGCTTACATGGCCACAAGTCATCCTATTATAAATTACCAACTAAATAAACCCTTACATTAAATGCATAACCAAGCCACAAGGTAGCTCTCAACAAATATTAAATACCCATCACAAAATTAAATACGTGCAAGGTTAGCCCAAAATGGAACCAGACATAGAAAACTTGGCAAAAGAGGGAACAAAAATGTTGGCGCTCAACATCAACAGGTTTACTCAGCACATGAACACTTGACCAATATTGGATAGCTCGAGACACACTAAAGAACTTAGCACATACTGCAGAACTTGGCACACACTACAGAGTGAAATGGGACTAACCTGAGGGTTAACACGGCATCAAAAAACTTAAACTTGATAATGATTGAATAATTACTAACACTGGGAAATGTCTATAACTTGATAGTGTAATCACCTAAAAATGGTCATCTAGACTATTAGCCCCCTTCTCAGCATTTTGGCTAAATTAATTTAATCATTTATTTAGACCAAATTGCTAATAATCAATTTATTTGATTATAACCTATAGTTTGACTATGCTATCCTAAGTTCATTATTTGATTAAAAGAACATGTCCCCTTTTAATTAAATAAAAGACCCCATTCTTCTAACCCACTTAAAGTGCACACATAAAGTCCTTTTTCTATTTTACAATTAAAAGAAAAGGCTTTGTGACTTTTGTCTTATATGACAAGTCAACTTATATTCTATTGGTTGACTTGTGTGTGCACATGGATCACTCCTCTTTTTGAATTCCACCGTTGATCATTCACCATCTTCATCTTGATCTCTACCATCCATACATCTTTAAAAGGGAGAGAGCTTTCCCCCTCAATGAATCCTCATTTGAATATTGTTATGCTGCAGGTTTTCTAACAGGTTTCTTTGGAGCTTTGTGGAGAACTTCTATTTCTTGTCTATATTCTCTCATCCATGGCATCATGGCATTCTAGCTTAGCTTAGCTTTCATTTTTACATGTAGCTTAAATCACATAGCTTAATATTTGGATTGTAACACTCTCATCCATGCTTAGAATAGCTGCACTTTTCATAGTCATTCTAGTTTAATCTTTAGTTGCATTGCATTCTTGAGGAACTCTTTGGGACATTTGCATTCTTGCATCTTGTCTTTGGAACCTCCCATTGCATGGTTTACTAGCAAGAAGAGTATTTCTAAGGCTCATCTGAGAGCCTTCTTATTCTTGAAATATACTCTCTTGCACTCCATGGATAGGGAGCTCTAAGCCGGCATCCAAGCATTCCAACTCATGGAATCGTTTGGATAGAATGGTTTAGAGTGAGACACTTTCGAGTGTACAGATAGCAACCAATAGAATCAATGGGATAACATGACGGCTAGGATGCTCCCACATCATACTACTAGGGTAAATAGAAAATACCTCAGATGCTCTTGCATCAAAAATGCTTGAGACAAGGGCTCTATTTATAGGCTTGAGGGACACCTTGAGGAGGTGGCATCTATGTGGCATCCACATAGATACCACAAGGGAGGGACAATCCATACAAAGGTCAACATAAGTCTTTTATGATTAAGATGGCTCAAGATGTACTCACACATGTGTGAGCAACCTTGGAGAAAGGAATGGGGGACAAGGGTTTAAGAGGCTTTTTGGAGCTTCTTGGGCTTTGAGTTACTCGCACATGTATGAGCAACCATTTAGGGGCTAAAAGGTTTTTAAGAGGGTATTTAGGATAATAAAGTGTGATTAACTAATGGGTAGGTGTAGAAGGATGCATATAACATCAAGGAAAATATTAAATAAATTAATATAGTGTTTGGGATGATATTAAGCATCTACATTTTGCCCTTCTTTGATGTGGTTTTGGGATGACATTGCATCAAAGAAAAGAAAAACCTAGGTTGCCCCAAAGAGGAGAGAAAAATCCTAGGAGTTGTGTCATAGCGACGACAGGAGAGGAGGGTGCCCCCTAGTGAAAATAGAGAAAAAAAAAATTGTGCAATTTTCAAGAAAAAGACCCAAGAAGAAAAGAAAGGTAAGGGAAAAGACATAGATGAAAATTTTGCATGACTTAGGGATAACCAAAGTTAGATAGGGCAGAGGAATGAGGAGAGGCTCAAAAGGGGACCTTAAAGGGCCTATATAAGCCTCCAAGGGGCTCTTAGAAGAGTCATTTGCAAACCTATAGAGTAGAGAACTAGAGCAAAGAATGGATCCTATCAAAATATTGCAGCTGGAGAGCATGTTCAAGTGCACCAGAGACCGGCCGACATGGGACCACCGGTAAGTTGACTATCCCAACTAGTCAATTTTTTGCTCATGCATTTAAATGACATATTTTTAGGGTGGGAAACTGGGAAAAATGGGGTCAGGGCCAATTCTCCGCTCCATCATCTTCACAGCCAAAGAACTAGGGAAATCATTGTTATGGAGATGACAGGATACATCTTGTGATCTTCAAAGATGACAGGTTGCATCCTGTCATCTACATAGATGAAAGAATAGGGTAAGGAACCAATTGGATATGATGATCTCTATGTCATTATCTCTGTAGATGACAAAATCATAGTCGTCGATGAGAAAACTAGTGTCTGTGAAGCTACTGGAGATGCTAGATCGGTGTCTCCATGTTTTGGTGTCTCTATGAATCCACATCTGTGTGGATTGGAATCTTCACTAATATCGATGTATCAATAGAATCAGGTGATAGGGGTTGTTAGGATTGAAAAATCAAGATGCCCCATGCTTAGATAGAGAATACGAGGATTGAAACAAATGGAGGCTGACTATTGCATGTCTGTGCTACAGGAGTTGACGATGACATTTTGATCGCAAGAGCACTATCCAACGACTATGGTCTTAGGTGAGAGACTAAAAAGGAAGAGTGGGGACACATGTAGTTTTTTGGACTTGAGAATGTCCACAAGTGGCCAGACTTGAGGGTGCATGCATTGCAACTATCACTATTGGTGTAGCAGTGGCATACCCAACTTCAAGCTTCCATCTGCTTATAGGAGAGACTATAGTTACTCTACTAGACATGTGGAGGACACTTTGAGTGCTGATCTATAGGAGATACCTAAAGTACATTCTGGAGGGAGCAGGTCCATATCTGTGGGAGTGCTTTGGGAAATGGAGACACTGATTGTTGATTCAACGATCATGGTTGACATGGAGAGAGGCGCTAGACTAGGGACTACCACAGCTAGCCCTTTCTTTGGCCTCTTTGATATGGAGGATGTTATCAAACCATGTTGGGCAAGGATTTCTAATTGGATGGGTGTGAGTGCTTATCACTCTACTACAGGGTGATGGAGCAATTTTCTATTGGGGGCATAACATCTTAGCCCATCTATACTACGACTTACACATGTATGCCTACAAGAGATAGAGGACCATAGGCCCAAGATTGACTCTACTCATGGTATGGTCATGGGAGCACATAGGCATGACTTGGCCCATTACTCGATGCAAGGCACGATAACTTGAGGAGCCATATGTATGTCGATACAAGCCACTCATCCAGTATACATCAATCAAGTCAATAGGATTATAGTGACAATGTTTGGATGAGATCATCATGTTTGATTGGACAACATACATAGATTGCAAGTGATGGGGGACCATATTGCTTGTAGGTGGAGAGGATGATTTTGAGGACCAACTCTTCTTGCAATATGAATAGTCAAATTATTAGTTGATCAGCCAGACGGTGCACATCGTGATGCGCTACATGCCCTCTAGGGTGCAAAGATAGTTTAGATGGGTGCAAGATGTTGTGGTAGACAAGTTCATGTATCCAATAGTGTCTTGGGAGGTTGGCCAACAATGGGGATTTGGGACCATGATTAGATTGGCTAGGGCTTCATGGTGTGGCATATAGCTAGTGCCATAGATTCATGGGCAAGATTAGGGAGATGACAAGATAACACTAGTGTATGTTCAATGGTGGGCAACACATTAGTTGCTAAGACTAATAGTACCAGGGGCACCTCCACTAGTAGAGTAGGGCTGAAGGGGGGCAGGGGGATAAGTACCCTAGTTACCAAGGCCACAGCGATGATGAGTTTTTTAGCATGGAGGGTAGGAACTAGTAAGGCCACCCATAGTATAGAACCTGCAACAGGGCCCACATGTACAGGTACAGGAGCCATAGAGAGCGCCCATACCACAAGTACCACAGGGGCCACCACCAGCACAATAGGATGAGGTAGATATAGTTAGGGAAGAGTGGGATAGCCTCTAGGGAGAAGTTTCCCATCTATAGGGGGAGGTACAAGCAAAGCGAGCCAAGGTATATAGTGCACAAGAGGCCTTGGGAGCATTATAGGTGAGGATAGATGTTGGAAAGTTCAATGATCTCATCATACATGTAGACGCAGATGAATTGGCAAAGCTACATGCATGATGATAGGATGTGGCTTCCCTTCAGTCTAACAGAGAGACCTTGTAGCACTGGGTGGATGAGAATTGTGGTCAGCATGACATCGTGATGTAGATGACACCGAATAGGGGGAAGGTCACAGTGATGTAGGAGGCCCTGACTACATGTCATCATGAGGCACAAGCTATGCAAGAAGCAGGCTACTATTGGACATTGTATCATGATTTCATTCCAACAAAGTAGCAATAGCCAGAGTTTCGGGAGGTATCTAGCTCATGGGCCACAGGTGTTTGGTAGAGATCAGATTCATTAATTTGGTAGGGGAGGCCTCCATGAGGAGGAGGTACAGGAGGAACAGGGCCCTCACAACCAAGCATGTGATTCCTAATGTTATCATTTTTTTGACACAGTGATGTATATATAGACGCAGTGAGTTTTTTATGATGTATCATGCATGATGTACGACATGAATTTTTTGTATATGTATTGTACATGGACAATTATTTATATATATATATATATATATATATATATATATATATATATATATATATATATATATATATATATATATATATATATATATATATATATATATATATATATATATATATATATATATATATATATATATATATATATATATATATATATATATATATGACATGATTTGATGATCCTAAATGTGTATGTATGATGGTGTTTTATGGATGCTTATGATGTTTATGTTTATGAGGTTTTATGAGTACTATATATGATGCATGATGTTGTGATAATGCTATTGATATTGTGATGAAGGATGTGTGTGATGTGATGTAATCCTTTCTATGATGCATATATGATGGCTAATGTGTGGATAATGCAGGTCCTATATGATGGCGATGTATGAAATGCATGCATTTTGTTGTTTTATATGTATGTACTCACTATATGATTTGTGTTAATGAAATAGATGTATCATGATGTGCATGTGACTAAATGTAATGATTATAATTACAATACCTAATGGATTAATGTGATGAATAAATAATGTAATCTAATGGTGAATAACAAATGAGATGCATAATTTAGGTGTAATGAATGTAATATATACAAATATGAATGCATCCTAAATGAAAATGCTAGTAACATAATAAGTCACACTAATCATGAATGATATAAAAATGTAAAATGAAATGATTCCAACACAAAGTGTAAATTTGAGACATGAAAACGCAATATGAATGAGACCTAATGGTTGGACTTGTGTCAAATTGTAGCTCTTAGGAATCAAGTAGCCTAGCATAGGAGGAGGGAGTGGGATAAATAGAACCCTTGTCTCAAGTAGACCATAATGAAGCCTTATACTACATGAAACTTAACTACATGATGTTGAGGGATTTAGTTGTGTTTATATGGGAGAGCACACCTTAGTTTGATTTTACAAAAGCAATTATGCACCAAATGCTATAGTATCATAGATGACAAGATTCCTTTAAAGGAATGGACTAGACGCTCAACAAAATAGAAACTTTAGGACAAATAGATGTAGTTTTCATAGTCATGATGGAAAAAATGGCATATACACACTAGAGAGGTCTAGGCATACCCAAATTCTTTTTAGGGATCTTGGTGGAAAGTGTACTAACCCAGTGCCCCTAGTGAGTAGTGCATAGTCATAACTTAGAAATTGACATAGATGTACTAAAGCATCAAAAATAGATCATACTGTAAACAAAACGTGTAGTTAATTGGAACCATTTAGGTGATACCAAGATATGGAATATTGAGGCACATCGTAGAAGGCTACTACTAATACACAAAGATGAAATCAACCAAAAGAGACAACATGACCAAGTAGTCATTCAGTCCATAGTTCCTACCAAGAATGTTAGTCCGAGAGGGAATTTTGTGGTGCCATGTGTAGGAAGGAGTCATCCTAAGAAAGTTTGTTTGTCTAAGTCATTGTTGTGAGTTTTCATAGGCAAAATTTGTGGAAAGAGCAAATGTCTTGAATCATTAAGCCTCAATGGTGATTTTGTTTGGGTTCTGTTGTAGTCACTACTATGGGAAAAATCATAGGATAATGGGAGTAGGGAAAACATTTGATGGGAGAGTGCCTTGTGGACTAGAGGTCTTGTGAAAAATGAAGATGGATGGAGGCCTCACAAATAAGAGGTCTTTTATTGAAAGCATGAAAAGCACAAGCTAGATAGGACTTCTACACAAAGGTGGGATGAAATGGGGGAAATGTGGTGAACTGAGATGAGCCTTATAGATAATGGACCTTATTGACTTTACACAAAAGCTTTTTTTAGGAACTTTTTTCTTTCTTTTCAGTCTTTTCTTTAGGAACAATTTACAAATGATTTAGGGTTTCTAATTTCTTTTTCTTTTTTTGGATTTTTGTAGTACCTTATCAAAAACTATATAGGAACTGCAAAACTCAAGCATAGAACCACTTGAGGTGCTAATTATTTAAAGGCTCAGGGAGTAGATCTCCCTCTAAAGTGGCAATATGATATGTCTTAGAACCATACTTGGTTGCAATGATAAATAGACCAAGCCAATTAGCTTCAAACTTTCCTTTCTTTTCTTGGTTATGAAGATTCCTCATGTTATGCTACAACACTAGATCACCCACCTCAAATTCCCAAAGTCTGACCTTTTTGTAAAACTAGAGTTGGGGGAAATTTTGATACATTTAGAGGTGGTTTAAGGTAGTGAGGCATCTCTCATCAAGGAGTTGCAGCTCTTGGAAGCTAGCAATTTGGTATTCTTCTTCAGACATTAGATTCTTGAGAGAGATTTTGAGGGAAGGGAGCTCAATTTCGATGGGTAATATAGCTTCAGAGCCATGAAAAAGAGAAAATGGAGTGGCTCTTGTGGGGGTATGGATGGAGGTACAATAGGCCCAAATGGTGTGAGCAATTTTGAGGTACCAGTCACGACCAACTACATCAACAATTTTCTTTAGGATTTTCAAAATGGTTTTATTAGTGGCTTTAGCTTGGCCATTGCCTTGGGGGAAGTATTTGATGGAGTTGGGTGATTCCAAATTTCCAACACAATGTGGCAACCTATTTATATTTGAAGGAGTCCCATTATCAATTATGATGTCTTGGGGAATGCTGAAATGGCAGATGATGTAGTTCAAGATGAACTTCAGAACTTGTTTTCTGGTAGGGATAGCCTTGACCCACTTTGTGAAATACTTGGCATCGGCAATAATATACATGTGGCCATTTGTAAAATTTGGATATATTTAACCAACAAGATCAAAACTCTAGTGGGAAAAGGGCCATGGTGTAATGGTAGGTTGAAGGTCTTGGGCAAGAGCGTGTGCCAAATCTCCATGTTGCTAACAAGGAACACATTGTTTCACAAAATGATAGGCGTCCACTTCCATAGTAGGTCAATAATAACCCATTCTGAGGAGCATTTTTGCTAGTGTAAGTCCACTAGAATGGGCACCATAGATTCCTTGGTGAACCTCTTCTAACATCATTCTAGCATCATCTAAATTAAGACATCAGAGGAGGGTTCCATCAAAGTGTTTTTGGAAAAGCATGTCACCTAGGATAGTGTATCAGGCAGTTCGACGGATGAAGGTTTTACTTTGGTTTTTGGAAAGGGCTGTGGGGATTATTTTATGATGAAGGTAGAAAAAAATGTCAAAGTACCATGGAGACTTAGGACCAACAATTTCACACACTAGCTCTGATTTTGATTTCTCATAGGCAAGAAGAAAAAGATTCTCAACAAGAAATTCACACTTAGGACTATATTTAGGCATGATGATCATGGAGGCTATGGTGGCCATAACATATGTTGCTTTTTTATTTTTCCTTGGTATCTTCTGAAAGACTATCTAAATGAAATATTGTTTAAGATCTTCTACTATCCAACAATATGGGAACGAATTTTCATCCTTTGTTTGATATTCATCTTTAACTTGTCTAATGACCAATTGGGAGTCCCAAAAAATAAGGAGGCTCTTGATATTCCATTAGATAGCTTGATGTAGCCCTATTACTAGTCCTTCATACTCAATTATGTTTTTTGTGCAAGGGAATGAAATTTTTTAAGCCTTAGGGATAAGGTCTCCTTCTGATGTAACAAATGAGATACTTAGTCCCAATCTTTTCTGTGTGAAAGAGCCATCAAAATAAAGCTTCCATTGTGTACTAGGGGTAATAGTAATAATTGTGTCATCTAGAAAATCTACTATGATAGGATAGTCTCCTTGAAAAGGAGCTTCTACAAGTTGGTCAGCAATGACTTGTCCCTTAATGGCCTTGTGGTCTTTATAAACAATGTCAAATTCACTTAAAATCAAGACCCATTTTGCAGCACAACTAGTGAGGCAAGATTTTGATAGAAAATACTTGAGAGATATATATCTTAGCAATGAGGTGTGCAGTATGATTAAGCATGTATTGGCATAGTTTCTATGTGCAAAGGACTATAATCAAACAAGCTCACTCCATAGTAGTGTAGTTCAACTCATAGCCAACTAATGTTTGACTAAGATAGTAGATAGCTTTCTCATTAGCATTGTCATCTAGTTGTTCTAAAAGAGCACCTAGGGCAACTGAAGTGGAAGAATTGTAGATAATTAATGGTCATCCTATGATTGGAGGGACTAGTACTAGTGGATTAGCCAGGTATACCTTAACTTGCTCAATTGCTTTCCTACATAGGCAATCCCATTGAAACTTGGTGTATTTTCAAAGCAAGTATTTGAGTGGATGAACTTTATCAGCTAACTAGGACACAAGTAATCTGATAGATTGTAACCGCCCTTGAAAGCTTGAGAGTTATTTCAATGTAGTAGGTGGAGGCATTTCTATGATGGCTTTTACTTTTGCAGGGTCTACCTCAATGCCTCTTCTTGATAATATGTAACCTAACAACTTTCCTGATTAGACCCCAAAAATACACTTCTTGGGATTAAGGAAAACTTTGTATTTCTCCAACCTTTCAAATATGGTGGTAGGAACAAAAATGTGGGAATCATGTGTCTTATATTTTCCTAGGATGTCATCAACATATTCTCCCATTATTATAGGTAGAAGATCATGGAAGATTGTGGTCATTGCACATTGATAGGTGGCACCAAAATTCTTTAATCCAAAAGGCATTACTTAGTAATAGCAAGTTCCCCATGAGGTAGTAAATGTCATTTTGTGGTGGTCTTCTTCTACAATTTTGATATTATTATAGCCAGAGAAACCATCCATTAGAGATAACATTTCATGTTCAGTAGTCAAATCCACTATAATATCTAAGTTGGGTAGTGGAAAATCATCCTTAGGACATGTGAGATTCAAATCTCAAAAATCTAAACATCTCAAGATGCCCCCAAAGTATTTTCCTACATGAAAAATGTTGGAAACCCACTTAGGATAATCAATAGGTCAGATGAACTTTGCTTCTAACATTTTTTGCAATTCTACTTTTACCAAGAGTGTTACCTTAGGATGCATCTTGGTAACTTTTTCTTAACAATTTTAATCTTTGGAGCCACTGCTAGGTGATGCACAACTAATTATATGTCTAAATCAGGCATGTCTTTATATGTCCAAGAGAAATTGATTTTATCTTTCTGTAGGAACCGAGTCATCACTTCTTGTTCTTCTAAACTTAGGGTAGCAACAATGTAGGTGATTTGTGGATTATTTATCATACCTAAGTTAACTAGAATTGTGTCTTCATTCAATATAGATGACTTTTCTGGTTTTAGGGTTCTAAATGGCAAATCAAACTCTCCCTCTTCTAGTGCCTCTAGGAGGTTTTCACTAGAAGTTGTGTCCTTTATTTTATCTTTTTCTTTATCCAAGAGTGCCCCAAAAGAGTTTTCACTAGATGATGTTTCATCTTTCTTTCTTTTTTTTTTACTTTTTCAGTTTTGCAACTAAGAGAGTTGACTTGGCTACCAAAGTAGGCTTCCTCGTTTTATTGGATCTCATGCTCATAATCTTTGAGATTCTTGAGGCCAAAAAGAGCCATTATTACTACATCAGAGTTATAGATATCAAGATTTGGTGGTGTGTCTTGAAGGTTTCGGTCTATCATGTCAAGGTTACTAAGGGTAGGTCGGTGGAGGAGAGGTCGGCTATGGTGATGGCATGGACATAGTTATCTAGGTCATCCTCAATGTATTGGAAGGGTGCTTCAAATAATTCCTCCTCTTCCATCTCAAAATCAAGTTCAACCATACAATAATTGTCAGCAAAGGACACATTGGGTTTAATGGGGGCCAAACCTCATCCTTTAGGATAGCTATTAGCCTCAAGGGGTTTTTTGGTTCCATCTTATTTAGCTCTAAGGCATGTGTTGTGATATCCCATGTTTTCAGTGATGGGAGGAGTCTTGACATACTTATCTTTAGGGAATTCCATAGGATCATCTTTTTTGTCATAATATAGCCAATCTAAGATATTAGACTTCATGTGTTCATCACCAAGTAAACCACAATGTTCAAAGGTTATTTTATTAACATGCACAGTATCCTTATTTGTAGAGAGAGGTATTTGGGAAGGCTTACCAAAGGATCGAGGGGAGAGTGGTAGTTGTCCAATGCACAAGGCATTCTCAAACTTATACTCTCCCATTCCTTGATAGGCAAAGGTAACATCCTTCATTGCAATATTGACCTTGATAGCTTCAACTTTCTATTTTCCTTTATGGGAATTGGAATCAATATTAGATGAATTTGGAATTATTGTGGAAGGTGTTTTAGTTATGGTGAGAGATCTAGGTATATAACCTTAGCAAATTCATTGGGGCACCTTCCAATCTCTTACTAAAAACAAAAGGCAAAGGGTCTCCTGGAATTGTGACCTCTCTTCCCTGGTAAAAAAAATTTAAGGACTAATGATAAGTAGATGGGACAACTTTTAGTGTATGTTTCCAAGGTCGGCCGAGCAAGATATTATATGCTAAGTCCAAATCTAGGACATGATATTAAGTGTTGATTATGGCCGATCTGACTTGTAGTAGTAGCATGATAACCCCTTTTGATTCTCTTTCTCTCTCATCATATGCTTTAATGGTTATCCTTTTATTAATGTCTAGGAGGCCTTCTAGAAGCTTTAAGAAGTAGATCATCTTCAATGCATAGAGGTTTAAACAAGATCCATTATCTATAAGGACTCATTTTATTTTGTGTCATTGTATAAGGACTTCTATGTGGAGGGATAAATTGTGATGGTGATCAGGACCTTGGAAATCTTAGTCTATGAAGAGAAGGTGTTGTGCAACAAGATTACCGATCATGGCAGTGAATTGGGATGTATTGATGTTTTTAGGGACACAAGACTCTAAAAGAGCAGTCTTAAGGATTTACTTGTAAATAGCTAGGGTGGTGAGAAGCTCTAGAATGGAAAAGATAGGATGTCATAACCAGAAGCTAGTCTCTATAGTGTGGATGGCATGGCAGGCACATGTGGATCTAATGGATTGGTGGGATTGGGAGTGGAAGCTTGCAAAGTAATTCTTCCCCACTAAGAGGTTGCACCACAGTTAGTTTAAGACAAGCATATTTAATGGGTGTCTACTTCTTCAATGCATCAATACATGGAGTCAAAGCCACATATATCATTTTTTTCTATTTTACCACACAATGAGTCAAAGCCTAATATGTGGTTAGTAGAATAGTCATAATAGAGTGTATTAGATGTGGAAGCCCGGTTGATATTATTTGTATTATTGTTTCCATTCTTGTTGTCATTGTTGTGGTTAGGGATTGGCTTTTGAAAGATCTTCAGTTTAGCATTTTTAGAAGGTGGTCCCCCTTCAACCTCAATTTCCACATCATCAACAAGGTTTTGGATGAAGATTTTGACAATTCTTAGTGTCATGTCCTTTGATGCAGTGGTAATTGCAATATTCATTATATCTATACCACATGGTTTTGGGTTGATTTTTGTCAAAAGGTCGTGTATTGGGAAAAACCATCAAATTGTGATCCACTAGTTTCTACAATATGGCATCTAAGGGTTCATGAAAGTTAGTGAACTTTCTATTTTGGTCATAGTCGTGATTGTAGTTTTTATTGGTGTTGTTTTTCTTACAAGGAAAGAATTGTTTTTGACTGTGAGGTTGTTGGTTATTCTAATTGTTGTTCTGATTCTATTCTAAGTGTCATGATTTGAATTGTTGTTGTTAAATTTGGTGACGATTTTTGTTGTTGTTATTATCTCCACCTTGAAGATTTTGCACACTCTTGACATCAATGACACCATCGTGGGTAACACCTTTGTTTTTGGATCAGAATTTTGGTTTGCCATTGTTGTTCATTTCATTAGTTGACAATGACAAGTTATAGTGTTTAGTGGAACCCTCATCTAAGAGTCCATTTTCAATGTTCTCATCTTTCTTGACTAATGTGGAAAAGTCTTTAGGACTAGCCATTTTCATTTGGAAAGACATCTCTAGAATCAAATTTTTGATGAATATGTCTACAAGGTGGAAATCTTCAATTTTGTAGGGCATGCGATTGGCAAGGTGCCACCACCATTGTAGAAATGGGAAAATATTTCACCAGTTCTTTGTTTTGTGTTACACAAATCACTCAAGGAGGCATGATGTTCAATATTGTATGAGTATTGAGCTACAAATTTTCCTATCAAGTCATTGAAGGAGGTGATAGAACCTCTGGGTAAGTTCATTAGCCATTCAAGTGCAGAGCCTCCAAGGATTCTTATGAAGAGCCTCTTAAGGTAATCCTCACTGTAGGCAACTTCTTGACATAATATAGAAAACTCTTTGAGATGTGTGACGAGACATGCTCCTCCTATGCATTTGTCAAATTTGAGAATCTCAAAGTTTGGCAGAAATACTATCAAGTTGATAGATCTATCAAATGGAAAATGGAAAACTTCCTCAAAAGAGAAATCTTTCATCCCTTTGTTGTTCATATTGTGGACCAAACTCTAAAGTTCATGTAACTATTAGGCTAGATCCTAGTTTAGTTGTATCTGTAGTGGTTGTGAATTGATGTTGAATCCACCTCCAAAGTTGTATGAGTTTCCAAATGGATTATATGGTGGTGGTGGATTATGAGGTGGTGGAGGTGGTGGTGCACCAATTTGGCCAATGTATTGATATGCAGTTGTTGGGATTGGCACAAATATTTTCAACATACTTGTTGACATGTGTAAATAGGAGGAATTTATTGGTTGTGTCAGGGCTACTATTTGTTAAATAGGTACTTGCCCAATGTTTAAGCATCCTTTAGCTAGACCTGTCAAGGTTTATTGTGGAATACTAGTATGTGTAGTTGTGTTGGGTATAACACTAATGCTTTTTTGAATGTGTTCTACACTTAATTGGAATGTGGGTTGTGTTGAAGTTGATGTAGGTATAGAACTAGTTCCCACTAGAGGTTCTTTTCCCTTGCCAGATGTTTGTGCTATGGTAGGATTTGGCAATACTAGAGCACAATCTTTGGTGATTTGTCAAAATAAAGTACACTTGTCAAAACTTATAGGGACATTAACACCATCCTTGACAAGGTTTAGGAAGATCTCAGTTTTGTTTGCCCTAATATATTTTTCGAACATTTACAAATTGTATGGGTCTACAAGAAACATTTGAACATCATTAGGAATGTCATTATTTTCAACGGGGTCTTCATCTTGGTACACTTCTTCCTCATCATGTGTGTTACTGCCTATAATAGTGTTTCAAGGATTCTTTGGTTCTTGTGTGGGTGTTAGCTAGGCATACCAAAGTTTGTACTAGGGGGAAATGTGTTCCCCAATGAGGTTGATCAAGGAGGGAAAGGATTCTCCATCTCTTGTTGTCTTAGTGATTCTGATAAATGGGACATGGGGTTCATTGTGAATCTATTAGATTGTGTTTGTACCATAAAATTGCGACCAAATCAATTGGTGAAAGCTTGTGGAAGGAGAAGATGTGAGAGAGCAATGAAACCTTATATGACAAAAGGGCCAACAACCTAAATGTGAATAGAAGATCTTGTTGATTCTAAAAACCAAGTGTGGTATAGGATAAAAGTATCTTTTTCCTACCAAAATATGGACAAATGATCTTCAGGAAAGATAGGACAATGAATAGAGGACTCAATATTTGGAGATGGACTTGTGATCCCAAATGAATGAGTGCAAAAATGATAAATGTTTACTTGTGGATAAAGGTCTAGAGTTGTAATCTTAGAAGTCTTCTGACTAAGATGCTCTCAAGCTAAAGGAGTAAGGTTCAAATGATCAAGCTCTTTAGAGGAAATTGTGCAAATGGAAGACTGGAAGCTTTGAAAAAGAAGAGATGGGAATAGATTGATATGGAAAATGAGGGTGATATGGTCACTATGTGGGTAGCTAATCCTCTCTCACTGGAAATAGAAATCTCAGGTTTACTCTAGGGAAAATAGACCATTCTTGAAGTTTAGCATTGTGTAAGATTTGGTCATAACAATCTTGTTTATCCTCTTCCTTTTTGATGTCTTTGATAGTGTATTGAAATTGTTTGTCACTATGAGCTAGGCTTTTCCTTTCCTTGTAGGCAAACGGTTTGGATAACTCCACCTTCTTAAGTTTGACTGTATCAAATATGGAATGAACAAAATAACCTCAATTGTAAGATCAAACACAAGAATTATACCCAAAAAAAGTTATGATGAAAATACCCAATGAATCTCAAATGTTGAACCAAGTACAAGGACTTATGTAAATAACCATAGTTCAAGAGGACCTACTTACAACCATTTTTCTCACTAAATGTTTAGCTCACCATTTCACTCATTTAGACCTATTTGATGTTAAGTATTGGTTTTGAATTTTAAACATTCAAGCACACCAAACACATCAACAATCATTATAAGGCTTCAACTAGGATGTACAAAGATCAACAATAGGGCATCCTCAATATACACAAGGTACGTCAAGCCCAAATTTATAGATGAAAGAAAATTGTGCCACACAGTCTGGAGGAAACCGTAACCCAAATCTCCACCTTCACTTCTCAAAGGTATAAAGTTCTTTGGGGCTTAGCCAAGAGTGACAAAATTTTACTTCCAAGAGAGGTGTCTTTGGATTTACCTCTCAATATTTATACTCCACCAGAACATTAGAGTTGAGGTTGTCCCAAGGGGTGATGAAATTCCCAAGCAGGCCTCCTAAAAATAAAAATAATACCACTTATTTATTATGCACTCAAGATCACCCAAAGGCGCAAGAGGAGTGAATACATAAGTTGCCTTGAGGTTTAAAAGACACTTGTTCTTTTCCAATTGAAGCTTTAGATTTTCTATCTATTTTTGAAGACACTTGTGTTTAAGCATGCAAAGTTCTTTCCAACTTGACAGTGTTGTCAACATAATAAAATTGAGGATTCATCAACAAAAATAAATCGATCGGTGTTAACATAAGAAAATTGATATAGATAGAGCAAGTTACTTTAAGTCATTCAAGATTGAGTCTGTTTATTTTTAGCACCAAGTCCAAATATTTCATAGCAAGCTTCTTTGTCCCTTAAGCATTCAAGATTGTGTGAGAATGTTTTAAGGCCAAATTAAAATATTTCATTGCATTCTTCTTTAATCTTTAAGCATTCAAGAGTGTGTTTTACTATCTAACCATTCATTCCAATGAAAATCTTGTCAATTCCTTTAAGGCACTCAAGATTACGTTTTGTTATTCTACACATCCATTCCAATGAAAAGCTTGTTCATTCCTTTAAAGAATTCAAGATTGCATTTGAACATCCATTCCAATGAAATATGTGTAAATTCACTTTAGAAAATTCAAGAGTATGTGTGTAATGTTACTTTTAAATGCATTCGAGAGTTTGATTGGATTTTGGTATTATTGGCAACATTCATTCCAAGGACAAATGATTAAACCATACAAGCTCATTTATTCCCTAATTCTAAAGTTTTCTAAATTTTGTTTCCTGCAATAAAATATGATCAGTAATCTTTGTACATCAAACAAATAGTGAGTTAAGTATCAAGAAATTAGTCAATCTGTAAAAAATCTAAGATGACAAAATGTAGGCATAAACAATAAAAATTTAGAGATGAAAAAATGCAGACGACAGGAAATAACCAAGTACTATATACCTGATAATTATAGTTGCATATTGTAGACGATAGGAGAGATTCCCAAATGACAGAAGTTACAGACACCAAAAGAAGCGGAGACGACACTCAACTAAAACTATGGACTTTCAGCCACAACGCAGATGACAAAACATAAATATGTGGAGATGACAGTCAAAGAAACTATGGACTTTCAACCACCCACAATGCAAATGAAAACATATTAAATTATGGAGACAAACAATCAATTAAAAGTATGGACTTGCAGCCATCCACAACATAGATGATAGAACATTAAACTATAGAGGCAATAGTCAACTAAAAGTACAAACTTGTAGCCACCCTTAAACTTTAGAGATGGCAGTTAAGTTTATGAAGATGCCAAAACAATGGAGATGATAGAACAAAATTTTTTTGCAATTTCTAGATGGGTTATTGAATTTTTCGTTGGCGGAGATGCCAAACTATGGAGATGAGGATCTGTAGAGACAATGAAAAGTCTTTGCAAATAACACTACGTCCTAACAAAGATGACAGTATGTGGTATTTTATAGAAAACTCTAAGTTTTTATCAAATTTAAGTGTGAAAAAAGGACGTGGGTCCCACCGGGTATGCCAAAATGTATGCGTGAAAACCTAACCTATTGGGAGCACATGTAAACAAGCAAACGTTAGTTGTACATGTATATCAAAGATTGGAGTAAATCAAAATACAACTAATTGTACTTTAGTTTTAAAACTAATGCGATCAAAAGATAAGATTTCTAATGCAACTTTAGAGCAACTCAACAAGGGCGTCCACAAGAGGTCTTGTTGGTGTGCTCAATAATGAGAGATATGGATGTGCTCTCCTCAAACACAACTATAAATGAATCCCTTCAAAACTATTCAAATGAATGCAAATATGAATCTATACTAAATGTATATAGAATACTTTCAAGAAATGGCTATAAGTAAGCCAACCTCAAAGGATCCTAAAGGATGTAAATATGGAAATGGAATGCAAGAAAGAAACTAGCAATGCTATGCTACCATGAAAATGTGCATGAACTAGGAATTGATTCAAGCCTCTTTTCAAATAATTAGATCACATAGCTTAATAGTTGGATTTGTAACATTCCCATCTCATTTTTAGCATAGCTTGCATTGTGCATCTCATCCTAATTTCATTTCATTTTTGCATTGCATGATCCAAGAGTTCTTTGACACTAGCACTCTTGCTCTTGTCTAAAGAATCTCCCATTTTGTGGTTTACTAGCAAGGGCTGTATTTCTAAGGCTCAGCTGAGAGCTCCTACATGCTCATTTGTATACCCCTTGCACTCCATGACTAGGGAGCTCTAAGTCGGCATTCGAGCTTTCCAATCTATGGAGAACCTCAGATAGAATGATTTAGAGAAGTGCACCTTTTCGAGTGTACATTTTTGGCGCCCACCGTGGGGCTTGAATCAAATTTTTAGCTCCATTTGCTTTTATTTTTCATCTTGATTTTTTACAGCAGCATATTGGATCTAATCAAATGCTTTTGTAGAATTATCACTTTGGTTTTAAGGCCAACTCATAAGTAAATTGGTTTGAAGCCAAAAACTTAGTTGGTTTAAAGATTTGATCATATCTTTTAAACCGCTTAGAGTTTGGTTCTGAAATTTTTTTTGTAGGTTTTTTATATGCTCAAAATGTCTTAGTCATATTTTTAGAGCATTTTGACATTATTTTCGGGATTTATGAGTTTTTCTTTTTTTTTCATAAAGAGTCGTTTCTGATCGCAAATCAGCGAATTTTTAAAAAAAACTTACATTTTCAGAAAATTTTTTGAATTATAATGGAGGTTCTTTCTTTGTGTTTTGAATTTTGAGGTCATATTAAGGATCAAAAACTCGATTTGATAAATTTGGCCTATTTTGACAAAATCGATCTCTAGAGCGCAAATGAAGAGATTTTTTTAAATTTCTTGCATTTTTGGAAAGCTCTCTGATTTTTAACAAGGTTCTCTTCTTTTTATTTTTATTTTTGGATATGAAATCATAGCAAACAATTCCAATCTTGTTGACTAGGTCAAAATCAAAGAGTAAAAATGAGAGCATTTGTGATTAACTTGCACTTTCTTTGCATGCACTTGGTTGGAAGATAAATTGGATTTTTTAGGAAACTCACCACTTTTTATTGTAGATTTTTATGTTATTTCACACTAACTTTTTGTGCTAACAAGTTGTGATTATAGGTTGCCATCCTTATGAAAGAAAAAAAAATTGAAACATTGCATAAAAAGAACGCATGTCAAAGCTTCAAGTGCGCAAGGGCTACTAACGTTGTTTGCAGGGCTGCCCAAAGCATAAAAACCCAAACTTGCTTGATTTTTTGTTTCCATGTGCGGCATTTAATAATTGTTCATTTTTATAGGCACATAAAACTTGTGATTGAAGTCTTTTGGTAATAGGAGAGTATGCTCTTCACCCATGTGGTGAATCAAAAATCTTGACTTGCCATTTGGTTTCAAAAGCAAGGGGTAACTAAATCTTCTAGGAATGTTTTGGAGAAAATGATTGGAATAGGAGAGTATGCTCTTCACCCTTGTGGTGAATCAAAAATCTTGACTTCCAAAAGTTGATCCACTCTTTGTGTAGTTTAGAATCTTTTAGAGGGCCTACTCTCAGACAACCTGAGAGGAACGACCCAAGTGGGGACAAGCAGATTACCCAGCTCTTCCAACCCACTATAAACTCAAGGCTATCAAGGACACAAAACCTTGGTAGACATAGTGTTTGTCTTCGCCTAGTGTGATCGCTTATGGGATTTCAACCATAGGGAGATCACTAGGCAAGAATGCTTAAGGTACTCTTGTGATCACGAGATCGGTTACTCATCGCAAGGTGAGGTGTCCCATAATTGGGAGCAAGAGGAACACTATGAACGAAAGCCCTATCTAAACACCCTAAGTTAGTAACTACCTTTTTTAGCCGCTCAACTTCTTGGTGCAAGGATCGATCCTAGTGGACTACCCGGATCACCCCAAGATTTTACACTCACCATATGTGTTCCCTTGGTTGTGCTTATGGAACTTCCATGACAAAGCCAATATCTCTTGTGGGAAACCACTTGGTGTGAGGCAAAGGAGCATCAAGCATGGGCCAAGTTGTTGAGTAATGAACCATGTCCTTTAGGTAGATATTACTTGATGTGTTCTCCAATGTGGTATACCTGTGAAAATCTTTTGAACATACACATGACGATAGTTCTAGGGAATTCTTTTGAGACGTCACATATGCTTGTATCATGCAAGGTTGCTTTGTCCCTTGCTTGATTGTTTGAAGAATACTCCATGTGTCACTATCTTGATTGGAAAGAAATTGCTTTTGAACATCAAACTTGTTATGCTATCAACTATTTTCAAACTTTGTCAACCAAGTCAAAGCATCAAGTCTTAACATTTTTCTTGTGTTGCTTCCTAAGGGGAGTCTCATCATTTGACTTTGATTTGCTATGTCTCTAGTTCTTGAACATGCTTAAAGTGAATTTTTGGTCTTAGTGCTCTTGGTCTTTTTGTCTTCATGGTCTATGTTTTCTTGCTAGTTATCCTTTTGCTGAAATGGTTTCCTTGATTTTTTGACTACACTCTTGGGTTGGAGAGTTGTTCACTTGTCACCCTGCTTGCTCTATCTATTTGGCTATTTGGGCATCTTGCCTAGCTATTGACTTGAGTCATTCATGTCGTAAGTTTCTTGGACATATTTTTTGACAAGTCACTTTAATCTCTCTCTACTATCTTGGCAAGTGAACACTCTACCTCCTATAGTTTCAACATCAAGTTATCTTCTAGACTATTTTATGCTTGGCTTTACATCTAAAACTATGGGATCTAAACCTTGTGCTACCAAACTTCAACCAAATCTAGATGATCATGATATCCTCCATGTCACTAAAGAGTTTCAAGATCTATATGCACAATACAAAGAACTAGAAGACACAAATGATCTTTCTTACCTTCATCTCTCTAAGTGCATGACAGAAATGAAGTCTAAACTTGAGAAAAGCTTAGAGGAGAAGATTGCATCATTACATGAATCTTACTTAAGGTCTTTACATGCATGTGAGTCACCTTCTTTGAGGTCATACTCTTCTTCTAGGTCTACATGCTCTACTTCAAGACATCAAATGTCTTCATCTTCTAGATCTAAAGACCTTTGTAGAGAACAAGCACTTGAGCCTATGCCAAAATTTCATGATGGACCTATCTTTGATGAAGATAATGATGAAGACATGAATGTATACTATTCACTTAAGAAACAACAAGAAGATCCTAGACATATTTTTGAGAGGACTTTTACTCCCTTGGAACATTCTTATGATGACATTTTGCAAACACTTCTTGAAACTAAGCTCATCATGTTGCCTAAGTCTAGCTCCTATGGAAATCCTTTCTTGGATGCTTATTGTGCTTATCATCAATCTAATGACCATGCTAATTTTGATTGTATAGAGCTGAAACATAAAATCCAAGATCTCATTGATGATGAGATTGTTGATCTTGGAACCTCTAGTGACTCATGTGCTGAGGATACTTGTCTTGAGCAAGATTACGTTGATGAACCTATGTCTAGTAGTGGCTCCATTACATCCTCCACTTCTTCCAACACTCGTTCATCTCCCAATGCTTCAAAACTTTCCAAAATTCCTCCATCAAATAAAGAACCTAATGCTTTCCACATTGACTACATGTATCCTCAAGGGCTATCTCTAAAAGAAACTCAAGCTAACATTCACTTGGTTGCAAACCTTTTCCATGCTACTAATCCTAAACATCCTCAACCTTCATGCACTACTATACCTAATCCAAGCACTACTCCATTCACTCTTCATTCTCCCTTGTCCTTAGAACTAGCTCCATGTCAAGAGGACTCTCAAAAAGAAAAAGCTATAAATGTTAAGAAAGATCAAGATCAAGCACCCATTCATCTCTTTCAAGATTTTTCCCCTCCATATCCTATATCTTGTCCACCTCCTAAGTATGATGAAGATATCACTTCAATTATCTCCCTTGATCTTACTGAAAATTATGAGAAAAGTTCTCTTCATATGCTATCCAAAGCTACTTGTCAAGATCAAAGCATCTCCTCATGTTCTACTTCTCCACATCCACTTCAAATTTGTGCTCAAGCTTCAAGTGCTTCTATTAAAAATGTTGTTCCTATCAAAGGTACTTATGAGTCTATTGATGGCTTTGACCATGTTGCTCATTCTAAAGATGTTGATATCCCTTCCCACTATCCCTTTGCATCTTCTAAATCTATCCTTGGTCCTTATCCATCTAAGCTAAAGCATTCAAACCTTCCATCCATATTGGGGCCTTATGTTCCTTCATCTCCTACATTCACTCCTAGATCATTCCTTAGCTCTCCTATAATACCTCAAGATCAACAAAGACACTCATCCTTGGTGAATTTTCACCCATCTATACATCTAAACCAGTCATATCATCCTTATTCATCCACAAATCCCAAGTCCTTTGGAAGTGAGAATAAACATAAGAATCCATTGAAAAAGAAAGATCACTATGTCCCATCTAATCGACATGTGAATGCTAAGAAGGAGAATGCACAAAAGAGACCACAAAGGTCCACTATTAAGAGAGCTAAATGAAAGAAAGTGTGGGTTCCTAAATCCATCATTGAAGAAATGCACTCTCAAGCACCCAAAGAACGAGGAAAATCTAAAGCTATGTGGATTCCCAAGTCTCTTTTAAAAGACTTGAATATTGAAAATACTTCAAAGTTGACATTCAAGCTTCCAAAGGCTTCCATTCCATCTTCTTCCAAAAATCTTCCTAAAAATATTCTAAAGCCTTCCACTCCACTTTTTTCCAAATCTCTTCTACCACCTCATGCATCTAAACCTCAAGCTACTTCATCCATGATTCCTCCATCATTCCAATACCCTTCAAGGTGTGTGTCAATGTTGATCTTGTCCAATATTTCAACTACCCTCATGAAATCCTCTAAAGCTTACACTGACTTTCTATACATGAACTATTATCCTCCATATACTCTTCCTACTACCATTTCTCTTTCATCACCCTATCAACATCTTTGAGCATACTTTTCTATGGTCTTGGCTTATCATGACTTATCTTTTCTATAGGAGCATTATCTACATTCAAACAACTTCAACTCTTTCTTAAAATTCAAAAAAAATAAAATAGAAAAAATGAAAAAAATGAAAATGTGCTTTAGTGAAAACCACTTCTTGTGGCACTTTGGTAGCAAAAGTAAAGAGAAATAAATTTATCTTATGGTGAAAACTACTTCTTGTGGCACCTTGGATAAGTACCATGATGAAAACCTGGCAAACAGGCATCATGCGTAATTCTTCCATCATCCATCTATCCCCTCTTCTCTCTTTGATCTTGAAAATGTTGAGCTATCTTTGCATATTGGCTATCTTATCCATGAGATTTTCTATTGTGCTCTCCCATTCACTCATAGCCTCTATCTTGAGCTT
The DNA here is from genome assembly GCA_028749045.1 of Cupressus sempervirens. Taxonomy (NCBI): domain Eukaryota; kingdom Viridiplantae; phylum Streptophyta; class Pinopsida; order Cupressales; family Cupressaceae; genus Cupressus; species Cupressus sempervirens. The sequence goes on along the minus strand of CM053785.1, from coordinate 548,224,031 downwards.
TATTCTTATTGCTCTATCCCATTGCTATACTATCTAGTTGACCCCTTGGTCTTGATCATAATAAATGAAACATGGTTCTCATAGGTCTCTTGACATGGCTACTCTTTTGGACTACACACTTCATGCTATCTCACTTGTTGGCTTCATTGCTTATCCTACATGCTATCTTTCTCATTACTTCCATTGCTTATCCAAAACCTACTTTATATGGCTATCTTTACCTAGCTTGGGTACTCTTGAGGAGTGCGTCCTTGAGGATCACTTTCACTTGCTTCATACTCCTTTCTTATCCATCTTTGTCTATCCACCAACTTTCTGCTCCATCATGTCCTACACCTTGCTAGACATTGTGAGAAAATGATGTGATCTTGCTTGAGAACTAGTGATATCTAAAACCTTCTAAAAAATCCTTTAAAAAATCAAAAAATGTCCTGAAAAAATGATCATCTTATTGAAAACCTCACTTTGATGTATCACAATAAAAAAATAAAAAAAATCTGTCAAGTGGTGAAAACCTGGAAACAGATGCTACTTGAAACCCTTGCACCTATGTCTATCAATCTCAATCACCTATTTTGCTACACATTTCCTAGCTTGGAATTGTTTCTTGTCCTCATCTTGGAGGCACAACTGCTTCACCTATTGAGGCATTCTTGTGCATTAGGGTTTCTTTGACAACTCACAAAATAGTGTTTCTCAACACTTCCCCCACCTTGACATCTAGTGTTTTTCAACACTTTTCAGATAGTTTACCTATGGTCTCAGATGTCCCGATATTTCTCACTATCAGAATCAAGTCTTGAACACACGCACTTTAACACTTAAACAACTGAGCTATGCTGATCTTTATCTACTTTGTGTGATGTCTATGACAATTTCATTACTATGTGTTCCCTCCCTAATAGTCTTTCGAGGATGTCATTGACTAGAAGACTGGGGGTATGGGGCATGTTCTCTTGATTTCTACTTGTGGGTATACTTTGTTTGTCTATAGTGTTGTAAGCATTTATGTTGGTCCTATTCAACATGTTGACTTACAAATGTATCATCCTTGACTGTTTTGCAAGACCGCACTCAAGGTTTATCCTGGCGCTTATGCCTTGATACAAGTGTAATCTTGCTAAATTAAACTTAGGGAATCTAATCGTGTAGTTATCTTGACTTACATGTCTCTGATGCTTAGATTGGATTTCCACATACCTATCTAATATCGATCATATTCATATCCTCATAGTTATACTAGTGATGGTTGTATGATCTCATGATGTCCCTAATAAATGCTCAATGATGAAATTAAGAGTCTAAATGTTATGCGCTTCTTGCTGGTAAACCACTTTGCATATTAGCTTGCATTTTAGGTTCATTTTCTAGCTTAGTCTTGCATTCTTGCATATGGGGAGAGCTCTCTCTTCATCTTTTCATAGACATATTGGCTAACTCCTTTCATATATTTCTTTACTTTCTTCTTGTTCATGTCTTTTCGCCTTCTTAATCTTTCACTTCATCTCTTTTCTATCTTATCATCACATTATAAAGTTTTGACCTCTTAAATAATTTTGACGTCTTGGATTCATTTTCGGGATCGAAATCCAAATTCGAGTTCATCTTGATGGTCAAAATTGTCTTTTAAAATTCTACTTTCTTCTGAGCAGTTAGCTGACCTTTTGAGGTCTAATCTCTGAATCATCATTGAGGCATCTTCATTTCTTCATGTCTTCATCATTTCTATACTTCATATCTACTTAAATTCACTATTTCATGTCTAAAATCACCTTTCTACTCATTTCGACCTTATTTTTATGCTATATCCTTCAAGGTCAACTCTAGTCAAACTGGGGCATTTTATCATTTTTTTTTCTAGTCATTCTTGGGTTCTAATCATCTATCTATCATCTTGGAAATTGCTATATTCTAATTTTCTCATGTCTAGCCATTTTTTGCATCCCCTTACCTCATTTCCATTTCGATCCCGAGGGGGCAGAAATACTCTATCGCTGATTGCTACAACTATCTATTTCTTAGGAGCATTTGTTTGATTTTCTCACTTGTTCTCGATCTATCTACTTTGCTAAGTGTTAGCATTCTTCTTGAATTCTGACATCATCTCTTCCTAATGTTCAATACTACCACTATCAGGTTGTGCATTCAGGACTTGCTATCTCTTTCTGCATTTCATTCTTTGGAATCTATATCTATCATTGGCTTCGATTTTTTTTGACATAATGTGTTCCCAGATCGATCACGCATTAGTCAAAGAGGGGCAAATGTAATCACCTAAAAATGGTCATCTAGACTATTAGCCCCCTTTTCAACATTTTGGCTAAATTAATTTAATCATTTATCTAGACCAAATTGCTAATAATCAATTTATTTGATTATAACCTATAGTTTGACTATGCTATCCTAAGTTCATTATTTGATTAAAAGAACATGTCCCCTTTTAATTAAATAAAAGACCCCATTCTTCTAACCCACTTAAAGTGCACACATAAAGTCCTTTTTCTATTTTGCAATTAAAAGAAAAGGCTTTGTGACTTTTGTCTTATATGACAAGTCAACTTATATTCTATTGGTTGACTTGTGTGTGCACATGGATCACTCCTCTTTTTGAATTCCATCGTTGATCATCCACCATCTTCATCTTGATCTCTACCGTCCATACATCTTTAAAAGGGAGAGAGAGCTTTCCCTCTCAATCCATCTTTTGAATATTGTCATGCTGCAAGTTTTCTAACAGGTTTCCTTGGAGCTTTGTGGAGAACTTCTCTTCCTTGTCTCATTCTCTCGTTTCCTTCATATTAGTCTTAAGATCATATTGCATGATAGTGTAGTTTCCTTTGCAAATAATTAGATCACATAGCTTAATAGTTGGATTTGTAACATTCCCATCTCATTTTTAGCATAGCTTGCATTGTGCATCTCATCCTAATTTAGTTTCATTTTTGCATTGCATGATCCAAGAGTTCCTTGACACTAGCACTCTTGCTCTTGTCTAAAGAATCTCCCATTTTGTGGTTTACTAGCAAGGGTTGTATTTCTAAGGCTCAGCTGAGAGCTCCTATATGCTCATTTGTATGCCCCTTGCACTCCATGACTAGGGAGCTCTAAGTCAGCATTCGAGCTTTCCAATCTATGGAGAACCTCGGATAGAATGATTTAGAGATGTGCACCTTTTCGAGTGTACAGAAACAATGCATACTAACAACTACCAAAGATCAGCTCTAAGCATGAAAATCTCTAATAAATCTCTGACACTATACTAGCATGATAACAATTCAATGGAAGAGATTAAAAATGCTTCAGACGAGGGCTTTATTTATAGGCTTGAGGGATACCTTGAGGAGGTGACATCTATGTGACATCCACATAGGTGCCACAAGGGAGACACATGGACTAAGGGGACAAGAGATGCAAAGCTCAACATAAGTCTTTTATGATCAAGATGGCTCAAAGTGTGCTCACACATGTATGAGCAACCTTGGAGAAAGGAATGGGGGCCAAGGGTGTAAGATGGTTTTTGGAGAAATTAATGAAAGGGGGCTTCTTGGGCTTTGATTTGCTCACACATGTGTGAGCAACCACTTAGGGGCTAAAAGGTTTTTAAGAGGGTATTTAGGATAATAAAATGGGATTAACTAGTGGGTAGGCTAGAAGGATGAGAGTGATGGGTGCTAGGCTATGTTTTAGGTGGGATTAGGATTTAATTTAATCATAGGATTATAGAATTTAATAAAGTGGAGAGAAATTAAGTAAATTGGAGTTTATTTAAAAGGGGATTTATGGAGCACTATGCATTAAATAAATTTAACACAATATGGGGAAGTATTTAAATTAAATTTAAATACATTAGGGATGTGAACCTATTTAATTAAATAAGTATAAAAATATAACAAATATAATTAATTAATAAATAATCAATTATAATGTCAAGAGAAATATCAAATAAATTAATATAGTGTTTGGGACGATTTTAAGCATCTACACTTTGCTTGGTGTCCATACCCTATTCCCAAGCTCCCATTTCAGCACAAGTAAGAAGCATGCTAAAAAAGTTGTGAAATGTTTCCTAATGTCTACTATCACTAGTTCCATTATTTACAAGTTTGAGCAACCTATATCATTTACTGCATATCTCACAATCATAGATTTACATGAGATGACATCTCTTTAAAGCATTCTACGAAAGAATAACCGAACACCAATTTTGACCATTGAATCAGTCATTGATATCCAATATTGTAGCATGCTTTTAGAGTGATCATAAAGAATTTATATTACATTTTTTTCCTATTAAATGGTGAAAGTCTTGCTCTTCAACATAATTCATAGCACCAATCTTTTCGGGATGACTTACTGACATTACTAAGTTGCAGCACAAACACAACCCCCTAGCCCATTTGTGTAACATGCCCATTCCACAGTAGGGAGGGTTGTATTTGGGATATGCAATAAATGGATATTAAATATAGGTGATCAAAATGTAGTCCAGGAAGATGTAGAGGATGTTGGCACAAGCAAAAATGGGAAAATGTCGAAATCTATTTTTTTGGTATTTTCTATGTTCTAGTATTTTTCATTTTTGGAGGCCTTTAGGGCATTTCTAGGCTTCAGTAGGGGCTAAGCCTAAGACTTCAGACAATAAATGTAGAACTCTAGAAGATCTTTGTAGAAATTCTAGCAATTTGTGATTCCAAGCTACGAGTAGAAAGTTACGACTTCTACAAGTAGATGTAAAATTTAATATAGTTTTTTGTAGTTTTTATAGTGGTTAGAGTTTATTTTGTAATTAATTAGCTTGTGGACTTTTCGTTTTCATAGCCAAGGGATAATGGTGACCCCTGTGATCCATCAAACTTGTATAAACTCTATTTTTCAAAATGAATGGATGACTTTTTGGCTTGCAAAAACATCTACTATTACATTTTAATTGCTTTCAATTTAGTCACAATACTATAGGTTCTACACCAGGTATTGTAATCTGAATTCTAATTCAGATCAACATTATCAGAGCTTGTTCACTCTTGTATGTCCCATCATACGTGGTCAGCTTATCGAAAGTTGGCATTGACCATGAAAGACCTCTCAAATTATCTTCCTTTAAGACACACATAGTAGCAGATAGCAAAATAATCATCGGAAGGGATGGATGAATCCTTCAAAATATTGGTAGAAGACATATTAAATAAACAATGTGAAGAAATGATGCAAAAAAATTCATGGATGCTTGAAAAATGAGAGTTACATGCCAATTCAAGCAATTCAAAATTTAGTAGGCAAACCCCATTCCAACTTTTCAAGGAAAAATTAATGTAGATGTTGCTGATGACTGGTTGTCCAAATTGGAGAGGTACTTTTGTGTTAATAATTTCTCATATATTGAAAAGATAACCTTTTCCCTCCTCAAAGCTGAGAATCATGTGAAGTTGGCATGGGAGGTACACTTAACAACTGAAGAAACTCAAGAATCTAAAGATGGACATGAATTTTCTATGTTATTTGATGGAAAACCCACATGGGAAGAATTCATAGAGCATATAAAACAAGAATATTACCCTAAGGATACCTATGAACAAAAGTATATGCAATGGAAATTATTTTGACAGAAGAAAGACCAATCAGTTCAGGAGTACACCAACATTTTTCATGTTCTCTTTGCAAAGCTTGGCACCAAAGACTCAGAAAAACATCGAGTTCTAAAGTATAAGAGTGGTCTTCATTGATACATTCAAACTGAAATCGAATTCTTGAATATAGAAACATTTCCCAGTGCTTTCAAATATGCATCAAAAATTGAGGAGAAGTTCAAACAAAGAGGGAGGAGGGGAAATCCAATGAGCATCAAATGGAAAGGTGAAGCTAATAAGCCAATGGGAAAACAAATAGCCAAGTAACCATCTCCAAATTCACCAGCAAAGAAGACATGGGGGGTAAAGAAAATAGGGCAAGAATTAGGCATGTATTGTAAAGTCCATAACAACCCCTCTCATAACACTAAAGATTGTAGAACTATAAAGAATTTAATGATGGAAACCCATGAAGAAACTGTTGAGCCCAAGATGAGAGAATTTGGAAAATAGGAGGATGAACAAATCATTAAGGTTGACCCATATGCCACCATGGCCACTGCAAAGGTATTTGCTCGTGATGATGAAGAGAGATTATTCCATTCACAAATGTGGGTAGGAGGAAAAGATTTGCATTTTATTGTTGATAGTGGTAGTCAAAAGAATTTGATATTTTCTGAGACTATAAAGAGATTGAATCTGAAGACAACATCACACCCACAACCATATTCTATGGGGTGGGTGAGCCAAGGGTGAGACATTCAAGTAAAAAAGTAATGTTGTCTTTCATATTCCATAAAACCATTCAAAGATGGTGTGATCTATGATGTATCTCCTCCTGATGTGTGTGATATTATATTGGGCAACCATACATGTATCAACATCATGGAGTGTATGAGTCAAGGCCATAAAGTGTGACAATCAAATTAGGTGGAACAAAGTACCAGATTCCAGAGGTAAGTCCTACACACTTTGCATCTATGATTAGTGCAAAATAGTGTAGAAGGTTAATAGCCCAAACTGGTACATTTGTGTTATTAATGATCCATTCATAGGAACAAAAGAAAAAAGTGTGTAATTCCCATTCCATGGTGTCCATCACAACAACAAAAAACAAAGATCAATAGATCAGATTTTTAAAAATATATAAAAGAATGTGTTTGAGTTACCAACAGGGGTACCCTCACATTGCCAAGTTAGACACTCTATTGATTTGATACCAGGAATGTCATTGCCTAATGAGCTAGTATATAGGAGATCAGTTCTAGAAAATGATGACATTAAAAGGTAGATACAAGAATTAATTCAGAAAGGACATATCCGCCCAAATGAATCTCCATGCAATAGCCTAATTGTTCTTGCAAAGAAAAAGGATGGTACATGGAGGCTTTGTATTGATTACATATCATTGAATAAGATCACTATAAAAAATAGATACCCAATTCCTTAGATAGATGATCTCTTAGACCAGCTTAGAGAGGCAAAATTCTTCACTAAAATTGACTTGAAATCTAGGTACCATTAAGTACCAATTGATCCAACATATGTATGGAAGACTGTTTTTAAATCTAAAGAGGGATTATTTGAATGGTTGGTGATGTCTTTTGGTCTCACAAATTCCCTAGCCACATTAATGAGGATGATGAATGATGTTCTTAGACCATTCACTGACTCATTTGTAGTTGTATATCTGGATGATATTCTATTTTTTAGTAAAACTTGGGAAGAACATGTGGAACAAATACTTTCTACATTACAAGGCCATGGACTCTATGCAAATAAAGAAAAATGTTATTTTGGTATGCAAACTATTAAGTACTTGGGATATGTTATTGATAGTGTGGGTGTTCATGTTGATCTTGAAAAGATCCAAGTAATTAAAGATTGGCCTGCTCCAAGGAATCTCATAGAGTTGCATAGCTTCTTGGGGTTAGCTAACTTTTATTGCAGATTTGTGTTCGAATTTTCACATTTGTCTTGGCCTTTGAATCATTCATTATGAGGAGGTATGAAAGTGAAATTCAAGTGGATAGGTGCTCAACAACAAGCATTTGAGGAGTTAAAACAAAGGTTATGTTATGCACCATTTTTATCTCTTCCTGATTTACAACAGTCTTTTGAAATACAAACTAATGCATTAGAATATGCCTTGGGAGTAGTCCTCATGCAACATGGACATCTAGTTACCTACCATAGAGAGACTTTTTCTGATATAGTGCATAGATATCCCACCTATGACAAAGAATTATATGCTATTGTTCAAGTTTTCAAGCAATGGAAACATTATATATTGGGAAAGGAGACTATCATCCACAGAGATCACAAACCCCTTAAATTTTTGCAAACACAAGCTAAATTACAGAATGATAGGCATCAAATATGGTCAACTTATCTTTAACAATTTCATCTCAACATTTGTCATAAGAAAGGAAGCACCAATAAGGTAGCAGATTATTTGGGTAGGCCTCTGATTCTAGAAATGAGTATGGTATTAGAATCATGTGGTCATCGAACAGAAATTTCAGCCCACCTGTATGGACATGATAATGAATTTTCTGATGTTTATACTCAACTAGTGGAAGGTAAACATATGAATGATTTTTACTTGCAAGATGGAATGCTCTATCACTTTGGCCAAATCTGTATTCCTAAGAAAGAACATAAGAAGTTAATATGGGAAGCTCACTATAGTAAGCTTGCTGGTCATTTTGGAACAGGTAAGGCTACTGCTATACTACAAAGATATTTTTACTAGCCAAAAATGAAAAATGATGTGATGAAATACATTCAAGCACGTACAACATGTGTCATTGCAAAGCTTAAAAATCTTAAGTTGGGTTTATATTTACCACTTCCTATCCCAGATAAACCTTGGCATTCAATTTCAATGGATTTTATGTCTAGTTTTCTTACCACTAAACATGGGCATGATTGTGTTGTATATTTTGTAGTTGATAGATTTTCAAAAATGACAATCTTGGTGGCTTGTAGAAATGCAATCTCTAGTGAAGAAACTGCAAAACTCTTTTTTGAGAATGTTTGGGTTCATTTTGGGCTACCAAAAAGCATAATTTCAAATAGGGATAGTTGATTTCTTAGTAAATTTTGGTCTTCATTATGGGCAATGATGGACACAAAACTAACAAAATCTACTATTTTCCACCCTTAAATAGATGGTCAAACAAAGGTTGTTAATCAAATGATTATTCAAATCCTATGTATGTATCACTCCAAATGTCCTTGTACATGGGATAAGAGCCTTCCCTATGTATAACATAGCTACAATAGGGTAATTCATAGTTCAACTGGCCATAGCCCATTTGAAGTTTGTCTCAGGTATCAGCCCTTAACACCAATAAAAATTTCTATTCCTATTATGCAACCTAACTTGGTACCATGCTTGGATAAGGAGAAGGATAGAGCAATGAAGTTCATTGATAGAATTCATCATTTGTAGCAGTAGGTTCATGAAATTTTGGAGCAGACCACTAAGAAGTATAAACAGAGGCATGATGAGCATCAAACTCCTCATAATTTTTAGGTTGGGGATAAGGTATGGTTGCATTTCTAGAAGGAATGCTTACAAGGTCCTCATATGAAGCTATGGTCCCTATAAGATTATAAAGAAAGTTGGTGAAAATGAATTTGAACTCAACTTGCCTCCATTTTCGAGTGTTCATCCAATCTTCAATGTAGAACTGTTGAAGCCATATTTCCCTCTATTGGATATTCCAAATGTTGCTGAAGAAATTAATCATATAGAGTTGAATCCAGAAGTTGTAAACCCACTTCAAAGTGATCAAATTGTAGAAGTTTTCATGAAGAATTTGAGGATCTAGAAAACCTATTTGTACCATGTGGTAAAAGTAGGACAATTTGTTCAATAGGGAAAATGGCTTACATGTGAAAAAATGTAGCTTCATTTTCCACATCTGATGCAAAGTGTGGATGAAATGGGGCCCATTTCCTCTCAAGGAGGAAGGAATGATCAAAATGCAATCCAAGAAGATGCAGAGGATGTTAGCACAATAAAAAATGGGAAAATATCAAAATCCATTTTTTGGTATTTTCTATGTTCTAGTATTTTGCATTTTTGGAGGCCTCTGGGGCATTTCTGGGCTTCGACAGGGGCAAGAATGTGTAGCAATGCACTTGAGGCTTTGGATGATTAATGTAGAATTATAGAAGATCTGTCCAAAAAATTTGACAGTTCATGATTTCAAGCTACGGGTAGAAAGTTATGACTTCTACAAGTAGACATAAATTTTAATATAGATTTTTGTAGTTTTTATAGTTGTTAGAGTTTATTTTGTCATTAATTAGCTTGTGGACTTTTCATTTTCATATCCAATGGATAATGGCGACCCTTGGGATGCATCAAACTTTTATAAACTCCATTTTAAGAAATGAATAGATCACTTTTTGGCTTGCAGAAACATCTATTGTTACATTTTAATTACTTTCAATTTAGTCACAATACTACAAGTTCTACACCAAGTATTCTAATCTAAATTCTTATTCAAATCAATAGGTTATTCAAACTTGTAAACAAATGGAACTATGCATAGTGGTTAATGGTGGAAGTCTTCCTATCTAGCTAACATAGTCCTATCAAATTTGAATTTGTGCATCTAGAAATGCACAATTCCATTTGTTTACAAGTTTGAACAACCTATATTTAATATATCCATTGACTATATATCCCACGATCATGGATTTCCACAAGATGACATCTCTTTAAAGTATTTTGTGAAAAATCAATGTGCCTTATCTATTCTTTTGTATTTTTCATATGTATTTACCATTGCATTTAAAATTATAAAAATTATTTGACAATAATAGTATTTTTAGTATGCTTTGATAGGTGTCTATGACCTACTTTAAGATAAATCTTAAATCTTAAATCTCTCTAAAATATTTCAAACAATACAAAGTAGATCTAGACACAATTAAATCTTAACCCTCTCTAAAATATTCCAAATTCACGCCATAGTCTTTTCAAACTATATTTCTAAAAAGAACAATGTTAAAGTTTGAAAAGAGTAATGATTGGAGACATTGGATTGTGGTCAAAATAACCATAAAATTGTTGCTTCATAAAAATATTGATTGTAATGTTAATTTGACCTCGAGAATAGAGTGTATGACATACATGATTTGTACCAATACTTAGACCCATTGATTTGGAAAAGGGGTCGAAAAAGAGTACGTATCAATGATCTAGATAATTGGATATGTCAGAACCCTGTCCCTATTAAGAGAAACTTGAAGAAGAAAGTTTTCTCTACTTAAATAGACAGAGTCCCTACACTTGAATACATACACTCGACTTGAGGTTTTATTAAAATAAGTTAAGGGCTCAATTTTTGGTGCTACTCTCTTCGTTTTCTCTATATTTATCTTCCTCTTTAGAAAAGATTAGTTTTCTTAGAACTTGAAGAAAGTGTAGACGAAAGGCATGGAAGAGTACGCTTTTGTTGATTTTTGTTGAAATTTAGTCCAAATAGTTGGCTTGAAATATTAACCATCAATATATAATTAATGACTACTCTAGTGCGTAAAGTTTAATTGTTGATCATATTGCTTGGGAAAATTTAAGTTATCAATGGCACTCATATTTGTGAGAGGAAAAGTGTTAATGTTGTTCTATTCCCTGTATAGAATATTATAGTTTGTAAGATCATGTAACTCCAATTAAAGATCCTTCTTCCTAGTAAATTTTAATAATATACCTCACCACCATGTACAAAGTAAAATGTTTCATAAAGTAAACTATTTCACTAGCTAAGATGGAAAGAAGTAAAATGTTTCACAAAGTAAACATATTTATCTTTTTATGTTACTTCTAGATTATAACATGTCATAGTTGCTTTATTAAACATTTCTGATCACTTTTTATGATCTACCATGAAAATGTAGAAAGCTATCTTAGTTTTTAATCAATCATTCATCTGTCATTCTGATAATAGAGCACAATTAGTATAATTTGAGACATGGATTTAAATATTAAGGCACAATATAATCTAGAAATAATATCAAATGTATTTATATTTTGAATTAAGAAATCAAATATCATTAACCTTAGATAAACTATGTTATAGCCAAATAGTTATAATCGAGCAAGCACATATATAAATGATATTATTATATTTCTAGAAACATAATTAGCACCACACACAAGTTATTTGATGTGTTTTCCTTTGGACCCAATAAGGTCATGTGGACCAAGAGTCATCTAGGAGTCAAAGGCCCTAAGGGTAAGGCCCCAAGGCCAGTCTTTAATAACTTCTATCAACATTTGGAACTACTCCTCTACAATAACCATAATTTTGCATTTTAACTTAATAGGTACAAATGATTATTATTATTAACATTTGGAACTACTGCTCTACAATAATCATCATTTAGCAATAATGAGATAATCAAACAAGAGGAAATGGTTGAGAGCTTAAATTGACATAATTTTTAGATGATTTTATGAAATGAAATTGGTGTGTGAGTACAAATAAACTAGAAAAACATTGTGTATGTATGAAGGTATGAAATGGATGATGGAGGAGTACTCAGTATAGACACTAGATATTCAGTATGCGCATATCATCATTTGAGATCAAATGGGTGTGTGGGATTATACACATAGTGAACAATAAAGGAGGAAATTGAACATACCAAGGATGTCCTAAGGCTCACACTTATTAAGGTCCACTTCAGCAATGGCCCTTTCTATGAAACAATTGTCTAAAACCTTTTTCATTAGATAATGTGTTATGAGCCCTTGATTAGTGGGATGGACCATGAATCCAAGAGGTAGTTGTTCATCACCATTATCACGAATGTAACCAAAGTTAGAACCTCCATTATTGAATTCTCTTCCTAATCTACCCACTTATCCTTTTACAAAATCCAATATGTGGGTTGTTGATCTAAATTAGGAATTTATATTACAATACCTAGTGTAGAACCTACAGTATTGTGACTGAATTAAAAGCAATTAAAATGCAACAATAGATATTTTTGCAAGCCAAAAAGTGATCCATTCATTTTGAAAAAAAATAGTTTATACAAGTTTGATGGATCCCAAGGGTCACCATTATCCCTTGAACATGAAAACGAAAAGTCCACAAGCTAATTAATTACAAAATAAACTCTAACAACTATAAAAACTACAAAAATTTATATTAAAATTTGTGTCTACTTGTAGAAGTCATAACTTTCTACTCGTAGCTCAAAATAAAAATCAATCAGAATTTCTAGAAATATCTTCTAGAGTTCTACATTTAATGTTTATAGTCTCAAGAAAAGCTACAACTTCTAGCCCCTACCAAAGCCCATAAATGCCCCAAAGGCCTCCAAAAATGTAAAATACCATAACATAGAAAATACCAACAAAATATATTTTAGATTTTTCCCATTTTTGCTAATTAAAACATCCTCAGCAACTTCCTGGACTATTATTTGATCATTCCTTCCTCCTTGAGAGGAAATGGGCCCCATTTCATAAACACTTTGCATCAGAAGCAATTAAAATGAAATAATAGATGTTTCTACAAGCCAAAAAGTGATCCATTCATTTCAAGAAAAAAAATAGTTTATATAACAAGTTCAATGGATCCAAGGGTCACCATTATCCCTTAGAAATGAAAATGAAAAGTCCACAAGAAAATTAATTACAAAATAAACTCTAACAACTATAAAAGCTACAAAATATCTATTAAAATTTATGTCTACTTGTAGAAGTCGTAACTTTCTACTTGTAGCTGAAAATCACTAATCATTAGAATTTCTAGAAAGATATTATAGAGTTCTACATTTAGTGGTTGAAGTCTTAAGCATAGCTACTAATTTTTGCCCCTGTCAAAGCCCAAAAATTCCTCAGAGGCCTCAGAAAATGCAAAATACTAGAACATAGAAAGTACCAAGAAAGTATATTTTGGAATTTTCCCATTTTTGCTTATGAGAACATCCTCACCATCTTCCTAGACTATGTTTTGATCAGTTGTGGGGAAATGTGGTGTTGACTTCTTATATGGGTGTTCCGAGGGGTGGAAAAATAGGATGAATTGGGATGCATGGAGAGGAATACATCAAATATGAATACACATGAGTCTTATTGCCCCAGTCTGAAATGGATTCCCTTGGCCTAGTGTGTACATGTGTAAGAAAATCATCAGCATAGATGGGCTTTCTTGGTGTTGGAAGAGTATGTGTATATATCATTATCATTAAAGGAGAGAGAGGGGAGGTTTTGGTTTTTTGTAGGGTGGGGGGGGCTTTTAAAAGCTCATCCTATGATGCATCTCAAAAACCTAAGAAAATGAATGCATGTGTGCATGAATATGTATGTCAAAAATGGTAGAAAGTAAGTGAATGCAAAATTAGGTCACATGGGAACATAAAGGAGTTTATGGGCTATAGCTAAGATCAATAATGGATTATTTGGATTTCCTAATGTATGAATATGGTGGCCATTAGCAAGCCTAGGCCTAGTCATTATTTATGATAATAGTCAAGAAAGTGCATTGTTTAGTGCCTGCTCATTCATGACTATGTGTACTCATACCCATCTTTTTATCATCAAATCCCACCTATCTTTATAAATCAAAAACCCCAAAACTAGAATAATAATAATAATAATAACATAATTAGGGTTTGCAAATATACTAAATGAATATATAAATGCCATGAGAATGAGTGTGTTGTATGTCAATTGGGGTAGACGGTTGCATTTATGCTGCAACTTTGTGTTGATAGGAAGTCATCGCGAAAAGATTGGTGACACAAATTGTTAGATCAAATGTAAAAAGGATTACAATGATCTTAGAGCATACTTGATGGTGTTTTTGCATGGATTTTTAATAATTTCAAGCAATTTCATTTTCAAATAAAATTAGGTTTCAAGCTAGGCAATTTCATTTTCAAATCACATAAATTAGGTTTCAAACTAATTTGTAATTTACATAAATCAAGTTTCAAACAACATCATTTTCAAATGTCATAAAATTGAAGCAGTACACGTCCTTACCCAAGTAGTGTCAATGATAAATGGGCTTGCAACATTGAGTGAATCACATGGAAATTTAGTGCTCAAACCTCAGGCTGGTTGAATCGTGTCGTTTGCTCATGGTCAACTGTGAAAATGATTTTTTCTTTGTCTTTTTTCTTATGTTAGCATGCAACTGTCCACATTCTGAAGACCTCAAAATAGGTAGTCAGGATTACTATGATATCAAGGGGAAATTGAAATTTTTTTAACCAATTTGACAAAATGTTCCCCTCTATTGGAAATTGGCATTGGAAATTAGGGTCAAACATATTAGTGGGAAAATGATGGTAAAACAGCTCAATTAAGGTTGACATTTGAAGCTACATGGAGAAAAAGAATTATAGATTATGTGACCTTTGAGGATGGAGGGAAAGGTTGGAAATGGAAGGATTTTAAGTACATGAACCTCCCACCTAAGGAAGTGGAGAATCTAAAGAGAATCTTATCAAATAGAAAAGTGACTTTCAATATGGAAAAGGATAGATTGATGTGGGATGGAAGCAAGAGTAGGGAATAGAACTCAAAGGAAGGGTATAAAATCCTTCAGTATCTCCAATTGAAGGCTATAATGTCTCATTAGCATGAGAAAATGAGAGGCAAACAAATAAGTCTAAAATTACCCCCTCTATAGGAATAGGGGGAACTTCAAAAAGAAAACATGAGATGTGCCAATAGAAACCACCCAATATAACACCTACTCCTAGTTTACCTTTCATGTTATATTGCTGAATTCTTTAAGGCCGACTTTATGGTTATATCTTATGATTTAGTGGTACTTGGTTACCTAATTTGATTGGGTGTTATTTCATTCTCAGTTTATATATTTGATGAGCTAATTGATACTCAGTTATTTCATGTGTTCATGTTTATTCTTTCTATGATGAAGCATTGTATGTTCATATAGTGATTTCAGTTATTTCATGATGATAATTAGATGGATGATTTATATACCACTTTGTATGGTTACTTAGCCCATACTTGCATGTCTATGGTGTACATGCATGTTTTACTTTATGTTTGACATTTATGATGTAGTTGAGGGAGGGAGTCATAGTCACCTGCTAGTCGTGATCTACACAATGCACTGCTCCCCACTATTACATGTTTAGTTTATATGTATATGTATATGTACATGTTCAACTTTTATGTAGATTGCAGGTACCAGGCATTGACTTCCCTAAATTGCCAAGATGAGTGTACTTTATCATAGTATCTCAATGGATGTAAAGAGGGGAGATAGTTCTTGAGTCCAAATCCTAACCCTAAGCCAATTGTCCTAGAAAATAGGACAAGTATTTGAGTTATTTACCCTTCCAAATTTGTCAAGTGACATTAATTCGATATTTTGACCCTTGAACTTGAATTGGTACTTTGTCTTTAAAATGGGTTTCCTTATTTAGATTTGTGGGTCTATTGTAATTTTTAGTTATAAGTAAAACAAAGTAAGAGAATATTAAATGATTCAATGTAATGAAAATTTTATAAAGAAAAATCAATTTTTAATTATATTTAATTAATTGAGAAATTAATTAAATAAATGAATTAAATTTAAAAGACTTAATGAAAGTTCCAAATTTGGCATAATTATATTAATTTAATTTAATAGTAATTAATTTAGGAGTTTCATTTTTATAATAAACTCTAAATATTATTATTTAAATTAATAAATACACTTTTAAAAACATCTTTGTATTTATTAAAAAATAAGAGAGAATAAATTAAATAAAGTTTATTTTAATTAAAATGTAAAAAGTTTGCACACAAAATTAAAATAATAATAATAAAAGGATTTGCGTGATCATAAAATTAAAACCCTAAAGGAGAAATCTATTTATTAATAAATAAGATCTCATTTCTCCACACACAGGTTTGAAGGAGTAAATTTTAGAAAAGTTTTTCGAGAAGACGGGAATTCTTGCAATCTTTGAGCGTTCTTCTATGGTATAGGAGCATCTAGGCTAACTCCTAGTCCTAGTTCCACATTTTTGGTTTTTGGTTTCTACTGACCTTAGCCAAGTCAGTTGTGTTTGTTTGGACCTTAGAAGATCACATGAGTGTGCTCCTAGATGGATTTGACTAGGCTGAATCCATTTTAGATGTTTTTGCTTACCTTGTGTTTAGGATTTTAGGAAGCAAGATTAGGGTTATGGGTCTTATACTCTAGAAGTCTAGAGAAAGTTTTGATTTTAACTTACTATGTCTTTTATGATGTATTTACATCTTTTTGCACAGGTTGGAGGTCATATGTTGTCATTTGGTACAATGTTGGGAAAGATGTCAATTTGTTGCAAAACTTGTCAAATAGGTCAAAGTGGTCCAAATCATGTGAGTTGATGATCTAGAGGCCAAATCATGCTTAGACATCATAAAGATATCATAGTGGACCAATTTGGAAGTTTCCAAGTGATAAATGTCAAAGTTGCTAGAAAATGCAAAATGTTGTCAGCAACTTTGAAAAGTTGCATGACAATATTTTGACAACAATGTCACATGTCATGAAAATGGAGTTGATAATTATGATAACTATTTGAACTTTTTGAAAAAACCTATAGGACCATGAATGAGACCCATTCCAATGGTTGGATGTTGTAATAAGTGGATTTTGAAAATTGAAAGTCACGAATTATTGTTCTAGAATTAACAGTTTTGTGTTTTTGGATTGCAAAAATGCTTTAATGGATTGAAGGATTCTTTTTGTTTTGGATCCTTATATTTCATGTTCTTACCATGCATTTTGGTTTAGATTGCAAGTTGATAGGAGTTCATTTGTTTATAGTTTAAAAATCATATGTAAATAAATTGTTTGTTGTTCTTGCTTTGACAATTTTGTAAAAGATGGCTCCCCCATGAACCCTCACTGTGGAATCATCATGGTCTTGAGGGATGTGGAAGTGGAGTCCTTTTATAGTTTACATAGCAAAGAAGTCTAGACAAGTTTGTTTTCTATTTTCCAAGTGATGCCCTAAGCAAGCTTTTGATGCATGGCTAGGAGATCACCATGCTTGCAAGTTGTTTTTGGTAGATTGAATATGATATAAGGTTCAATATAGGTGTTTCATAAGGATGAGGTATGTATGAGGAAGCTATGTGTGAGAGGATAAGTTTCCAAGACAAGATTTTCTAAGTGTTTCTGGTGCAGGAGCACCTAGGTAGGCTTAAAAGTACACCTAGGGCTTCTTTGGTGTTTTTGGATTGTAGTGATGCTAGCCATATCACTAGAGTAATAATAGGATTAACTTGGTCCTAAGGTGGGGTTAAATAAATTTGAAAAGTCCCACAATGCAATATTGCTCCTAATTGCTCAAAAAGTGCACATTTGGCTCCATAGAGCATTTTTGGGTTTCAAGGGCCAAATAGGACAAGAAAGAATTTTAGGGTTCTTATTAGGTGTTTTAGATACATATTAGGCATTTTGGAAAGTCTGGTAGCAAGTAGAGAAAGTTTGGGTAGATAATTTGAAAAATTGCAAAAATTGATCATTTCTTGCAAAGTTGTCATTAACAACTTTTGTAATTTTTATGCAAAAAGAGAAACTTCTTTGTGGGATCCCTTCAACCACTTAAAATGGTTGGAAAAATACATTCCAATCCTATATAACCTCAAACTAAACCTTTTCAAGAGGTTGGAAGAAGGAGAAATGATAGTGTATGAAATGTAATCAACATTTTCCTTATTACAACAGTTTATTGTTTTGAGTGTTTCTTCATGCTTTGTACATATTAGTTTTTGAATTTTCTGTGTTGGAAGTGTTAGTGGAGGTTTTCCTTCATTTATTTTTGTGTGTGTTATTTCATAGAGCTTTGTGTGTTCAAATAAATTATTTTGTAAGTTAGTAAGTTGTTCTAAACTAGGCAGCTAGCACAAAATGGGGTCTTAGGGCCATTTCCCATCATATGAAATGTACAGCCTTTGGGATGTGGAACTATACTCCTTGTACATTATGTACAGCAAATGAGAGCCCATGGGAAGCACAAAAAGCATTTTTAGTGTGATGCCCTAGGCAAGCAAACCATGTTTGGTTAGGGATCACAAATCTAAAAAAGAGCATTTAGAGTGGATTGAAAGGTCTAATTTTTAAATCCAAGAACATGGTGAGTAAGTAGATGGTGAGGGCTAACTCCAATCCAAAGGAGGAGCCTTAGTAAGGACTTTTAGGAGGTTTGAAACCCAAACAACACCAAAATCCTTGAAACCCTCAAATTAAGTCTAAAATTGTACTTAGGTTGTACGAACAAGTTGGGGGCTTGAAAGTTACAAAATATTTAAGTACTCCAAAAAGGGTATCCAGAAAGATGATTTTTTTTTTTCCATTTTTAAGGGAATTTTCAAAATATCTCAGTTGTAGTGCATTTGGAGGGCTAATTCTTGTAGCCTTTTCCAAGCATCTAAGTACAAATTGACCTGTGGATTGCAATTCAAATAGGCTTTTGCACTTTTTTTGGGAGTAGTATGTTAATGAGTAACCTAAGGAAAGCCTAGGTATTCATTTGACCAAGTGGAAAGGTCCAAGGAGCATTGGGGTTATTTGTGTATTTGTGGAAGTTTGAGCAATCTTGTACTGACTTGTTGATGTGCACCAGTTGAAGAAGTGGGATCTCTTTGATAGAATCCTTAGAGGCATAGGGTGTGAAAGTAGACCTATTTTATTAGGTGGAAAACCTAAGAATACCCTAGAGAGCTTAGGGTTTGTGAGTAAGATTGGTTGTCACATTAGTTTCATTAGACCCTAGTAGGTGCTGACATGAAATTCTTGAAACCCTTACTTTTAGGCTCAAATGTAGAAAAGTGGTGTACGGATAGGTTGAGAACTAGAGACCTATGAAATCTTTAAGTACTTCCAAAAACATATTCATATTCATAATTAGTTTTCCACATTGTTAAGGGAAGTTTGGAGTTATAGTCCAAAAACCAAGCTTGGAGGCCTATTTAGGATAATTTTGCCAAGTTTGAAGGAATCGATAGAGAAACCTATGGATTTTGAGACCAAGAGTATAGTGGAAGTCTAAAATCCCTCAAGTTGAATCCCTCGCTCCATGTTGAAGGTAGAATGACTATGTTTGTTGAAAGTGAGAGTTTGGAGGACAAGTTGAATGTCTCTAGGATGGATGTAAGTTGTGGAAACATTGGTGTAGTTGAATGATGAAGTTTGGGGGATAATATAACAATCCTCTTGAGGTTAGGGTGGCAAAGAGGAACCCTATTAGGATAGAAGAGAAGCCTAGGTGATTCTTTAGTGAAGTAAAGGGCTTAAAGAAATTAAGCTACATCATATTAGTATCAAACCCACCAAAGATTTGGGGCTAGTGGCATGTCTTTATATACTAAAGAGTTGGTAGGGAAGACCAAAATGGTGACCAATGCAGAGCTTGGGAAGGAGATGAAGGATAAAAAGGAGAGAGATAGGCTCCTAGAGGAAGCACTAGAGGAGATGAAGACAAAATTGGAGGAAGTTGTTGAGGCAACTAAGAAGACAGATCAAGATGGAGAAACTAGTGATAAAGGTAAGGGAGAGGTTGATGAGGAATTCATCATTCCTCAACTAGGCTCTCCATTGATTGAGGAAACATTCCTAAAATCCATCAAGGCATTGGGTGGAAAGGCCCTAGAAGGAATCCCTTTGTTTAGTGGAAAGATGGACACTGAACTTGTGATGGAATGGATTGAGGGGATGGAAAACCATTTCAAGTGTAAAGGTGTTGCTGAAGCTCAAAAGGTTATGGTAGCCAAATCTAGGCTAAGAGGATCAAGACTGACCTGGTGGAAGTATCTCCAAGAAGAGAGGGAGAAGATGGTAAAGAAACCCATTGCAAATTGGAAAGCCATGGTTACTAAGTTAAAGGAACAATACTTACCTAAATATTATGAAATTCAATTGTACAAGAAAAGGAAAAGATTAAAACAAAAAGATATGGAGGTGGCAACATATACTGAATAATTATAGAAGTTGTGTTTGAGATCAGGGATCCCAAAAGAAGAGACTCTTAAGATGGCTAGGTATATAGGTGGGCTGAAGTAGAACATACAAGAAGAAATCAGTCTATGGACACCTACAACGATCTATAAGTGTTTCCAATTGGCACTAAAAGTGGAAGAGAGGAATAGAAAGAAATCAAACACCAACTTTAGAGGCAGAGGTAGAGGCAGAGATGGTACAAATAAAAGAGGTTATGTTAGTAAAGGTTTTGATTCAAGGACCCAAGGGGAAACTAAGTTGACTGAACAACGACAAGGGAATTTAAATAGAGGAAGTTTTAGTAGGGGAAGAAGCTCTAATAGTAGTGGGAGAGGAAGAAGCAATGACCAAGGTAGATGATACTACTTTGCAACTATGAAGTGCTATAATTAAAACTAGATGGGACACCCTACATATAGGTTCCTTGAGAAAGGTTCTACTTCCCAAGGGAGTGTAAAAAGAGTCAATTATGTAAAAAAAAGGGTCTTGTAAAGCAGCAAGCCATCTGAAGTGCCCCTAAAATCAAAAGAAGTGGAAATTTTGATGATAAGGAGGACATAGATTAAAGAACCCATAAAAGAAGAACCATGCCAAAGGAGAGCACTATTTAGGGTAAAGTGCAAGATGATGGGAAAAGTGGGTAAGGTCATCATAGACTCAGGTTCCATGGATAATATTGTATCAGAGGAGTCAACTACCAAACTAAATATGAAAAGAATTCCACATAATAATCCCTATAAAGTTACATGGCTCAACAAGAGGCAGCAAGTTCTTGTAAGTTAACAAGCATGGGTAGAATTTTCAATAGGAAGGTATAAGGACAAAGTATTATGTGATATTATACCTATGGATGCATTTCACCTTCTACTAGGAAGGCCATGGTAGTTTGATAGACAAGCAATGCATGATGGAAACAAAAATGCATACTCCTTTCAAAAAGATGGTGTGGCATTCAAGATTCAATTCTTAATAGAAGAGGGAGAAGTGAAATATTCAAGTCCTAATGTCCTTATGGTGGTTGAAAAGAAGTTCTTAAAGACCTTGGAGGAAGGAGAAGGAATAGGGTTTTCCTTAGTGTTGAAACCTAAACAAGAAGTTGTTGACAGGGCAGAAAAGAAAATAGAGCTACCCAAGGAAGTGCAAGAAATGCTAGATGAGTAAAAGGACATTGTTAGTGATGGACAACCTACTACCCTACCTTGCAAGAGACCTATTAGCCATCATGTTGTATTTTTTCTAGGAGCCACCCTTCCTAACAAAGTTGCCTATAAAATGACCCCTCAACAAAATGAGGAAATTGCCAAGCAAATACAAGAATTCTTAGACCAAGGCCTAATTAGGAAAAATATAAGCCCTTGTGTTATTCCTACTATTTTAGCACCCAAAAGGGTAACTTTAGACACTTTTTACTGATTCAAGGGCCATTAATAGGATCACTATTAGGTATAGGTTCCTAATACCTAGGATTAAAAACTGAATGGATTGTTTAGGGGAAGCAAGGTACTTTACTAAGATAGATCTCAAAAGTGGCTATCACTAAATTAGGACAAAGGAAGGGGATGAGTGAAAAACAACCTTCAAGAACATGGAAGGTTTGTATGAATGACTTGTAATGCCATTTGGCTTATCATATGATCCCTCAATTTTCATGAGGCTTATGAATGAGGTATTGAAAGACTACATTGGTAAGTTTTTTGTTGTATATTTAGATGACATATTAATTTTTAGTAAAACTACGGAGGAGCATATTAAACCTTTGCAAGTTGCTTTCAAGAAATTACATGAGGAAAAGCTAATGATAAATTTGGAGAAGTGTGAATTCATGAAGCATGAGCTAGTGTACCTTGGGTTTATTTTCTCTCAAGGGAATCTCAAGATGGACCAAACTAAAGTGGATGCCATCCTAAATTACCCTACTCTCGAAGTTGCAACAAAGGTGAGAAGTTTTCATGGATTGGCCCAATATTATAGGAAATTTATCAAACATTTCAGTGCTATTTGTTCTCCTATGTTAGACACTAGCAAAGGTAGAATGAAGAGAAAGTTCCATTGGACTCCTCAAGAAAACAATGGGTTTGAAACACTCAAGAAGAAGATAGATTCTCAACCCATTCTCATTGTGCCTAGTTTTGACAAACTCGACATAGTGGAGTGTGATACTAGAAATGTGGCTATTGGGGGAGTCCTAAGCCAAGAAGGGAGGCCAATGGCTTTTCATATTGATAAGCTCAATGATGCAAAGAGGAAGTACTCTTCCTATGACTTATATTTATATGCTCTAGTCCAAGCTTTAAGAAAGTGGAGGCATTATTTTCTTCCAAAGGAGCTTGTGTTATATTCAGATAATCAAGCCCTCAGTTTCCTTGACTCCCAAGATAAGCTCAGTAGCAAACATGTGCAGTGGGTGGAATACCTACAAGCTTATACTTTTAACTTCAAGCATAAGAAAGGAGTACAGAGCAAGGTAGTTGATGCCCTAAGCAGAAAACTCCTCATAGTACAAGAGGTTTAGTTGCAAAGCATTGGTATTGATAGCTTCAAGGACCTATATACTGATGATGAAGATTTGGCAGACATTTACAAGGTATGTAAGGAGTGCATGAATAGTTTTTGTGGTGAATTTTCTGATTACACTTTGCAAAATGATTTATTGTTTAAGGGGAGTCAACTATGTATTCATAGGGGATCCATAAGGGAAAATTTGATTCAAGAAAAACATAACGGGGCACTTAGTGGTCATTTTGGAGTCAATAAGACTCAAGAGTTAGTTACTAAATTCTACTTTTGGCCTAAAATGAATAGGGATATCAGATAATATGTTGAATGTTGTGTGGTGTGTCAAAAAAAAAAAGGTACAACTTCTAATGCAAGCCTTTATCAGCCCCTTCCAATTCCTATTAGGCCATGGGAGTGCTTAAGTATGGACTTTGTGGTAGGGTTACCAAGGACCAAGAAAGGGTTTGACAATATTTATGTTGTCGTGGACACATTCAGTAAAATGGCACATTTTATCCCTTGCAAAATAGTCCATGATGCTTGCCAAATTGCACATTTATTCTTTAAGGAGGTGGTAAGAATCCATGGCTTACCTTTAAGCATTGTTTTAGAGAGGGATACAAAATTCATGAGCCATTTCTAGAAAACCTTGTGGCACAAACTAGGCACAAATCTGTTCTTTGGATCTGTCTATTACCCCCAGACAGATAGTCAAACTAAGGTAATAAATATAAGTCTTGGCAACTTGATAAGGTGTCTTACAAAGGAGTAAAGACAAGTTTGGGATCAACTCATTGGGTAGGTTGAATATGCATACAATGATATAGTCAATAAGTAAGCTGGTAACAGTCCATTTGAAATTGTTTGTGGGTTGCATCCTAGAGGGGTGTTTGAACTAAGGGAGATGAAAAATGGTGCAAAAGGAAGTGGTTATGTTGAGGACTTTTCCCATTCTATGAGGGAAGTCCATGAAATAGTAAGGAAGACCCTCACTGAAAATGTTGGGAAACTCAAGGATAGGATAGGTGACAATAAAAGAGATGTACAATTCAAGCTTGGGGATCTTGTGATGGTTCATCTAAAAAAAGCACAGTTGCAGAAGGGAATCCCCCATAAGCTTCAGATGAGAATGTTGGGACCTTGCACAATGCTAGCCATGTATGGAAACAATGCCTACAAGGTGGAGCTTCTTGAAGATATTGGGTTATCACCAATTTTCAATGTTGTTGATTTGGTTAGGTACAAAGGCTTACTCCAGATGTTGATCAGATACTTAAGGAAGTCATTCAGGATGTAGAAGACTTGATTTTAACTCCTTCACCACCTAAGACAATTGTAGGTACTTGACTCAAGAGTTTACAAGCAAACTAGGACAAATACTTATTGGGAGCATCTTGTAAAGTGGCATGGAAAAGATGATGCAGAGGCTACTTGGATCAAAAAAGAAGACTTCACAAAGTTGGGCATAGACTCCAATTTTTTCAAGCAGACTTCAAGAAGTTGAGCACAGACTCCAACTTGTTCAATCCAAGGATGGATTGAACTCTTTGTGTTCGAGGGAGTATGGTGTAGGATCACCTAGGCTAAATCATAGTCCTAGTTATACATTTTTGGTTTTTGGCTTGTACTAACCTTAGCCAAGTTAGTTGGGTGTGTTTGGACCTTAGAAGGTCATGCAAGTTTTCTCCTAGATAGATTTGACTAGACTCAATCCATTATAGATGTTTTTTCTTACCTTGTGTTTAGGTTTTTAGGAAGCAAGATTAGGGTTATGGGTCTTATACTCTAGAAGTCTGGAGAAATTTTGGATTTGAGCTTACTATGTCTTCTATGGTGTATTTACATCTTTTTTCATAGGTTCGAGTCATATGTTGTCATTTGGTACAATGTTGGGAACGATGTCAATTTGTTGCAAAACTTGTCAAATAGGTTAAAGTAGTCAAAATCATGTGAGTTGATGCTCTGGAGGCTAAATAATTCTTATACATAGTAAACAAATCATAGTAGACCAATTTGGAAGTTTCCAAGTGATAAATGTCAAAGTTGCTAGAAAATGCAAAATGTTTTCAGCAACTTTGAAAAGTTGCATGATAATATTTTGACAAGAATGTTGCATGTCATGAAAATGGAGTTGATAGTTATGATAAATACCTTTGAGAAACCTATAAGACCACGAAGGAGACCCATTCCAAGGGTTGGATGTTGTAATAAGTGGATTTTGAAAATTGAAAGCCATGAATTGTTGTTCCAAAATTAATAGTTTTGTGTTTTTGGATTGCACAAATGCTTTAATGGATTGAAGGATTCATGTTTGTGTTGGATCCTTGTATTTCATGTTCCTACTATGGTTTTTTTAAAGATTTCAAGTTGATAGGAGTTCATTTGTTTATAGTTTAAAAATCATCTATAAATAGACAGTTTGTTGTTCTTATTTTGATAGTTTTTTTAAATATGGCTCCTTGATGAACCCTCATCGTGGAATCATCATGGTCTTGAGGGATGTGGAAGTGGAGTCCTTGTATAGTGTACATAGGAAAGGAGAAGTTTGAACAAGCTTGTTTTCTATTTTTCAAGTGATGCTTGGCTAGGCGATCATAATACTTGCAAGCTATTTTTGGTAGATTGAATATGCTATAAGGTTCAATATAGGTGTTACAGAAGGACAAGGGATGTATGAGGAAGCTATGTGTGAGAGGAGAAGCTTCCAAGACAAGATTTGCTATGTGTTTCATTAGACCCTAGTAGGTGTTGAAATGAAATTCTTGAAACCCTTACTTTTTGGCACAAATGTAGCAAAGTGGTGTACAAACAAGTTGAGAACTAGAGACCTATGGAATCTTGAAGTACTTCCAAAGGGGTATTCATATTGGTAATTAGTTTTCCACCTTGTTAAAGAAAGTTTGGAGTTATAGTCCAACAACTAAGTTTGGAGGCCTAATTAGGGCAGTTTTGCCAAGTTTGAAGGAATCGATAGAGAAACCTATGAATTTTGAGACCAAGAGTATAGTGGAAATCTAAAATCCCTCAAGTTGAATCTCTCACTCCATGTTGAAGGTGGAATTGCCATGTTTTTTGAAAGTGAGAGTTTGGAGGACAAGTTGAATGTCTCTAGGATGGATGCAACTTGTGGAAACATTGGTGTAGCTGAATGGTGAAATTGGGGGGGCATAAGATAGCAATCCTCTTGAGGTTAGGGTGACAAACAAGAACCCTAGTAGGCTAGAAGAGAAGCCTAGGTGAGTCCTTAGTAAAGAAAAGGGTTTGAAGCAATTCAATTACATCAATCTAGTTAGCATAAGATTGAGGTAGGAATTTCGCTGGAGATTTTCATGTAGATTGTTTCAAATCTTTCCTTTATCTTCTTTGTGCTTGTTTGTGAATCTTAAATGGCTTTGTTTGAAACCCCATGTTTAAGAAATTGTTGTTCTTCATTATTGAAATGTTTGTGAACAAATATCTAATTGGAAACCCTCATGTTGTGAAATTACGTTTGGATTATCAACATAGCTAGGGTTTGTTTTTGAAAATCAAATTTGTATTAAATTAGTAATTGATTTGAGAAAACTATTATTATCTTTATTTAAACAAAAAAAAAGGAACTTTCTAGAAAAAATTGCATACCAGGCTTGTACCTAGAAATAAATTTAAAAATATATATTAAAAATAATAATAATATGTTTTAATAATGTAAATTATTAAAAATAAAAAATAAAAATGGAAGGAGTTTTACCCCCTCCCAGTCGACAGCTTTGGGCACGCGACTACTTTGTGCAGACCGCGTCCTTCCTTCACAGGAAAAGGTAAGGTTAGTTTTGATTTTAAATTTTGTTTTTATAAAATATTTTTAAAATTATTAAATATGTTTTCAATAATTAGTTTAAAATTTATTATAAAAAACAAAATTATAAGAAATTTGTATATATGCAATTCAATTAATTGGAATTTGAAGTTCTAGTTAATTATATTAAATTTGAATTTATTTTAAATTAAAATTTAATAATTAATTAGTATAATGATTAATTAGATTTTTTAAAAATAGGACCTTTGAAATATTTATAATTGGTTTTATTTAGGGATTTTAGATGAAAGATATTTTGCCATATAGGTTATCATCGGGCTAATTTAAACATGTATCAGTTTGGAAAATATAGTTGATTAAGGTATGAACTTGAGACTTGTAGTTGATCAATCCAACATTTGAAACCTTTATTGACTATGATTACTTTTGAAAATGAAAACTTGAAAACCTTATTGTGAATCAATTTTTATAATATTATATTGACAAGCCTTATTAACTTTAACTACACTTGTTTAAATACTTAATGAGATGTATGATTTATTTATGTGTTGGGGTTGGGTATAACTTAGTGCGTTGACCAGTATAGATATGTATACTAGAGGCTTTCGAGGTTTTTGTTCTATGATGATGTTATGCTTATTATTTGGTCACAATCTTTTATTTCCAACCATTGCAATGTATTCATGTAATTCTGTGATGAGTTTTGATCAGCGATTTGTTAGAGCTTTCCAGTAGCTTGTATAGGACTGAGGTGAATATTGTGATTTTCTTGGTCTAACCTATGAGGTTTTCCTTCAGTTATCTTTTGGTGCTTTCCAATTGCTTGTATAGGACTGAGGTGAATATTGTGATTTTATGAGCTTAGGGTAGGTTATCTATGTGTATGCTAGGAAGTGGCTTGTTGTGGAGGCCGGAGCCCTAAAGAGATTGCCTAGGTAACCCATTGTAAGTTGTATTAATAAGTGATAACATTTCATTAAATGGTTTTAAATGAATTAACAAGAGTCACTGTTTTACCTCGCCCATGCCTCCAGTGCTAGTACATGTTAGGATGGGAGTAGAGAGGATGATTGGTTGTGACCTCATTAGGAGGAGTAGGTTAGGATTCCGCATTAGTATGCCTTGTTTGTAAGAAATGATATTGATGTCGTATAGAGTCACTAGGGGGGCGGAGTTTAGAGAGACTGCCAAGGTAACCTTAGAGTTGGCTCATGTGATGACATTTGCTCACATGCATATTAGATTTCCTATGTATCTTTGTTGCCTCTAGGATTATATGTTACTTGTGTACTTGGTACCTTTGACATAGATTGTCATTAGGATTCCTTAAACTCGATTATTGTTCAACTTTTGGATTGTTATATGTTTGGGACTTGAGATTATCTCCTTAGCATGGTGGGTGTGGGCCATTCAGGTTCCATGAGTTCAGGTGATAGTATTTCTTATACCATTAAGATCTAACAGCTGGATGTCGTTGCTAGATGTAATTGTGGAGTTGTTTTATTCTTCTAATCTTGTGATTATGTTTTATGGTTATATTTTGATTTATTGTACTTTAATTATTTGATATTCTATGGGATGTTGTATCTTATCATGATGTATATTCTTTTAGTATTTCATACATTTTGACTTGTATAGAGGATGATTATGCATTTTGGGTATGCCATGTGACATCTTATGTACTTGTATATATTTCATTTCATTTCATACTTATGGTTATCCTATGATGTGGACTTTGTTATGTATCATATTAATATTAATAAAGCATATGTATGTGGTTCAATGTCATGGAACCCTTGAGAGATGTAATTGTTATTGTATTGCTTATGTATGTACGTGCGTTATTGCTTATGCTATGTTATATCTCATTTGTTTTAATCTTTTTTTTTAAATGTTTAGCAAACTTAGTGACTTAATAGCTTAATTTCTTTTGGGTTCCCTAGTGGGGCATTACATATGGTATCAGAGCCAGGTTTCTACATTGGGAGCTATGGGTATATTGGAACACTACTAGATGACAACTAGTTAACTAAAACAAAACTTAAACAACTATATATATCTATTACAACTTGAATGACTTGAACTTCATAATTGAATACTTAAACCTAGAAAAGGAAAAACTAGAATAAATCTTGATTTTTTTTAAAAACATTTTTCTTATGATTGCACTTTACGGTAGTATGCCTTTATTGACTTTGTGAGCACTTTTGTTGTTCTTAATTGGGTGTTGTAGGAGGATGGTGTCTAAGACTAGATCAGCTATTAGAGGTCATAGTATAGGCTGAGGTAGAGGTCATGGGAGAGGTGGACATGATAGCCCTCATCCGACTCATAGAGAGAGTCCTATTCAGGAAGAGATTAGGAAGGAGAGCCATAGAAAAGAGCATGTTGACTTAGAGGAGGATAATATGAGGTAGATGATGAGGATTATTCTAGAGTGCCTACCTCCTCCATAGGGTGTTGATTAGGAGGAATTACATCATGTTGGGAACAAGGAGAGATAGAGGTCAAGGAGTCCTCAAGGAGATCTCCATGGTGATAGACAAAGGTCGGATAAGGCCACTTGGATGAAGGACCTACAGAGGTCCAAGATCAAACCTTTCACTGGAGTAGGTACAAGATATGTTGCAGAGTAGTGGTTAATTGCCTTAGATAGATGTTTTGTGATGCAATACTTTGACTCCAATGTTAAAGAAAGGTATGTCATCACACACCTAGCAGTCTTTGTGGCTACACGGTAGAACATTGAAGAAAAGAAACTAGGTGTGGATATGAACACTATTACCTGGGAGTTATTCCTTGAAAAATTCCATGATCACTTCCTACCAAAGGAGTGGCACCAGTAGAGGGCAGATGAATTTCATAATTTGAGGCAGTATACCATGAGCATGGCAGAGTACAAGGGAAAATTCTATGAGCTCATGCCTTATGTAGGGATCAATGACAATTCACCACTAATGGTATAACATTACATTCAAGGTCTAAATAACCATTTCATTGGGGGTGTAAAGGTATTCCAGCCTAAAACTCTCAAGGATGTAGTACATCAGGCTATTCTTGTGGAGCATAATGTCATTTTGGGACATGCTAGTTTTGTGGGAACACCTGCACCATCAAGGTCCAAAGGCAACCAAGGCACAAGTAGTAATAGGAAATCTTCTTCTTCCAAGGGGAATCAACAACAACAATAGCATTGAGGATCTTATCCTCCAGAACAGAGTGGTGGTGGTGGTTCACATTCTAGGGATTCTCAATACTCTCAGCACAATAGGCATAATCAATATGACCAGCTAGCATAGAGTACTCATTCTTTTGCTTGTGGAGTAGCTCTCAATAGTCTAGCACACCTAAAATGCAAGGGAGTTTTGGTGGAGAATGTTTTTCATGTGAACAATGTGGGAATAAGTCATCCCATTGTCCTCAATAGAAACCATAGTTCTTGGATAAGAGACCTACATTTTTAGAACCCACAATTGGACATATGGGTAGATCGCAGAGGTTGTTTCCAGTGGACTCTTATCCTCCTACAAGGGAAAGGGTCCAATGGGACCCACGCATTGAGTTCTTGAGTATTATCTTGTTTGTAGGCTTCCAGGAGTAACCCTAAGTCTAGGGGGGTGGATGTAATGCCTACCCCTAGTTCAACTTTCATGTTATATTTCTAAATTCTTTTAGGCTAGATTTATGGTTATATCTTATGATTTAGTGGTACTCAATTACCTAATATGATTGGATTTTATTTCATACTCAATTTATATATTTAAAGATCTACTTGATACTCAGTTATTTCATGTGTTCATGTTTATTCTTTTGATGATGATTCTTCGTATGTTCATATAGTGATTTTAGTTATTTTATGATGATAGTTAGATGAATGATTTATATATAATTTTCTATGGTTACTTACCCCATACTTGCATGTGTATGGTATACATGTATGTTTTACTTTATGTTTGACATTTTTGATGTGGTTGAGGGAGGGAGTCGTAGTCACCTACTAGTCAAGATCTACAAGATGCACCACCCCCTATCATTGCCTATTTAGTTTAAATATATATGTATATGTACATGTTCAGCTTTTATGCAGTTTATAGGGATCGAGCATCGACTTCCCTAAATTGCTAAGATGAGTGTACCCTATTGCAATATCTCAATGGTAAAGAGGGGAGACAGTTCTCGATTGCCCTATTGCAATATCTCAATGGTAAAGAGGGGAGATAGTTCTCGAGTCCAAATTTCTAACCCTAAGCCAATCGTCCTAGAAAATAGGACAAATATCTGAGTTATTTACCCTTCCAAATTCGTCAAGTGACATTAATTCAAGAGTTTGATCCTTGAGCTTGAATTAGTACTTTATCTTTAAAATGAGTTTTTTAATTTAGATTTGTGGGTCCGTTGTGATTTTTAGTTATAATTAAATCAAAGTAAGAGAATATTAAATGATTTAATTTAACAAAAAAATTATAAAGAAAAATTATTTTTAAATTATATTTAATTAATCGAGAAATTAATTAAATAAAAGAATTAAATATTAAAAGACTTAATGAATGTTCCAAATTTGGTGTGATTATATTTATTTAATTTAATAATAATTAATTTAGGAGTTTCATTTTTATAATAAACTCTAAATATCATTATTATTTAAATTAATAATGATACTTTTAAATATGTCTCAATGTTATTTAGTAAAAAACAAGAGAGAATAAATTAAAATAATAATAATATAGGCTTTGCGTGTTCGTAAAATTGAAACCCTAAAGGATAAAGCTCTTTATTAAGAAATTAGAGCTCATTTCTCCCCACACAGGTTTGGAGGAGCAAATTTCTAGAAAGGGTTTCAAGAAGGCAAGAATTCTTGCAATCTTCAAGCGTTTGTCTGGTTAGCATCAGATCAAGGTAGGAATTTTGCTTGAGATTTTCATAGTAGATTGTTTCGAATATTTCCTCTATCTTCTTCGTGTTTGTTTGTGAATCTTAATTTAGAAACAACTTTGTTTGAAACCCTTGTTTAAGAAATTATTGCTCTTCGTTGTTGAAATGTCTGTGAATGAAAATCTAATTGGAAACCCTTATGTTTCAAAATTATGTTTGGGTTATCAACATAGCTAGGGTTTGTTTTCAAAAGTCAAATCTGTATTAAATTGGTAATTGATTTGAGAAAACCATTGTTATCTTTAAAAAAATAAAAAGAAGAAAAGGAACTCATTGGAAAAAGTTGCACACCAAGTTTGTACTTGGAAATGAATTAAAATTTATATATTATAAAAAAATTGCATGTTTTAATTATGTAGATTAAAAAATTAATAATTGGAAGGGGTTTTACCCCCTCCCAATCGACGACTTTGGGCACTCGGCTGCCAAAGGCAGCCCGCAACTACTTTGTGTAGACCGTGCCCTTCCCTTCATGGTAAAAGGTAAGGTTAGTTTTAATTTTAATTTATTTTTTAAAAATATTTTTAAATTTTTAAATATGTTTTTTAATAGTTAGTTAAAATTTATTATTAAAAATAAAATTATAAAAAAAATGTATATATGCAATTTAATCAATTGGAATTTGAAGTTATAGTTAATTATATTAAATATGAATTTTCTTTAAATGAAAATCTAATAATTAATTAGTATAATGATTATTATTATTTTTTAAATGACCTTTGAAATATTTATAACTGGTTTTATTCTGGGATTTTAGATGAAAGATATTTTCCCATATAGGT
The DNA here is from genome assembly GCA_028749045.1 of Cupressus sempervirens. Taxonomy (NCBI): domain Eukaryota; kingdom Viridiplantae; phylum Streptophyta; class Pinopsida; order Cupressales; family Cupressaceae; genus Cupressus; species Cupressus sempervirens. The sequence goes on along the minus strand of CM053785.1, from coordinate 548,191,462 downwards.
TATCATCAAACAAATTCAAGCATATATCTATTTAGAAAATATAGTTGATTAAGGTATGAATTTGAGGCTTGTAGTTGATTAATCCAACATTTGAAACCTTTATCGACTATGATTACTTTTGAAAACAAAAACTTGAAAACCTTATTGTGAATCGATTTTTATAATATTATATTGACAAGCCTTATTAACTATTTAACTATAGAAAATCTGAATATTCTAGCAGATCAAGCTATATGGACCTATTGAAGACCCTATAGCTGTCTGGGTGTTGTCTTTTTGCTTTTCTTGTGCTGACCTTTTATGTGTAGTTGTACTTTGGCCTCCTGGTTCTATGGCTTTTTCTTAATGGTTTTAGAGGCCTTCTATTTTATGAACTTTTATGTTTGTATTTCTCCGATACTTTGTTTAAGGTTTTGGGTCCTTTAAAACCTATTTTTATGTAATCAAAACTATTTAAATACACTTGTTTAAATACTTGATGAGATGTGTGATTTATTTATGTGTTGGGGTTGGGTATAACTTAGTATGTTGATTAGTTTAGGTATGTATATCAGAGGCTTGGGAGGTTTTTTTTCTATGATGATGTTATGTTTATTACTTGGTCACAATCTTTTATTTCCAACCATTGTGAGGCATTCACATAATTCTATGATGAGTTTTCATTAGTGATTTGTCAGATCTTTCTAGACTTCACTTGTATAGTATTGAGGTGAATATTATGATTTTCTTGGTGTAACTTATAAGGTTTTCCTTCAATTATCTTTTGGTGCTTTCTAGTTTCTTGTATAGGACTAAGGTGAATATTGTAATTTAATGAACTTAGGGTAGGTTATCTATGTGTATGCTAGGAAGTGGCCTATAATGGAGGTCAAAGCCCTAAAGAGGTTGCCTGGATAATCCATTGTAAGTTATATTAATAAGTGATAAAATTTCAATAAATAGGTTAAAATGAATTAACAAGAGTCAATGTTTTACCTCACCTGTGCCTTGAGTGCTAGTACAGGCTAGGATAGGAGCAGAGAGGATGCTTGGTTGTAACCTTGTCTCATTAGTATGCCTTATCTGTAAGAAAGGATCTTGATGCTACATAGAGTCACTAGGGGGCAAGAGTCCAAAGATGTTTCCAGGGTAACCTTAGAGTTGGCTTGCGTGATGACACTTTCTCACATGCATATTAGGTTCCCTACGCGTCTTTGTTGCCTCTAGGATTAGATGTTACTTGTGTACTTGATACCTTTGAGATAGATTGCTATTAGAATTCCTTGACCTAGATTCTTGTTCAACTTTTGGATTGTTATCCATTTGAGACTTGAGATTATCTCCTTAGCATGGTGTGAGTAGGCCATTCAAGTTCCAAGAGGTCAGGTGGTGGTGTTTCTTATACCATTGAGATTCGATAGTTGGATGTCGTTGTTGGATGTACTTGTGAAATTGTTCTATTCTTCTAATCTTGTGATTATGTTATATGGTCATATTCTGATTTATTGTACTTTGATTATTTGAGATCCTATGGGATGTTGTATCTTATCACGATGTATATTCTTTTAACATTTCATACGTTGTGACTTGTATAGAGGATGATTATGCATTTCGGGTATGTCGTGTGACATCTTATGTACTTGTATTTCATTTCATTTGATTTCATACTTATGGTTATCCTATGATGTGGACTTTGCTATGTATCATATTTAATCTTAATAAAACTTATGTATGTGATTCAACATCATGGAACCCTTGAAAGATGTAACTATTATTGTATTGATTATGTATGTATGTGTGTTATTGCTTCTGCTATGTTATATCTTGTTTGTTTTAATCTCTAAAAAAAAATGTTTAGCAAACTCAGTGACTTAATAGGTTAATTTCTTTAATGAGAGGATCCTCATTAATTAGAGACTTGACTCAATTTTATCTAGAGCCTTCTCACTATGTCAGACCTTTGACAAGATCACAATCAATCATATATATCGGGAGGGCGATCAAAGAGCGAATGAATTAGCTAATATAGGTATATAAGAAGCTCAGACATAAGAAGTCATAATTTCAATATAGGGACTCCATTCCAAATTAAGGATCGTTTATATTTTTGATAACTTCAACCATGGTTTACATTTCATTATCCTAGGGAATAGTTAGGGGTCTTTCTTTAGCCTTTACCCACTTCCTACATCTCACATCCCAAGACAATATGATTGGATAGACAAACTCATTGTGGAAGATGGTGTTGGAGCCTAGGAAAATGAGTTTGAAGTAGATTTGGAGGTTATGAATCTTCTACTTTGGACTTGATGGAAATTTAAAATGGTGAGGAGCCTCTTTACCCCCATTTTATGCCAAAAGAGTAACATAGCCTTGTTACTATTGTATTTTTATGTAACTAAGTTGACAAAACACCCTTTGGTGTAACAAATTGATAATCATGTTGCTTAAGATATGTTTTCTCAATTGAGAAGTGATTACTTCACTCTATTAGATGTATTCTATGATGATTTAGATGCATTTAAAAAAAATTTAAAAAATTCTTTATCACTTTACATTTTGTTTCTATGCCCTTTTTGTATTCATGTTTGATGAATTTTTAGAGCTTTATCTTTAACATAAGTGCAAGATGTAGTGCTTAGATTATATGTAGATACTGATTAGAGGTGGAAGAAGAAGGGAAGGATGAGGAATGACCTAGAAGGAAGACATAAAAATGTAACTTGGAACTAAAGTTGATTATCTAGAAGTATCCATGTACTTTATGATGTATCAAGGCTTAGGTCATTTATCTGTAAATATATATATATATATATATATATATATATATATATATATATATATATATATATATATATATATATATTAGCAAACTTAATAAATAGTTTTCATAAACACTTGATATATACTATCATTTGAAGGGAGTAGAAGCAACACAACACTTTTGGGGCACCGCATCCAAGATGTGTTAGAGAACATGCCAGACACATGTCAAACATTAGTCTTAAAGGCTTCATCACCACACATTGATAAAATTAGTAATTCAAACTTAATTACAAAAAATAATATAGATTTAGTGCATTATGATTATATTTTTATGCAAGAATGAATTGTCATTTGATTAAGGAACATACAAATTATTATGTCTATAATTTTCGTTTAACGACCTCATGAAAATAAATGTGTAGTATATAACATGTAGATACATTCTCAAACTCCTATGAGTTTTTATTCATGCACATGGCATGCTAGGTTCTTTTCCAAGGAAACTAATGCAATATTGAAGTCTGATCCTTTTCTTAGTGAACCATCACCTTTTTTTATCACTCTTTCTTTCATCACATACACAAAATGCATCCCTATTAGGAATTATGTGAGTAGGAATCTAAACATCATAATTTTTTTATCATCCAAAGAATGATCAACAATCTTTTTTTCAAATGCACCAGTCACACATTAAGTTCATATATTATAATCATCACCTATGAATATTGAATCTAGAAATAACTATGCATACATGCATTAAATACTATTTGATAGAGGTCCATGAGATCAAATGTCACACTTTAATGTAGTGAACTCAAGGCCCTAAAGAAAAACCTAGAGCTTTGATTCAAAATGTAAGGCCCTCCATTTATTAGTAAAATATTCAACTACATAAATAGAAATATCTCTCATACACACAAAAACACATTAAATCAATTTGTCCAAAGAGAAAAAAAAAACATCACATGCACCAAATGATAGAGAAAACATGATGAATAAATGCTTCATAAGAGATCAAAAGATCAATTACAATTGGTACATATAAAAAACTAATGAGAGTATCTTAATAGGAGCTCCTAACATCTAACTCTATGATCTACATTAAAATAAAGAGAATTTTCATATAGCTATTTAACCCAACTTTAAAGCATTCACATTTCAATGAAACTATTCCTTACATGAAGGATATTAGACCCTACAACAAGGTCACCTAGCAACTCAAAACTAGTAGGGGATAGAATATGGTGTCACAAATTGTATCTTACATTTTAAAGTAGTGATGTATCAACAATATGATATATTAGAGTAAAGAGAAAAAATATTCAACTTAGTAAGCACATATTGAATGATCTAAAAATGAGCTTTGGCCAAAGCACCTACTAACTACCTATCGATAAGTCAAATCAAAGATTCACTCTCTTTGAAAATATATTCTTCTCTTTAAACCCATATTTAACAAATACCCATAATAACACACATAATGCACTTAGAAATTATAATGGTGTATATAAGAGGTTGTCAAATAAACACGCGCATACAAAATTACATAAACAAGCCATATATATAAATGCAAGCTTCAACTTACACTCATACAAAAGTATCTATTTATGCATTTTCATCAAATAATAATTTACACTAACCATAGGTCTTGGTTTTCTAAGTGAAGACAAGAGTATGTCAAACATGCAAAATTCATTGTCATGTCCCTTATTTTCCTTCAATAGAATTAAATAATTAATGATAACAAAATAATAATAAAAATGAAGAAATAAATTATAATTATATTATCAATATAATGATAATAGAAGAATATTATAAAATATATTATAATGCGATAAATATATAATGTATTAAAATAAATGATATTATTATCATGGTATATATTTATGAATTATAAAATGAAGATACAAATGACAATAATATATTAAATGAATATAATATTTTTAATATTATTATTAATAAATAATAAATGATAAAAATAATTATAGATAAGGTAGTGATTATATATATATGTATGTATGTATGTACGTACGTACGTATGTATGTATGTATATATTCAGTATATATATATTCAGTTAATTGATAGACTTCCGATTAAAAGAGATAACCAACATTCTAAATTATGTAATATCTGTAGGCTGCCTAATACGGGAAGACATATTTTATTTAATTTTTTTTTGCTAAAGAAATATGGAATTCTTTTAGTATTTACTATCCCTTTAATGTGAGTATTATTGAAATTGTTACAGATCACAGTAAAGGGCTTAGTAAGGATGCTAACTTTTTCTAGAATATGCTATCTTCTAATATTCTTACTAAGTTTTATCATAAACTCTCTTATTTAAAAAAATTCTTGTAGGTTCACACCACCATGATTATAGAAAAGGATAAACTTCAAAGGTTTCTCAAGGATGGCCATGCTACGTTCTTCTCTTATAAGCTTAAATATGGGTATCTATGGAGGAGGACTCTTGATAATTTGAGGGAGTTTGAGCTCACATGCGGGAAGCTGAACCAAGCCATTAAAAAGAATCACAATGCCAGATGGGAGGAGATCTTTATGCTGTCCCAGATCCAAGATCGGATGAATATAGTTTGGATGGAAGGCCCTCTCGGTTGGACCGCTTGGGTTGATTCCTACCCTAATATTGTGCATTAGTTTTGTGCCTTTTTTGTTGGGCTCTTGGTGTATTTAGTCTATCCGAGTTGTTATACTGTCTCTTTGGTGTCAGAGTGAAGCTTTGCCTCTTTTTTGACTCTCGGTGATCTGTATTTCTTTTTGATCTCTATAGCTAATAGAAAAAGACAAAAAGTTGATAAAAAAAAAAGAGGAAAATTTAAAAATAAATCTATTCTAAATGGTGTCATTACCAATAGACATGTCTAATCACATGTAGAAGCTATAAGAAGGAAAACACAAGAAAGGAATCAGAAGGAAGGGGGGAGTAGAGGAAGATAGAAGGATAGCACTCCAATGTAGAGTTTAATTGCCAATCACAATCGATGAGTATGGGAAGTGAATCAAATACTATATACGTGAGCAAATACAAGAACTAAGAACTAAGAACAACAATTGCATAAGGTTAATAACATCATTATCCTCCTTTGAAGAGAGCGGAAAGTAACCACAGTTGTCATACAGTCAATAACTGTTGACAGAGAAGCACTACACGCAAGGTCCCAGGAAGGTAAAAGGACAAACCAGATTCCACACAGAGTAAGAAGATGTTAGACGTAGTTCCAAGAATAAGGGGAGGTATGTGAAGTTGGAGATATAAAGAGAGCAGAGGGAGACATAGTCCAAACTGGAAAGGTAATAACAGATATATGTTAAATATGAAGAAACATTATGGAACGATCATATCCGGGATAAGTTCGCACCAGATAAAACATATACTTGGTGATTTTGAGTCAAAGACACACCACATAAGAGCAATCGAGAACCCCGATAGCAACATATAGGGAAGGAGATATGTTAGAATCAAGATGCCATCGAAGACCAGAGAACTCCAAGGAGGAAACACTCACATCACCTTAGGATTATTGTCCCAGGCTCATGCAACTATGAAATAGAAGGAACGATCAAAATGACAGTAAACCATGTGGTGCAACTGTGACAAAATGTATACAATGGGAACATACATAATATCTTTAAATACATTCATAACAACACAAGTTTATCTATCAACAATAACGGGTAAGATGGAAGGAAAAGTAATTTGGAGAACCACTGCTTCAAAAGAGAAAGGCAACATACAATCAAGTACATAATATCTACCTCAGATTAAGAGATAATACTATGGTTCCGTTTGGCTGCTGGAAGATGAGGGCCAAAACTGGGTTATTAGGGGTATAACCAGGTATTGCAAAAAAACTTTGGTGTTTGGTTGGTTAAAATTATAACCTGATTTTCAATTTCATCTTCCAATTTTTGATCAAAAATTGAAAGAAGTTTCTTCCAACAAAAAGGTGGAATTTGAAATTAAAACCAGGTTTTGAATTTTATGACAATTTTTTTAATAATATTGTGGGGTCCACGGTATATTCATCTTTCGTGTCAACCAAACAGACCATTGGCTTTCCAAACCACAAAACCAGGTTTTCGAAAACCTGGTTATAAGATAACCTGGTTATGGCACAAACTTATCTTCCCCAACCAAACGGGGCCTATATGAAGATCAAAACACGCTTATGGGATAACAAGAAGGGAAGTGAAAGATGTATCATTTAGAAAATAATAATCAGAGGATCACTAGGAAATACCTTGACAATATAAGCAAACTGTTCCAACAACAGTGTATGGAAGAATATGAAGGAGATGACTGGACAATCAATCCACAACCGAGAAAATTAGGGGAGATGACATCACAACTTGATTCACACCGAGGAAGGTGTAAGGAATAGACACCAACCACTTCTAACAGGAAATATTCGTTGTGTCCAAGGTACCCATCGCATAGATCCAGATACAGTAACCGGATCCTTATTAACAGGAAGGGAAGCATATTAAGTCGAAGTCAACAAAGGGGGCAAAATTGAATAAGCATTGTTTTTCGGCAATGTCTATACAGCCACAAAAATGCACTTCCATACGAAGGAGAGGACTTAGTTTATTTTTTAAAAAGTTAGAAAAAGCAATGTAAAAGAAGTGCATTTTCGTGGCTGTATAGCCACAGGCTTGTTTTTCCATCTTGAAGCTGTGGATACTCAAGGTAGTGAACACAAGGAGTCTAATATAATATTATATCTCACAATTGAGGAATCTATCATTATTGTCTTGTACACTCAATATCAAGTATCAAAGTTCATAGCAAGAATAGAGAAGTCTTTGAACAATAATATTGTTGGCTAATAATTAATGATGAAGGATAAGTTCTACAAATACTCAGAAGATATTATTATTTAAGTGAAGACATTGACTACAAAGAAATATTTTATATCCAATTTGAAGGAATCAACACCAAATCTAATAAGCTTAGACAAGGGGACATTACATCCATGATCACAAAAGAGTATAAAAATGCTTTTTCCTATCCACGTGTTTACTTATCAAGATTTGAAATAAGCTTCAATTACAATTATTCTATGAGATATTGATGGCATAAAAGGTTATGAGTATATTAAGTACATGCAACAAGAGACATTGAAGAATTTTTAATCACCTTTACATCAATGAATTTTAAAGAGAATTATGATTTGCACACTTTCTTTTTCTAACATACAATTCTCTATTAATTCACTATCTCTTGCATTATTATGGTTATATTTGGAAAATATTTCTAAGAACTTCTATCTTTCATCTAATCATAACATATTTATCATATTATCCTCAATTTTATCTTGACAAAAATTTGATTGATAACCCGATAAAATTCTTCTATTTTGTAGCTTATGCTCTGTATGCATGTATTTTCAAGTAATATGAATGTAATATCATGGGTTGTATCTCCTTTCACATCTAATAATGTGTTGATCGGGTTTTAAATCTTAGTCAACAAGTTTTTATCATCTACATAGTTATAATTTAGGGTTTAAACTAATTTGCAAGTTATTGTTACAATTAAAACTTGATTTTCAACTCATAACTGTCATTCAAGATTTAAAGCTATATTTGAAAGTCCCCCCATATATAGTTGTAATTTGAGTTAAGAATCGATATGTAAGACCATTGCAAACTTTCTATTTGCATTTTAAACTATGATTTACATGTCCTCCTTTTTTTTGCACTTACAATTTGAGTTTTAAAACCCAATTTATAATATTTCACGAAATTAGTCGATGCTAACCACCTTTATGTGTTTCATGGGTTTTCTCCAACAGTACTAGGTTTTTGCAAGAATTTCTCCAACACTAAGAATCTTCCAAATCCATGCTACAACTCCATTATGGATGCCAAAATTCACCCACCAAGGTCGTATGACCTTGAAGGACATGATACCTTGGAAGGATACAAAGAATCCAATATCAAAGATTATTGGCAACAAGAATGAGCAAGTTAACTAAATGCATAGACACTCAAGGCCCTTCTATCTAGCCTTCTTAGGGTCTTATCTTCACCCTAATCCTAAGGGAATATTTCCTTTGTTCCCTTATTCCACCAATCCATTCCCATTAGTGTGAAACTCTTCCCAATCTCCAAGACTCAACTCCATTCTTTGTCTTGAATTCCACCATAGGATCAACCAAGACATTCACCAAGCTCCCATGATTAGTAGAACCTCCATTCTACCACATTTTGTGATTTTCAAGGTATTTGAACATATAATTTGTGTCTATGGTTTGCATACAATCTCAAGATTTCCTTGTCTAAGAGGGCTACTAGGGCTAGTAGCAATGAAGCCTCCTAGTTGACCTTTTGTTCCCTAATTCCAAAAATTTCCAAAGAACTCGTCAAAACAACTTTATATTAGGATACCCTTTTAGAGTACTTCAAGATTCACCTAGTTTAAGGTTGCTAAGGTGTTCATACAGTCCCTTTCCAATTTACCCCTATTTTTAAGGGTTTTAAGGTTTCCAATCAACAACTTACTAGGGTCATCTAAAACCTATTCAATATGGATTTTCCAAGACTTTTCCTTTGGTTTGGTATATCTTCACTCATCACTCTTCCCATCTAAACCACTAGATTGGTCATCTAAATCCATTTGCTACACCTTTGACCTCTATCTTGTTGTTCTTGACCTAGTTGGGTAGTCTACTACTCACCTAAGGTTTTTCTTTAAAACTAGAAAACCATCTTCCCAACAACCCAAAATGGAAATATATACAATATATACATTGCTCTTCTTGATTCCAAAGGGCCATAGATATTTGACCATTGGAAATCAAGAGAGAGCCATTATTCTCAATATTGCTCCAAACAGGGTAGTGTGTTGTACAATTACCAATTAATTTTCAAAAACCTACTTCAGCTGAACTTCAAGAACCCAAATAAAAATAGTGAAAACTACATTCAATACTCTAACTACAAATGCAAAAAGCCAAGTCCAATCAGTCCATTCACATTTGGATCTTGAGTATGCAAGCTAACTGTATCATGAAAATATTTCAAGTTTTCTATTACTTCAAAAGTGAATCTACACAATATGAACACCAACCCTTCTCCTAAGTGTGGAATGGTATTTTATACATTCCATGGTTTTCAAGGTGTTTGAAGGTATCTGTGTCTTTGGTTTGCATACAATCTCAAGATTTTCTTGTCTAAGAGGGTTACTAGGGCTAGTAGCAATCAAACCTCCTAGTTGACCTTTTGGTCCCTAATTCCAAAACTCTCCAAATGACTCATCAAACAAACTTTATACTAGGATACCCTTTTTAGAGTGCTTCAAGATTCACCAGGTTTAAGGTCACTAAAGTGTCCATACAATCCCTTTCCAATTTACCCCTATTTTTAAGGGTTTTAAGGTTTCCAATGAACAACTTACTAGGGTCATCTAAAATTTATTCAAGATGGCTTTCCCAAGAATTGTCCTTTGGTTTGGCATATCTTCACTCATCACTCTTCCCAACTAAACCACTAGATTGTTCATCTCAATCCATCTGCTACACCTTTGACCTTTGTCTTGTTGTTCTTCACCTAGCCGGGTAGCTTCATACTCAGCTAAGGCTTTGCTTTAAAACTAGAAAAAAATCTTCCCAACACCCCAAAATGGAAATATATACAATATATACATTGCTCTTCTTGATTCCAAAGGGTCATAGAGATTTGACCATTGTAAATCAAGAGAGAGCCATTATTCTCAATATTGCTTCAAACAAGGTAGTGTGTTGTACAGTTACCAATTAATTTTCAAAGACCTACTTCGACTGAACTTCAAGAACCCAAATCAAAATAGTGAAAACTACATTCAATCCTCTAACTAGAAATGCAAAAAAAAAGCCCAATCAATCCATCCACATTTGGATCTTGAGCGTGCAAGTTGATTGTAACATGAAAATGCTTCAAGTTTTCTATTACTTCAAAATTGAATCCGCACAATATGAACACCAATCCTTCTCCTGAGTGTGGAATGTTATTTTATACCCCTTTTGCATGTGTGACAACTTCCTGTATGGACCCATAATCAAAAAATTGCAAGTTGCTTGGTTTTGGCAAATTGTTGTCAATGTTGTGAAATGCAACTTTTTACAACTTTGTTCTTTGACCATGATTAAACCCCACAACACCTTGGATGAGTCTAGTAAGGTCTAAAATCAACTTTTAACATGATTCCCCAACTCAGGAGTTTTTAATCAAATCTTGGTCAACCCTTGACCAAATCAAGAAATTGTAAGTAACTTAAATATTCTAAAGACACTACTTGTCTCCCCACTTTCTCACACTCAATTACATATTTACATGACTAATCACACACTTGGGATTCATATTTAGCCTTTATTCCTATTGGCTAAAACCACCTACAAGCCAAAACTTCTAGGACCCTTTTCCTATGATCTCTAGGTGCTCCTGCACCACAACAAGAATGAGCAAGTTAATTGAATGCATACAAAAGTTACATGATTTTATTAATTAAGTGTCTAATTAGATAAAAATAGATAATCAATTTGCATTTGAGGACTTAATCATTTTATTTGTGAATAATGTGAGCATATGTAGTGGAAGCATCTATCTAGCAAACTAAAATGTAAATCACCCATAGGGCACACTTGTTTTTTTGGTGAACTCTCTTCATGATGCACATTTAGTTTGCTACATAGCCATAGATGAGGTGCAACATGATTGATTGGATAGATAATGAGAATAATATTTATTTATTTATATATGTGAAACATTAGCTTATTTTAATTAAATGAAGAATATTATTTAATTAAATGATAACGTGGGATCAAATGGATAGTAAAATATAATGACTATAGTAATGAAATGATAAAATGATAATGAAAAATAATGAGTATGAAAGATGATTATGCAATCAAACTTAAGATAAGCAAACTAATGGAATGCGAGTTAGAGAAATTCTAAATGTAGAATGCTAGATATCAATGTACTAAGTTTAGGTTTAGATTCTATAGAGATACAAAAATAGTTAAATTATGTGCTAACATCATGTATCCAAAATAACAATCTAGAATAATATAAAATGAATAAGAAAATAAGATTATACATTTTTCTCCTCTACAATTTTATAAATTTAGAACTTTATAAAAGATAAATTTTAATAATAAAAAATATAAAATACATTAAAATCTTTTAATACTTCCTACAAAAGAAATTGCTCTATGATACTCATTTTTTAAAAGGAAAAGTGTCCAATAAAAAACCATACTCTAGTGACTAAAAACTTCAACTCCCTAGATCCTTTAACCAAAATAATTCAACCTAATACTATACTAATACTAATACTAATAATAACAAGAGACACATTGCGTCAAAGTGCTCGCCAATAGTTAGGAAATAAGGAAATTAGAGAGTAAAATACATGAAGAGAGAGTTGAAAGAGATATTCATTGTAATAGTTAAAAAAGAAGGAAAATAAAGATTTATATATATGAAGACAGATCGAAAAGAGAGATAATGATAATAGAGATTTATAGATAGAAATGAAGGATATGAAGGATATGAAGAGATTTAAAAGAGAGAGAATGACATGTTATTATAGGGACACTAAATAGAGATAGTTGGAAGAGAATTAAAAAATATATTAAGGATTATGCTATTTTAAGAAATATTTAAATAACAATTATTAAATTAAATTAAATCAATGTGTACACTAGAAAAGGTGCACTTCTCTAAATCATTCTATCCGAAATTCTCCATAGATTGGAAAGCTCGAATGCCGACTTAGAGCTCCCTAGTCATGGAGTGCAAGGGGCATACAAATGAGTATATAGGAGCTCTCAGTTGAGCCTTAGAAATATAGCCCTTGCTAGTAAACCACAAAATGGGAGATTCTTTAGGCAAGAGCAAGAGTGCTAGTGTCAAAGAACTCTTAGATCATGCAATGCAAAAATGAAACTAGATTAGGATGAGATGCACAATGCAAGCTATGCTAACAATGAGATGGGAATGTTACAAATCCAACTATTAATCTATGTGATCTAATTATTTGCAAAGGAATCAAAGTTAAACTAAAATGCAACTATGCTAAGAATGCCATATGATCTTATGCTAATGTGATGGAATGAGAGAATGAGACAAGAAATGAGAAGTTCTCCACAAAGCTCCAAAAAAACCTGTTAGAAAATCTGCAGCATAACAATATTCAAATGAGGATGGATTGAGAGGGAAAGCTCTCTCCCTTTTAAAGATGTATGGACGGTAGAGATCAAGATGAAGATGGTGGATGATCAACGGTGGAATTCAAAAAGAGGAGTGATCCATGTGCACACACAAATCAGCCAATAGAATATAAGTTGACTTGTCATATAAGACAAAAGTCACAAAGCCTTTTCTTTTAATTGCAAAATAGAAAAAGGACTTTATGTGTGCACTTTAAGTGGGTTAGAAGAATGGGGTCTTTTATTTAATTAAAAGGGGACATGTTCTTTTAATCAAATAATGAACTTAAGATAGCATAGTCAAACTATAGGTTATAATCAAATAAATTGATTATTAGCAATTTGGCTTAGGTAAGTGATTAAATTAATTTAGCCAAAATGTTGAAAAGGGGGCTAATAGTCTAGATGACCATTTTTAGGTGATTACACAATGAAGTATTCGTTTCTACCTTTTCCAATATAAATTCAAATATTAAATTTTGAAAAATAATTTGTTGACTACTTGATCCAAACCAACAAAAGAGTTAGTAAGTTTGAAGAACAATATTAGTTTTACAAATTTTAAAATGCAAAAAAGAATTAAAACAAGATTGGAAAAAATAGCTAGTTAAACATAGTGTGAAAAAGTTAGCATTTTACGATTGACAAAAGTAAGGAACAATGTAAAACTAATAAATATATTTAAAATAGAAAATATATAAAACATTAAAAACAATTTAAATTTTTTTATAACAAAATTTATAAATATTTTTAATAAAAAATTATCAAATAATTATATTCTTAAAAATATATTTTTGTTATTTATTAATTTAATTATAATTTAGAAAAAAAAATTAATTCTAAAATTAAAATAAAATAATTTTAAATTATTGTGAAGAAAAAATTAAATAAATGTATTTTGAAATGATATGATAATTAGTTTTTAAGTAAAATTTTAAATAAGCTTAAACTCACAAGAAGTTAAAAATAATAAATTGATATATTTACAATCTTTGGTAAGAAAAATGATTTAGTTATTATTGTTGATTAAATAGGCATTTATGTCTTAGGTAGTGTGGAAGATAAAATAATTATTTTTGAAAACTCTTATTAATTTATCATGAGCACAAAATGTCATTTATAAAATAAGAAAAAATGAAAAATAGATATACACATTGTAAGTTCCATATAAACTTTTCAATTCTTTAATTTGATTGGTCAAGTTAATGTCATATTAGCACTATCATGAATGCATAAGTATTTCTGCTAGCAAAAAAACTAATAATGATATAGTACATCCATTTCGAATTTATTTTTCAGCCTATTACTAATAACGTAGTACATCCATCTAAGATTGCTAATGTATATAAATCTTTAAAAAAAAAATGAAATAGAATGAGAAATCCCATGAAATAGAATGAAAACTTTTCATGGTATTCAGAA